>CM038793.1:226895680-227479946 GCA_021764765.1 Vicia sativa
TCCTAATTTTAAGGAAGCGCTTATGTTGATTTCTAACATCAAAGCAAGAATAATTCAAAACTATAACAACTCATATACACAATAATAGGAATGGTGAGTTACACCTTAAATATAGGAAAAACTTAAAAATATCTATTATGCCCCCTCAAAATTAGGTCACCGTCAATAACATAAATTTTGTCTTTGAGAAGTAAAAATTTGGTCCAATGCAGAGACTTTGTTAGAATATCTACATGCTGGTCTTTGGTAGAAATATGAGAGACTAGTAATGTTCCAATTTGAACCATCCGTCTCACAAAATGATAATCTAGAATAAAGTGTTTCATTCGAATGTGAAACTATGGATTGAAGCATGAGTAATTAATTTGTGTCAATCTTGTCACAAAAAAGAGTCAGTACGTGAGATGGTACTCCAAGTTCACTCAATAAATTTAACAACTACATGATCTTGTTAGTATACTGTATACTTTAATATACGGTACTTATTCAGTTAGAGTAGAGTTTAGTGTAGCTTTGTTCATAAGTGCCACATCACTATCTTGTATATATATATATATATATATATATATATATATATATATATATATATATATATATATATATATATATAACACTTGTAACCTATTCATTGAATAATGAGACGCATCTTATCATAAGAATTATTATGCTTTCTTTCTTCCATCACTGTTGCACAGTCTTCTTCTTCCTCTTGCTATGAAGCCATGGATGTTGATCACCATGATACACCATTGCTTCGGTTCTGCAACTTCGTGTGTCACCATTAACATAGTATCAGAGCTTCACAAGCTCTGGTAGCCATCGTTAATCAGGTTTTCCCATTTTCTTTGTCTTTCGATCAACTCAGCACTTCTTGATTGCGATTATTACTTCATCGCTCTCATTTTCGATTTGTTTCTTGATTTTGATTATTACTTTGTTGATTTCGTTCTCGATTTGCTTTTCGTTCATGTTTACCAACGTTCGTCTTCTCCGATTGCTTCTCTCTACAATTTGTATCTCATTTATTGGTAAATCATTTCTTTTTCCTTCGATTCCCCTTGGATTCGGTGCAATACGATGGTTTTAGCATGGATTCACCGTTCCATATCGGAATTCATAGCTAAGTTTGTTCTATGGATTGAGACTGTCTTTGATGTTTGGAAAAATATGCAAACTCGTTTTTCTTAAGGTGACATTTTCCGCGTTTCTGATATACAAGAAGACTTATACAAATTTCGACAGGGAAGTCTTGATATTTCCAATTACTTTACCACGATGAAGGTCATGTGGGATGAACTAGAAGCCTACAGACCAATTGTTGCATGCTCCTGTGCCATTCCTTGCTCATGTGGTGCCCTTGGATCTGTTAGAAAATACAGAGATCAAGACTATGAGATCAGATTTTTGAAAGGATTGAATGAAAAATTCACATAGTCAAAGACTCAAATCGTGATGATGAGTCCTCTTCCCACTATTGATCAGGCCTTTGCCTTAATTATTCAACAACAGAGAGAACTCAACAATTCCCAATCATCCATCTCAAACAACACTGGATCTGAAGAAGCTACAACCCTCAATGTAAATACAGCTTCAGGCCACAATTCTTACAAGAATGGTAACAATAGGAGCAAAAGCAATGGATACGGAGGAACTAAAGGGAAAAACATAGTCTACACTCATTGCAATAGAACCAACCACACAGTTGAGACATGTTTTCTCAAACATGGATATCCTTCGGGCTTTAGAGGTAAAGGAAAGTCTAATACTTCTAATACTCAATCTCAGTTTGTAGCTTCTGTTGAAACAGGCCAGGAGCAGTCCAATCAGTCTATGCTTGGTTTCACTCAAGAGCAATATCAAAGTATCCTGGAGCTAATTCAACAGTCCAAAACCCATTCCACTGCTAACTTCATCTCCACCTCCCATTTTGTTATGAATTCACACTGCCATCATGAAAATGGTAAGAACAATTCCGTATGGATTTTTGACACAGGTGCAACTGATCATATTACTTTTGAATTAGCTAATTTCACTTCACACAAAACCATTGTTCCTATCCATGTTAGCTTACCTAATGGTTCACATGTCACTGCCTCTATTTTTGGCAGCATTCCTATTTCTTCAGCCTTAGTCCTGCACAATGTTTTATACATTCCTAACTTCCATGTCAACTTAATCTCTATTGCCAAACTTGTACAAACCAATGCCTGTGTAGTTCACTTTACTAATAATTCATGCAAAATTATGCAGAATCATTCCAAGAAAATGATTGGTTCAGCTAATCTTCACAGAGGCTTATCTGTGCTTGATTCCTCTCAACAAAATCATGTTTGTAATGCTTTTGACCAAGACAATTCCTTTCTTTGGCATTTAAGATTAGGACATGTATCTACTATAGGAATGCAACATATCTCAAAAAAATTTCCTTTTATTCCATTCAAATGTAATAAACCTTTTCCATGTGCTCCATGTCACTTCAATAAACAAAAGAAGTTGTCTTTTCCTCATAGTATTACTACAACTAAAGCACCATTTGAACTCTTACATGCTGACATATGGGGCCCTTTTTCTACTATCTCAATGCTAGGACATAGATATTTCCTAACACTCGTTGATGACCATACTAGATACACTTGGATAATATTTTAAAAAACTAAAGATCAGACCAAACGGAGCATTATCCAATTTCTAGCATACATGGAAAATCAATTTAACTCAACCTTAAAGTGTTTTAGATCTGATAATGGTAGTGAATTTCTCACCTTATCTGAATTCTTTTTGCCAAAGGGGATTATACATCAAAAGTCTTGTCCTTACACACCCCAGCAAAATGGTGTGGTAGAAAGAAAACATCAGCACATTTTAAATGTTGTTAGGTCCCTTTAGTTCCATTCTAAAGTTCCTCTTCCTATGTGGAACTTCTGCATTCAGCATGCTGTGCATCTCATTAACCGGTTACCTACTCCCTTACTTCATTTCAAAAGTCCTTATGAAGTTTTACATAGCCAGTCTCCTACTTTAATTCATCTGAAAGTTTTTGGCTGTCTGAGTTATGTTGTCTCCAATCAAAGACACAAGTCAAAATTTGACCAAAGAGCTAGAAAAACTATGTTCCTAGGTTTCAAAGATGGTACAAAAGGATATATTTTATATGATCTTCAACACAATAATGTTTTGTGTATAGGCATGTGTCTTTCTATGAAAATGTGTTTCCTTTTCAATCTGATACAGTCTCTGGTAAAGTCTCTGGTCAGTCCTCGCCTATACCTCATTCTGCTCAGTTTCCTATATATGAAGATCATATTTCACCTCCTCTAAATCCTGATTCTACTTATATATCAACCTTTCCTAATACTGTAACTTCATCTCGTATCAGTACTGATTGTGACAACTCAATACAACTTCCTGCTCAGTCTGATAGTGACCATTCTTTTCAGCCAAACCAGCAACTCAGTCCTGTATCTTCCAGTCCTTCCTCTGTAGATGGCCCCACTCCTATTAATGACCATGCAGAATCATGTGGTACATTTCCCTCTTCCTAAAAAGTCACAACACAAATTCGGATGTTAACATTCACCCTCCCATTAGAAAATCTAGTCGTGTATCCCACCCTCTAGCCATTTAACAGACTACCATTGTTACCTAGCTACAAATAATTCATCTCCTACAAAACTCCCCTATCCTAAAATCACTTATCCTCTTTCTGATGTTCTTTCCTATGAAAAATGTTCTTTGGCTTATAAAACTTTCTGATGTGCTATATCATCCATCTCTGAACCAACCACATACAGACAAGCCATAAAACATGACTGTTGGGATAATGCCATGGATATGGAGCTTAAAGTTCTTGCAGAAAATCACACATGGATTGTTATGGACTTGTCTTCTGGTAAGAAACCAATTGGTTGTCGATGGGTTTACAAGGTGAAACACAAAGCAGATGGATCCATAGAGAGATACAAGGCCAGATTAGTAGCAAAAGGCTACACTCAAATGAAAGGTATTGATTACTTTGATACTTTTTCCCCTGTTGCAAAACTTACCACTGTTAGAGTACTCCTCTCCCTTGCAGCCATTAAAGGATGATACCTGTAACACCCCAATATTACCCAATGTTTTATATGCAAAAATCAGAGTAAATTAAAATTTCATAAATTCAATACTGAGGCATCACACCTTCAAAACCAAATTACTTTAAACAGTTAGCTTTAAAGTATAAATCTCAGATACATAGCATCGTCGAAAAACATAAATTGATTCATAAACATCAAAACATCTTCTTTATTAAACTTCCTTAACAAATCATATTTTCATAAAGTATGATTCTTATTTACAAAAGGAAAACAACCAAAGGACAACAACAAAGACAACATAAATATTCCCCCCGAGTGCTACGTATTAGAGCGACACCGACTCGACTAACAGCAGCTATAAACTTCGTCTTCATAACCTGCACGTTACCAATATAAAGGTAACAGCGAAACAAGTAAAGGGTGAGATACTCCAAAACATATAATTAAAGGCATGATAATATATATACACACACACACACACATATATATATATATATATATATATAGATGGGATCATAAGGGATATAAGTTAATAAGTGCATACCAACACGTATCCAAACCTCACTTACTTTGATCCTCATTCTATTGTGTATAATCTACATTATATCGCCATAACCTCATTGGCATAAATCATCACAACAACAAATAAACTTCCATCACAACGAAATCATCACAAGTTAATACGTCACTAATCAACACGGCAATCATAAACAACAACATCAAACAACAACATTAAACAATACTAATAACTCAAGCATCATAAATGAAATCATCACAAATTGGCTAAAGCCCATCGTCGCTTTTGGCATAAAAGCCCATCGTCACAAACATCATCATATCATATTTGCATTAAGCATTTCATCAAAGTTAAATCATCTCAATCCAACATCACCATCAATTAAAACCCAACACCAAACAACTCAAACATAAACATAACTGACTCCATGAGACACGACTATGTTATGCATGTGGTACCTGTCGCTTTGTCCATAAATAGGAACACTCGGCATAAAAGCCTCGTCGCTTGGCATAAAAGCCCATCGTCGCCAATGCAATGTATGTGACTCGACAATAAAACAACACAACACAAAAACATCATCATCGCTCATCAAAATTGGCATAAAGCCCACATCGCCATAATTTATCCAAATCGAGATAAATATATCATCGCATCATATTCGCATTATGCAAAACTCGTCACATATAATTCGTCATCATCAAAAGTCATGCATTCTCAAATCGGAAGCATTTATTAACAACATCAATATAATCATCACATCATCATGTACAAAGACTTATATCATCGCATCGCATATTATCAAGTATTCATTAATAAATACGTCGCCGCAAACATTATGTTTAATCACACCACATTATTGTCAATTCATTCACTAAATTCCGAATAGGGAAAAATGTTCAAAAACCTATAATCGTCGCGAAAGCCATTCCTAATAACCAGCATTAATCATAATCGTCAACGTCGAAATCAGATTGTCCATACGTGTCCTAAATCCACTAAAACGAATTCCGATTCAATTTAACCGTAATTAAGCCTATTTCGGGTCGTTCCATAAAAACTCGTAATTTCGAAAAATTAACCTCATCACTACGTTCTACACGTCGAACTTAGCTAGCACGTCAATTTTTGTTGAATTCGGAGCAACTTGCTCCGTCGTCGAATTTACCGAAATCGGAAAATCGGAACATAATCGGGTTCTAAATTTAATCGGCTAACTTTTGTCCCAATTATATTTTATTAGTATAAATTATTACTAGGTGAAATGGGAGAAATTAAGACAAACAGAGGCTTGGCAAGAGTTATACAGAAAACTAATTCTGCAGAAGACAACAAACTAAGATACAGAAAGCAGAAAAACCAAAACACAGTTTAATTTCCGTTGCACCTTTCTGGCCATTAGGGACGATCGTCCCATGCTTGCCATTGACAGGAGGCGTGTGCCATAGGGAGGGGGACGGCCGCCCCTCATGGTGATGTGGGCGCCTCCCCCATTGCGCCACCCTCCAACAATTTCTTCATCCCTTTCCTTATTCCTGCACTTGCATATTTTTTGGTTTTCTTGTTTTAACAGTTTTGTTTTTCTTATAATTTCTTCATCCTATTTTCAACTTCTAACTTCTACTACTAGCAATGAAAACACCCCATAATCTCTACTCCTAATTCAACTTTTCTAAACTATTTCAACAATCAATCAACCAAAACCTCATGAATCAACCTATTAATTTTTCCTCAAATCTAAAATATAATCATCAAAACCCTAACTATATGGATGGAGAAATCAAACCCCTTACCTCTAGCTTGGTTGATTCTTGATGATTCTACAAAACCCAACCTTGCTCTTCTCTTGCTCCTCTTCTTCTTCTTCTTCTCAAAACCCTTTTTTCTCCAAGTTCAAGTTTGGCTTAGGATGTTGGAAATGGAAAGAAAGGAGGAAAATGGTTTTATAATGGTATTTTTCTTACTAGAAGCCAAGGGTGAAAACCCAATTCTAAAAAAATGCTCCCCACACCCCTATCTAATTATATCATTAATTCAATTAATTCAAATAATTTCGGGGAATTAAATATCGGATCCGAATAATATTTTACCGAACCGAACGGAATAAAACCGGACCGAACTAAATGTTGCCATATATATTAATTGATATATCGATTAATATAAATATTCTCGTCGCAAAATAATTATCGATCGATACCTAGAACAGTTAGATGTGAATAATGCTTTCTTACATGGGGAGTTACATGAAGAGGTTTACATGACCCTTCCTCTTGGCCTATCTGGTTATGATTCATCCAATGTTTGTAAACTGCAAAAATCTTTATATGGCTTAAAACAAGCCAGCAAACAATGGTACTCCAAATTGTCTAGCTTTATGATCTCTATTGGATATCATCAGTCTCAAGCTGATTACTCCCTCTATGTCAAATATAATTCTCCTCACTTCACTGCACTCCTGGTATATGTTGATGATGTGGTTCTAGCAGGTAACTCCTTGGAAGAGATAAAACAAGTTAAGCATGTCATACATCAACATTCAGGAGTAAAGGTCATGGCCAACTTAGGTATTTTCTAGGTTTAGAAATAGCAAGGTCCACAGAAGGCATATTTCTAAACCAGAGAAAGTATACCCTTGAGATTATACAAGATGCTGGTGTGCTTGCAGCAAAACCCTCCTCTATGCCTCTGGAACCCAACATAAAGCTCTCTGTTAATGAAGGAACTCTATTGGAAGACCCTTCATCTTATAGAAGATTAATTGGGAGACTTATATATTTGACAAACTCGAGGCCTGACATTTCGTATGTTGTTCAACATCTAAGTCAGTTTATGTCTCAACCAAGACAACCATATTTTCAAGATGTTATTAGACTTCTCAGATACTTAAAGTCAGTTCCTACCATTGGTATCCTTTTTTCTGTCTCAAGTGACTTAAAGTTACTTGGATTTGCTGATGCAGATTGGGCTAGATGCCCAAATACGAGAAAATCTGTTACAGGTTATTGTGTAATGCTCGGATCCTCTCTTTTATGCTGGAAGTCCAAGAAATAACATACTGCATCTAGATCTTCTACTGAAACTGAGTATAGAGCTCTGGCTGCTATTACATGCGAAATTCAGTGGCTACAGTTTCTATTTCGAGATCTCCGTATTGAATTTACCCAACCTGCTTCTGTTTTCTGTGATAGTAAATTTGCAATATATTTGGCACACAATCCCATATTCCACGAAAGAAGTAAGCATATAGAACTGGACTGCCATGTCGTTCGAGTAAGAATTCAGTCCAGATTAATTCATCTGCTTCCTATCTCCACAAATAACCAGTTAGCAGACCTGTTAACTAAACCCTTGCACTCTCCTGCTCTTAAGAAAACATTGATAAATTTAGGTCTTTGGAACATCCATAGTCCAACTTGAGGGGGGCTGTTAGTATACTGTATAGCTCTACCTTTAATATACAATACTTATTCAGTTAGAGTAGAGTTTAGTGTAGCTTTGTTCATAAGTTCCACATAACTATCTTGTATATATATATATATATATATATATATATAGATATATATATATAACACTTGTAACCTATTCATTGAATAATGAGATTTCTGCATCTTATCATAATAGAATTATGTTATGCTTTCTTTCTTCCACCACTGTTGCACAATCTTCTTCTTCCTCTTGCTATGAAGCCATGGATGTTGATCACCATGATACACCATTGCTTCGGTTCTGCAACTTTGTGCGTCACCATTAACAGATCTTAATTGTAGTATTGGAAGCAAATATGCATTCTGCTTTCTTGGATGATCACACAACTGTTCTCTAACTTTTTGATAACCATGAAATAAGATTTCCACCAAAGTAAATTATGTAAGCCGGAGTAGCTGTTTTGTCTTCATAATTACCTCCCTGATCAGTATCGGTAAAGGCTTGTAATTTAAGATGAAATGGTTTTACTAACTTCAAAACATGATTAATAATATGTTTTAGATACCTTAATACTCGCTAGAGTTGCTGAAGGTGCACTTGAGTTGGTTGGTGCATGAATTGTTACAATTTATTAATCGCAAAGGAAAAATATATGAAGTAATGTATTGCAATGAACCAATGATACTATGAAATAACTTTGAGTTGGTAGAGGCATGTCCATCATTTAGTTTGAGGGGAGTAGTCATAGATAATGGTGTGTTGATTGACTTTGCTCCAGCCATATTGAACTTATCCAAGAGTTCTCTAATATAACTATGTTGAGATAATAAAAGTCCCTCCTTGGTTGGAATCATTTCATTTCCAAGAAAATAATGAGGGAAACCATTGTTCATGAGTGCATTAAATTATAGAACAAACATATCTCCAATGTGGTATTTTAAATGCTTGAGTAATGGTAAATGGCTTAAGATTTTCTTGCAAATCATGTTTAGGTGTGAAGAAACTCGATTTTCAAAAATCATTTAAATGAATTTTCAAAACAATGAAATCGCCACCTAATTTTATTTGTTCTAAAAAGAACGGGAAAATATAGATAAAACCCACGAAAATCGGATAAGGCGGTCTACAAGACCAAAAACTTGGATTCGGGAGTCGGTTACGCAAGAGGAAGGTATTAGCACCTCTTACGTCCATCGTACTCGATGGGACCCATTTAGTTCGAAATGTGTTTGTGTGTGTAATCGCTAATTTCTAAGTCATGAATAAGAAATAAGAAAAAAGGGGTTTGTTTATTATTTATTTTGAGTTTGACACGGTTTCGAAACCGCGTGCCTACGTATTCCCTCGTGTAATGGGAAAGTCAAAACTCCGTAGTTCTTGTTGAAAATGTCTTGGATTGGTTGTGTTGATTTTAATTAAAATGTTTTTTTGATGACCGCGTATGAGCGGAAAAGGAATTTGAATGGGTGAAATTGATTTTAATTGTAGATGACAAGTACCAAAACGTTAGGCTATCATCTAACAATTCAATACTCGAGATTGGTGAGGGGACTCGGCCAATCATCTCTCATCCAAAATCTTTATTATGAAAAGGTGAGGTGAAACAAAGTTCACTTTTATTAAGTGTATGGAATAAAAGTATTTGAGTCATTAGGCTATCATCTAACGGCCCAAATACTTTAAATTTAATTAAATCGTCGGGCTATCATCCAACAATTTAATTAAATTCCATAACACTATGTTTTTTTTTTTGTTTAGAACAAGGATTGAAGTTTCTTAATTTATTAGGCTATCATCTAATCAATTAGAAACTTCGATTCGTTTTAATCGTTAGGCTAACATGTAACTATTAAAACAAATCTTATCCAAATGTTCTTTTTTGTAGAAAAATTGATTTAAAGAAAACGAATTCAATTAATTATTTTGATTTGAAAGTGTTTTAGGGATATGGTTGTGGATAGAATAATCCAATTAGGAAAACAAGCGAGCCCATACAAAGTAGCTTTGTGTATGCTCCTAAAAGTGGGACTAGCGTGACACTAGTATTCTAAACGACCGATTGGAACAATCGATTGAATAGTTGTCGCTGTAGAAAAGCTCAGGACCAAACTATGAATGTGTGCAGGTGTGCATTGTGTATGTTTACCTGTTCATTGATGAGGAGCCCAAGAGGAGGCTATGTGTTCTAATATGATAAACGCATAATTAAATGGTAATTAGAACACACAAGGAATGAGGGTACATGTTCATGAACGGGGATATATACAACCAAATCGAATTAATTTGAATAAATAAATAGCTTTTACGTTGTGCAAGAGTTGAGCTCCAAGTAGTCTTCAAGATCGGATAAGGCTTGATGCATCGGATGAATACCAAATGAAGATTCCTACATCACTCAAGATACAAACAAAAACTATGCGAAGAATAGATATATTTGCATCCAAATTCATTCGAAGGTTGAATTAAATTCTAAATTCAAAATTGCAACACAAGAATAATAATTACAATATGATTTTACTTACAAATTGAACCAAATAAAATATATGAATAAAGTAGTATAATTGTATTTACAATATTAAATATAAAATAGAAATACTATATAAATATATTTACAATACTATATATAAAATAAAAATACTATATATATAATTATATATACAATATCAAATGTAAGAGATAAAAAAGAAAAATAATAATACTAAGTACTATATATGTTTACAACATTAAATATACATTACTAAATAATACATAGTACTAAATAGAAAGTATAAAGTGCGAGCGTATGCATCAATTGTAGGTGAATTCTTGTAATGATTTTTGGATATCTCTTCACAAGTAACAAATACATTAGTAACATAGTGTGGAATAAAATCGAAATGAAATGACGATAAAGTAAACATGGTTAATAAGCAAGATATTAAAATCGAATGCAACTTATATGAATGAATGAACCATTCAAGAATCAAGAATTTATTCATGATTATCTATTCACAAATGGACTAACCAAAGAACTTATGTTGTTAATCAATCGAAAAACGGAAAATTGAGTTCTAAACGCGTTTAAACCACATGAACCGAAAACGGGCAGCAACTTCGTTATCTTAAGAAATACTCAAAAATTCCACTTACATCAATTAAACTACCGAAGCTCGCTATTGCAACCAAATTTCCATCGTTCGAATTCAAATTGAAATATAATCAAAACCACATTAACCATCCATTCGAATGGATTCAAATCAACATGTCATGAAATTAAACTCAACAATCAAGTTTTAACAAATAAACCGAATTCGGGGCAGCCACTAATCAATTACCTTTACTCAAGATAAAAATGATTTTCTTGCACTAAAGAAACAATGTGCTACCCTCATAGCTTTCTCGGTTAAGTCTTACACAAATAACGCGACATAGACATCAAACCATCATCGAAAACGGTATGGAATCCTCTTATCAAATCCAATCGAAGTTAAAAAGAAATGAGAATAACATAATACACAATGTCTCAATGGTTTTTCGGTTAGTTTCTACGTGAATAATCACGGAAACAACATCACCTTCATCGAAATTATACAACTTTCAAACTCATAAACTTCAATTAAAATGAGAATAACGCAATGTTGTGACATCCCTAATGGTTTCTCGGTTTGATTTTTTACACGAATGAACGTGGAATTATCGTCACCTTCATTGAAACTACCCTAATATTACTTCAATCGCAGTTCTAATTCAAATTGAAATAAGACCAACATAGTAACACAGTTTGAACTTTCACAAATATCCTTGTTCAAAATTGCCTTAAAGGAAACAACAACAAAGCTGCCCCCGTAGTTCTCGGCTAGGTTTATCGCGATTAAACACAATACTACCATTACCATCATCGAAACTACACAAACATTTATCCATTACCAAATCAAAAACTCAAATTTAGCAAAATTCATAATTGAGGTATAAACAAAAATCAGACAGCAATACGGTTAAGAGTAAACCAACACCGAAAAATCAAAATTCAGTGTTAAGACAAATGATTTTATTCAACTTTAGAACTAACACAGGTTCTCATATTAAAAACAAATCCACATTTTTACAAATGGATAGTTATATTGACACATAGTCTACTCCTCACCGCAGTTTAACAAAGATTTAAACCAAACAGAATCACAAGCATTTATACACACATCTCAGAATTAAAAAAATATGTCAGTAGGCAATTGATTAAATCGAAAGTGATCGAAAGTTACCGAGATGCAACGTTGAAGTTGTTGTTGTTTGTTATCCGTGTCTGTTACGGCCTTTGTATCAACGACAGTGTTGTATCGTAGCTGGAATCGTTGAGAACGGAAGCTGCTGCCAGGACCAAAGCTATGTTGAAACTTAAAACGAAATGGAACTGCAGTTCTATGTAAGGTTCTGGACGTATCGTGGCTGGAACCGTTGAGAACGGAAACCGCTACCAGGACCAAAGTTGTGTTGAGTCTCGGCAGTGAGTTTGAGAGAGCTGCATTTTGAGAGGGAAACGGAGACAGCTGAAAGTGTGGAGCGACTATGAAGGCTGGCAGCGGATGAGTAAGGTGGGGTTCCGGCAGAATGAAGTTTCGGTGAGAGAACGAAGGTGGTTGACGGTTTGATAAAGATGGTGTGGAGGCCGTGAGTACAGAGGGAATGGCAGATTCAGAGGGAGTGTGAGCAGAACAGGGAGAAGCGCGGTGACGAAAGAGGTGTGAAGATTGAAGGAAAGCAACGACGGAGGGGGTTTCACGGCGAAGAACAAAAGGATTGAAGGTTGTTGATGAGGGTTCGGTGAAGACAGATGGAGGGAACGGTGGTTACGATGGGGAAGAAAACGGAAGGGACGGCGTGAGCAGTGGAAAAACGGCGAGGGTTTGATAAGATGTATAGGGTAGGGTGGTTTCGGCGAGAGGGAGACAGAGGGTTTGACAGAAGTTGAAGAAGATAGTGAGGTTGAGGGGATTATGTTGGTAATAGTGGAGATGAAGTTGTTTCGGAACGATAATGATGATGGTGTGAAGGAGACGAAATGGAGAGGGTGGTGGTGATTACGGTTTGAGGAAGGCAGTGGAGTATGGTGACAGAAGGTTAGTTGCACGGAAATGAAGGTGGTATGAGGTTACGGAGGGGGTATGGAGCGGCAGGAGTGGGTTTGAAGATAGTAACAGTTTTTTTGTTCTAATTGAGAGAGATGATATATCCGCCTCTTTTATGTTTCTGTTTCAATTTTTGTTCCCCCTGAACAGTAAATTATAACACATATATATACCCAATAAATTAGGGTTTAGCAATTTTTGATAATGCCTAAAATACCCCTTTTGATAAAATGGGCTTCAAAGCCCAAAAGATAAAAAATAATCTACTCAAACATATTTTTGTTTTAATTTTCAGAGATAAAAATTAGACATTTAAAATTGTCAAAAATGGAAAAAGTTCGGACAATAATTATCCGAAAAAATTAAATGAGCATATTAAGATAAACTGCGGGTTTAATAGATTAAAGAAAAATTATTGAAATAATTAAAATTGAAATAAAACGATAATAAAGAATACCTTATTTTAAAACACTTACGGTTAAATACAAAACTTCGAAAATGTATCGAAAAATTAGAGAGATCACATTTTCATGATCCACGCGACACGTAGATTCATAAAGCAGTGAGTTAGAGGCGAAAACTTGAAATATTTTTCCCGCTAATTTTTCGTACAGTGTCGAATCACTTTTAACAGTTTGTTTGTAAAACCGAAATATTGATATCATCGACATATAAATAACTTAGCACAATACAAGAAACAGGTAAGGAGATAAAAATGAATGAAGTGGAATATCAGGTATTTTATAACTATAAAACGATGCAGATATCAATTTAAACTGACTTTTGGTCAATTTAAATACGATGAAATGATGCATATGCAATGGATGAATGACTGTTTAATGTCGATGACCTAATGAAAGTGTATGCGGATGAATATGAAGCCTGAGCAAGATAAAATCGAGATAGGAGGGCAAATTTTGGGGTGCAACAAGGTGCCCCTATTTAATCGTCTTAAACCTGAAAGTGAGATTGGTGCTAGCCTTTCGAGCTTTCAAGGTAGAAGAAGATTAAATACTACAAGAACCCAAAAATTTGCGCTCCGAAGAACAAGTAGAAATGTTTATGCTTTTTTGATTTTTTTTTTGCATTTTAAAAAAAGAAAAAATATTTCGGTACATCAGGAAACAAATACGCTTAAATAAGCGGCTTCGCGGATTAGATATGAGAACTGACAGATCTTTGGAACGACCTTACTTGAATAAGTTGCTTCGCAGATCAAAATGAAACCAGACAGACCTTTGGAACGAGCATACTTGAATAAGTTGCTTCGCAGATCAAAATGAAACCAGACAGACGTTTGGAACGAGCATACTTGAATAAGTTGCTTCGCAGATCAGAAAGGTAAGAACTCATAGATCTTTGGAACGAGCATACTTGAATAAGTTGCTTCGCAGATAAAAAATGAGAACAGACAGATCTTTGGAACGAGCATACTTGAATAAGTTGCTTGCAGATCAAAATGAAACCGACGGACCTTTGGAGCGAGCATACTTGAATAAGTTGCTTGGATCGAAAGGTAAGAACTCATAGATCTTTGGAACGAGCATACTTAAATAAGTTGCTTGGATCAAAATGAGAAGATGGACCTTTGGAACGAGCATACTTGAATAAGTTGCTTGAGATCAAAATGAAACCAGACAGACGTTTGGAGCGAGCATACTTGAATAAGTTGCTTCGAGATCGAAAGGTAAGAACTCATAGATCTTTGGAGCGAGCATACTTGAATAAGTTGCTTCAGATAAAAATGAGAAGACGGATCTTTGGAGCGAGCATACTTGAATAAGTTGCTTCAGATCAAAATGAAGACAGACCTTTGGAGCATACTTGAATAAGTTGCTTGCAGATCGAAAGGTAAGAACTCATAGATCTTTGGAGCGAGCATACTTAAATAAGTTGCTTCAGATCAAAAATGAGAAGACGGATCTTTGGAGCGAGCATACTTGAATAAGTTGCTTCAGATCAAAATGAAACCAGACCTTTGGAGCGAGCATACTTGAATAAGTTGCTTGAGATCGAAAGGTAAGAACTCATAGATCTTTGGAGCGAGCATACTTGAATAAGTTGCTTCGCAGATCAAAAATGAGAACAGACAGATCTTTGGAACGAGCATACTTGAATAAGTTGCTTCGCAGATCAGAAAGGAAAGAACTCATAGATCTTTGGAACGAGCATACTTAAATAAGTTGCTTCGCAGATCAAAATGAGAACAGACGGGAGTATATGTCAGGTAAAGATATTAGACACACACAAGAAGGAGACCGATTGGAGCAGACTCACTGGGGAGAAGATGTATGGAATGGTAAAATCGTCGATCGAAGACGAATTCACGGGGATAGAGGCCAACCCAAAGAGACTCTAGCAAGGATTGCCAGGCTATGTTGGACTTTGAAAGGTTGCAAATGTGCAAGAAATACAATATCCCTCAGGCCAAAGGCGGGGTGTAATTCTTCAAGAGCGGCAATTATATGAATTACCACACACCAAGTATGGATACTCAAACAATTGAGAAGCAAGAAAGGTTAGACACCGACTCTTACTCGCACTCTAACGACAGAGGCAAACACGGGTAAAAAATACCAAAATAAGAATTTTTTAAAAAGCAAGACGCTTAATAACTGAATTGACTTGAATGATGTAAGAGACCGACACATGGTCAAAAATGAAGATAGCGACAACAAGAAGATATGTCTTGAGGAAACTTGACAGGGAATACCACTTGGGATTTTTAGGATAGACTTTCTCTTCGGAGACGCAAAAGGTTCTCGAGAAACACTCCAATCTGGCTTATGCTTAGATGCATGTTTGAATTTATTATTTTTTAGCGTAATGCTCCATATAAATGGAAATGCTACGCATTTTTGAGGATGCAGTGCAATGCAATGATGATTACTATATGCAACGTGTCGAAGTAAAGACATTTGTGGGAACTCAATGGATAGAATCCCGCCTTTTGACTTTCGTTGAAGGAAGCCAAACCAGGAATTCAACCTTGATCTCTAATGAGGATGACAATCCTGACTTGAGTTGGAGATAATGATCCTTAATTTCTGATGGAGAAAATCCTACACAGACTTAGATCTTTGATGAGCTAAGGATAACGATCCTGACTTCCTGACATGCCATTCAAACTCACCGGTTGTTTAGCTTGCGCGTGGACTTGACCCGATTAATTATGAGGTGGAGGAATGCCCCTACATAATTCTTTGCCCTGGTCTATAGGGATTTTGAAGAAAATAGCCTCGAGAAAGCTTCCTGAGATCTGTACCATCAAGATAATCTGCCCCATTATTATAAACTTAGAAACATTTCCCCTGACTAACCAAAGGTAAAGAGGGTTTCAACCTTGCTCGGGTGAATGCCCCTGATTGCTCAGCTCCTTGAGAGATTCTTCGAATCTCGACATAAAAGCCCCAGATTGGCGGAACTTTGAAAACATCACCTACTTAGGGTGGTTAACTTGCATCTTGAAAGTAGGCTACTTCACAACCTTACTGTTCAACTTGAGCTGCGTTGTGCTCAATCAAATATTTGAATAAGTCTCTCAGAACAATCAAATTATCCATCTGATGCTCATTATGCAAGCTTACTTTATGTTTAAGCACTTATTTATATGCAAAGTATATTTTATTCTACGAATGATAATTCTAATGCAGAGTTCATGTTTGTCTTGAAGTTAATGAAACTTTTATTGAAAAGATATTGAAACATTGAAATTTTTTGTAAAAGATTGAGTGATACCAACTCAAATGTTTAGCAAACCTCCTAGGAGTCAGGTTACCGTATTCTTGTAACAATTTTGCTTTCGAATTAACCCATGCTTCAATTAGGACTTTCAAGGGTTGTAACATGGTCTGGTTCACGGGTTTTTAGAAAAAAGATTTTTAGGCTCAAAATATTTGGTGCCCTCCCATTCTCCGTGATGTTCTCCAATCCTAGGTTCATATAACTTGATGCGAGCATTCATCTCTTGAGATAAGTTTATGATGGTTGAGGAAACACTGAGGTTTCTTGGACACGACAGTCACTCACCTTTTGCTTTTGGTGTTTGATCACACGCCTTTGTTCTTTTGATGAGGATTTTATTTTGTTTTGTAATCCTTTTTTTTTTCTTTTGCCATTTTTGCCTAAGCGACTTATTATGAAGTGACTTAGCGGGCTTTTTGTCACTTTTTATATCACTTTTCTTTTGAACAAGTCGTGTGATCTTCCACCCTTGTTTTATTGGAGGTGATAGTGACTGCTTGAATCCTTGGCGGATGAGAGATAACAATTATGGTATCATCGTCTGTTGATTTCTTGATGTGAGAGAATTAACCCTTATGGTGTCATTCTCCTTCAATGCACACTGATGATAGACGAAGGTTGACCATCGTGGTTTTGACCTTCCTCAACCTTTTGAAAGATAACCATTGTTGTATCCTTGGATGCGCACTCTTGATGAGTTTTGAACGCTCGATCGGGTTAGCGAACACTACCACCCGGGTTAAAAAGAGTGTTTTTCGAGCAGAAAAACTCCTACTTCAAGGCTCAAAAGGGGTTAACGAGGGTTTCACTCCCTTATATCTCTAGTGTTTGGGAATTTGAAACAAGGCCTATACATCGTTAGTAGGGTTTTTACTCGAAAGCATACCGTTTGAGATTCTTGGTAAATTATTCTTCATCCTCCCTACAGAGGTGTTTCTTTATTAATAAGAGTTGAATATCAAAAGCATAGCAAAACAAATAAGAGTGAATACGAATGGATCAATTCAAGACAAACATATCCAATGCATTATGATGAGTATTCAGAAATGAGCAAGTTTTGCATACAAGAAAGTACTGAACAAAACAAGGAAAATTACAAATGAGCATGAAAGATGAAACTAGAAATCTCCATGTTGAGGAGACTAGTCTCCGTATGGATTTCTTGCTTCAGAAGATGCACTTCGTAGTCCTGGCGTTTACTGAGTCAAAAGAAAGTTCAATTAATGCGTAGGCCCTCTGGAGTGAACGTGATTGCTTTGGAATCAATGAGTTTTTGAATTGTGCCTTTGAAAAGATTACATCCTTCAATTGTATGGCCAGGTGCCCTAGAATGGAACTCACAGTAGGCATCAGGATCATATCCCAAAGGATACGGAAAAGGAGGTGGCCTGAGCTCCTTTAACTCCACCAAAGAATGTTGGAGTAGGTGAGAGAGAAACTCACGATGAGGCATAGGGATTGGATCGTGCACTTTTCTTGGCCTTATCAGATTCTTCCCATCTCGCCGTTGATGATTTTGTCGAAAAGTTTGTTGTTGAGGAGTGTTCTGCTGTTGGGGAGCATACCGAACGGGTGTTTGACAGATTTGTGGAGCACACTGATTTGAATTAATTTTTGTCACTTGATTAGGAATTTGAAATGAAGGGTAAGTAGGAGCTTCTTCCTCGTCCTCGAAAATTGTACTTGCCTCTTCATCAATTTGTTCTGGAAATTCAGACGCAATAACGACATCCTGAGTGTTACCCATCTGGTGATCATGCTCAATTCTTTCCCCTATAACAACTAGGTGTGAAAACGTAAAAGTATATCCAGCAACCAGATAAGGACCTTGCAAGATATTGGAGAACATATCAATGAGTTCTCGTTCCAAAAGAGGAGGTTGAACTCTAGTAGCTAATTCTCGCCATCTTTGTGCATACTCTTTGAAAGATTCTTCAATCTTCTGAGTTAAGCCTTGGAGTTGAATTCTGGTGGGAGCCATGTCACTATTATAGTCGTAGTGATTGACAAAAGCTTCAGCCAAATCCTTCCAACTTTGGATGTGAGTTCATTCAAGCTGAGTGTACCATTCGAGAGATGCTCCACTGAGGCTATCTTGAAAAACGTGCATGAGGAGCTTGTCATTTTCCGCATAGGGAGCCATCTTATTGCAATAGGATTTGATGTGAGTAATTGGACAAGAGGTACCTTATATTTCTCGAAAATTTTGATACGCACCAAGCACAAACTAGGAGCGTCTAAACCAAGGGAATCACGACCCTCAATAGCTTTCATCCTTTTCTCAAGGAGGTGAAGCTTTTTCTCAGATTCAGTCTCTTCAATCGGAAACCTGAAGGTGTCAAACGAAGACTCGAAGATATCCTCATAGTGCGGAGTTCCATTGCCATGCATTTGCATGGTGTTTCTGACATTTTGATCTGAAAGGACCTCTATGTGGTTAAGATTAACACCTGGTGGATTAACATGATTAGTAGTAACCACTTCGGATCTCTGAACAACTTGCTTTAACTCTTCTTGTCCAATGGAGAGGTTCTGGATAATCTCCATGAATTGATCCATCTGAGTATCTATATGAGTATTCATCGCATCCACACTTGCCTGGAGTTGATCCATGATGACGACGATGCCAGGAAATCAGTCTTGCAGTCTTGAGATTCTGAATAAGAAGCCAGGTTGAAATGAGTCCTCTGATTGAAGTGAATGAAATGCATGATGATGCATGAATGATGAGAGAAATAAACTCTTTTGAGATGATTGATGCAAATGGAATGCAACATGATGATAATAACAAGTTCACAGAGCCGTGAATCAGGGATGGTATTGGTAATTAGAACAACTTATTTAGGTGGGCTCCTACAATAGGACAGCTCTAGGCTTCTACCCAATAACCCCGAACAAGGTGGTTCTAATGTTTTTTTGCTAAATGTTTCTTGGAGTCTCAGATCCCCTTTTAACAAATATTATCATCGCGCGAGAGGCCTACATGGTGACAGTATTTGCAAAAGTATACTCCAAGAAACGGCTCTTAATAGGATGCTCGAAATCCAAAATTTGAGCGGTTGGTCTCGGTTAGGACAACATGAACAAACTTAGAGTTATAGGTCATTTGTCCAAAGATTGATGTCCTGCGCTATCGTGCGGGCCAACAACCTCCTTAAAACAACCAACTCTAAGCCGGAGTGTTCGCTTCGGTCCAACAAGACAATGGAGTCAGGGGGACCTAGGCTACGCAACCCCTCTATTCCTAAAAAGGTGACCTAGAAACCTGGGTAGTGGGCTTATCTATGTATCAATGCCCATGAATTCCCATCACAATAATATATCAACAAAATAATATACATAAAGTGTAAGGAGAATAATAATCAATAAACAATAGATAAGCATAAAGAAGAAAGCGATAAACAAACACACAAACATGCGAAGAACTAAACTAGGGTTGACTCGCTTAGTCAAAAAGATTTTAAAAAAATCCCCAGTGAAGTCGCCAACTGAAGCAACTCGATTTTCAAAAATCATTTAAATGAATTTTCAAAACAATGAAATCGCCACCTAATTTTATTTGTTCTAAAAAGAACGGGAAAATATAGATAAAACCCACGAAAATCGGATAAGGCGGTCTACAAGACCAAAAACTTGGATTCGGGAGTCGGTTACGCAAGAGGAAGGTATTAGCACCTCTTACGTCCATCGTACTCGATGGGACCCATTTAGTTCGAAATGTGTTTGTGTGTGTAATCGCTAATTTCTAAGTCATGAATAAGAAATAAGAAAAAAGGGGTTTGTTTATTATTTATTTTGAGTTTGACACGGTTTCGAAACCGCGTGCCTACGTATTCCCTCGTGCAATGGGAAAGTCAAAACTCCGTAGTTCTTGTTGAAAATGTCTTGGATTGGTTGTGTTGATTTTAATTGAAATGTTTTTTTGATGACCGCGTATGAGCGGAAAAGGAATTTGAATGGGTTGAATTGATTTTAATTGTAGATGACAAGTACCAAAACATTAGGCTATCATCTAACGATTCAATACTCGAGATTGGTGAGGGGACTCGGCCAATCATCTCTCATCCAAAATCTTTATTATGAAAAGGTGAGGTGAAACAAAGTTCACTTTTATTAAGTGTATGAAATAAAAGTATTTAAGTCATTAGGCTATCATCTAACGGCCCAAATACTTTAAATTTAATTAAATCGTCGGGCTATCATCCAACAATTTAATTAAATTCCATAACACTATGTTTTTTTTTGTTTAGAACATGGATTGAAGTTTCTTAATTTATTAGGCTATCATCTAATCAATTAGAAACTTCGATTCGTTTTAATCGTTAGGCTAACATCTAACTATTAAAACAAATCTTATCCAAATGTTCTTTTTTGTAGAAAAATTGATTTAAAGAAAACGAATTCAATTAATTATTTTGATTTGAAAGTGTTTTAGGGATTTGGTTGTGGATAGAATAATCCAATTAGGAAAACAAGTGAGCCCATACAAAGTGGCTTTGTGTATGCTCCTAAAAGTGGGACTAGCGTGACACTAGTATTCTAAACGACCGATTGGAACAATCGATTGAATAGTTGTCGCTGTAGAAAAGCTCAGGACCAAACTATGAATGTGTGCAGGTGTGCATTGTGTATGTTTACCTGTTCATTGATGAGGAGCCCAAGAGGAGGCTATGTGTTCTAATATGATAAACGCATAATTAAATGGTAATTAGAACACACAAGGAATGAGGGTACATGTTCATGAACGGGGATATATACAACCAAATCGAATTAATTTGAATAGATAAATAGCTTTTATGTTGTGCAAGAGTTGAGCTCCAAGTAGTCTTCAAGATCGGATAAGGCTTGATGCATCGGATGAATACCAAATGAAGATTCCTACATCACTCAAGATACAAACAAAAACTATGCGAAGAATAGATATATTTGCATCCAAATTCATTCGAAGGTTGAATTAAATTCCAAATTCAAAATTGCAACACAAGAATAATAATTACAATATGATTTTACTTACAAATTGAACCAATTAAAATATATGAATAAAGTAGTATAATTGTATTTACAATATTAAATATAAAATAGAAATACTATATAATTATATTTACAATACTATATATAAAATAAAAATACTATATATATAATTATATATACAATATCAAATGTAAGAGATAAAAAAGAAAAATAATAATACTAAGTACTATATATGTTTACAACATTAAATATACATTACTAAATAATACATAGTACTAAATAGAAAGTATAAAGTGCGAGCGTATGCATCAATTGTAGGTGAATGCTTGTAATGATTTTTGGATATCTCTTCATAAGTAACAAATACATTAGTAATATAGTGTGGAATAAAATCGAAATGAAATGACGATAAAGTAAACATGGTTAATAAGCAAGATATTAAAATCGAATGCAACTTATATGAATGAATGAACCATTCAAGAATCAAGAATTTATTCATGGTTATCTATTCACAAATGGACTAACCAAAGAACTTATGTTGTTAATCAATCGAAAAACGCAAAATTGAGTTCTAAACGCGTTTAAACCACATGAACCGAAAACGGGCAGCAACTTCGTTATCTTAAGAAATACTCAAAAATTCCACTTAAATCAATTAAACTACCGAAGCTCGCTATTGCAACCAAAATTCCATCGTTCGAATTAAAATTGAAATATAATCAAAACCACATTAACCATCCATTCGAATGGATTCAAATCAACATGTCATGAAATTAAACTCAACAATCAAGTTTTAACAAATAAACCGAATTCGGGGCAGCCACTAATCAATTACCTTTACTCAAGATAAAAATGATTTTCTTGCACTAAAGAAACAATGTGCTACCCTCATAGCTTTCTCGGTTAAGTCTTACACAAATAACGCGACATAGACATCAAACCATCATCAAAAACGGTATGGAATCATCTTATCAAATCCAATCGAAGTTAAAAAGAAATGAGAATAACATAATACACAATGTCTCAATGGTTTCTCGGTTAGTTTCTACGTAAATAATCACGGAAACAACATCACCTTCATCGAAATTATACAACTTTCAAACTCATAAACTTCAATTAAAATGAGAATAACGCAATGTTGTGACATCCCTAATGGTTTCTCGGTTTGATTTTTTACACGAATGAACGTGACATTATCGTCACCTTCATTAAAACTACCCTAATATTACTTCAATCGCAGTTCTAATTCAAATTGAAATAAGACCAACATAGTAACACAGTTTGAACTTTCACAAATATCCTTGTTCGAAATTGCCTCAAAGGAAACAACAACAAAGCTGCCCCCGTAGTTCTCGGCTAGGTTTATCGCGATTAAACACAATACTACCATTACCATCATCGAAACTACACAAACATTTATCCATTACCAAATCAAAAACTCAAATTTAGCAAAATTCATAATTGAGGTATAAACAAAAATCAGACAGCAATACGGTTAAGAGTAAACCAACGCCGAAAAATCAAAATTCAGTGTTAAGACAAATGATTTTATTCAGCTTCAGAACTAACACAGGGTCTCATATTGCAAACAAATCCACATTTTTACAAATGGACAGTTATATTGACACATAGTCTACTCCTCACTGCAGTTTAATAAATATTTAAACCAAACAGAATCACAAGCATTTATACACACATCTCAGAATCAAAAAAATATGTCAGTAGGCAATTGATTAAATCGAAAGTGATCGAAAGTTACCGAGATGCAACGTTGAAGTTGTTGTTGTTTGTTATCCGTGTCTGTTACGGCCTCTGTATCAGCGGCAGTGTTGTATCGTAGCTAGAATCGTTGAGAACGGAAGCTGCTGTCAGGACCAAAGCTATGTTGAAACTTGAAACGAAATAGAGCTGATTCTGTAAGGTTCCGTCGTGGCTGGAACCGTTGAGAACGGAAACCGCTACCAGGACCAAAGTTGTGTTGAGTCTCGGCAGTGAGTTTGAGAGAGCTGCATTTTGAGAGGGAAACGGAGACAACTGAAAGTGTGGAGCGACCATGAAGGTTTGTGGATGAGTAAGGGGTTCCAGAATGAAGTTTCGGTGAGAGAACGAAGGTGGTTGAAGGTTTGACGAAGATGGTGTGGAGGCCGTGAGTATAGAGGGAATGGCAGATTCGGAGGGAGTGTGAGCAGAACAGGGAGAAGCGCGGTGACAAATAGAGGTGTGAAGATTGAAGGAAAGCAACGACGGAGGGGGTTTCACGGCGAATAACAGAAGGATTGAAGGTTGTTGATGAGGGTTCGGTGAAGACAGATGGAGGGAACGGTGGTTACGATGGGGAAGAAAACGGAAGGGACGGCGTGAGCAGTGGAAAAACGGCGAGGGTTTGATGAGATGTATAGGGTAGGGTGGTTTCGGCGAGAGGGAGACAGAGGGTTTGACAGAAGTTGAAGAAGATAGTGAGGTTGAGGGGATTATGTTGGTAACAGTGGAGATGAAGTTGTTTCGGAACGATAATGATGATGGTGTGAAGGAGACGAAATGGAGAGGGTGGTGGTGATTACGGTTTGAGGTAGGCAGTGGAGTATGGTGACAGAAGGTTAGTTGCAGGGAAATGAAGGTGGTATGAGGTTACGGAGGGGGTATGGAGCGGCAGGAGTGGGTTTGAAGATAGTAACAGTTTTTTTGTTCTAATTGAGAGAGATGATAGATCCACCTCTTTTATGTTTCTGTTTCAATTTTTGTTCCCCCTGAACAGTAAATTATAACACATATATATACCCAATAAATTAGGGTTTAGCAATTTTTGATAATGCCTAAAATACCCCTTTTGATAAAATGGGCTTCAAAGCCCAAAAGATAAAAAATAATCTACTCAAACATATTTTTGTTTTAATTTTCAGAGATAAAAATTAGACATTTAAAATTGTCAAAAATGGCAAAAGTTCGGACAATAATTATCCGAAAAAATTAAATGAGCATATTAAAATAAACTGCGGGTTTAATAGATTAAAGAAAAATTATTGAAATAATTAAAATTGAAATAAAACGATAATAAAAAATACCTGATTTTAAAACACTTACGGTTAAAAACAAAACTTCGAAAATGTATCGAAAAATTAGAAAGATCACATTTTCATGATCCACGCGACACGTAGATTCATAAAGCAGTGATTTAGAGGCAAAAACTTGAAATATTTTTCCCGCTAATTTTTCGTACGGTGTCGAATCACTTTTAACAGTTTGTTTGTAAAACCGAAATATTGATGTCATCGACATATAAATAACTTAGCACAATACAAGAAACAGGTAAGGAGATAAAAATGAATGAAGTGGAATATCAGGTATTTTATAACTATAAAACGATGCAGATATCAATTTAAACTGACTTTTGGTCAATTTAAATACGATGAAATGATGCATTGCAATGGATGAATGACTGTTTAATGACGATGACCTAATGAAAGCGTATGCGGATGAATATGAAGTCTGAGCCAGATAAAATCGAGATAGGAGGGCAAATTTTGGGGTGCAACAAGGTGACAGTAAATATTTTTTTGGGTTTGAATATATTATTTTGTGACCTTATAACTATAGGATCACATTGAACTGGATTATTTGTCTTTGAAGTTGGAAATTGATCAGATGCAATGTTGGTGGTAGAACTTCTTAAATTATCACTATTCATTGGTATCTCTATTGTTACAGATGAATCGATAGGTAGCATTGACTTAAGGAATGGTGTAGGACTCGATATAGGGATTGGTGACTCAGATGTAGGTGTATAGCTTGGTACAAGTGACAAAGGTACAAGTGTTTGGTTCAGTACAGGGACTGGTGCAGGACTGTATACAAGTAAAGGTAGAACATATGACACATGCATATATGAGTCATGTGATAGGGACTAGTTTGGTATCGGAGCTGAATTTTGATCTTGGTTAACATGAATAATACTATGTACAACAGAGTCATGTGATGGAATTAGAGGATAAGTAGATGGTGAAGTAATTATCGATTGATATGAGAATAAATTTTCCACAAAGTTGACATGTCTAGATACATATATCATATATGGTTTTAGCCAAGTAAAACACAATCATCCAAAGGAATAAAGTTTATTATAATCTGGTTTGCTTTTAAATAATACTTGAAATAGAGAGATCATATTGATGATTGGTTTAGGCATCTTGTTAGTAAGGTACACAGTGATGGTGAAAGCAAATTACCATAGTTTAGGGTGTAAATTTGCATGATGCAAAAGATCACGACTTATTTCAACAACATGCATGTGTCTCCTCTCTGTTGTTCCATTTACCTCGGGTGTGCAAGGTGGTGTGGTTAAATGATAAGTACCATTATTGGCAAGAAAGGATTTTAATTTGATAAATTCTCCACCATTATTAGTGAAGAGAGAAACATTCGGTAAATTAATTTTTTTTAACAATATACTTGAATCGAACAAAAATAAAGAATACATCTGAGTTATGTTTCATTGAATACAACCATACATATTTGAAAACAATGATCAAAAATGATTAAATAGTATAAATAACCATCTAATGTATTTGAGCCCCAAACATCAAAGTAAAAAAGTTCCAAAGGTTTTCTTCTTGTGAGATGATGATTTGAAAAATGAAGCTTGTGGCTTTTTGCACAGTGACAAGAACTACTCTCATGCCAGGCTGAAAACTTTATTAGTAGATGATGATTGTCAATCAAATGCTTTTTATTTTTAAATAAGTATGTCCTAATTTGTGATGCCATATAGATGTAGAATGGATGCTCTTATGCAATGCTTGTGGTGGATTGAATGGAATAAATGCATTGGATAGATGATAAAGATCTTGTTTAAGTGGTCCTTGAGGTAGTGGTTGGCCTGAGTTCAAGTCCTTGACAACAAAATGATTTGGAAAAAAATTCAACAGAACAACCATTAGATTGACATAACTTGGAAACTAACAAAAGCTTAGATTGAATTTTAGGAACACATAAGACTTGTTTAATATGAAGAGGTTTGACATAAATATTAATAACATAGTTACCAGTGTGAGTAATTTTCAAACCTATTTCATCACCAACGATCACGTGATTTGCTCCACGATATGAATTTGTTAAAGTGAGTTGTTGCAGGTTTTGAGAAATATGATGAGATGCTCCAATATCCATGATCTAGTTACCATGTTGTGTTGTAGCCTAATTTAGAGCAAAGTTCGTTATCATTTTAGAGCCATTTCATTTTTGAAATCCCTTAATTATGTATCAAATTTTAGCGGTCTAACCAGCCTTGTCACAAACTTACAAACCACCTTATTTTCACCGTTATGTCGAGTTAGAGAAGAGTTGTGGTTGCCATTGTTTTTGTGTTGACAACTGTTATTTCTTGTGACTGCATTGGTATTTGCAATCACATTATCAACTTTAAGTGGATCAACTTGATGATGAATTGTTTCAAAATCTATCAGATTCTCATGAAGTTCAACCAAGGTAACATGAATTTCTCTGCTCGTAAGTGCATCAAAAATTTCACAATACTCAACATTGAAACCATTGATAGTGTGAATAACAAGGCTAGTGTCATCAAGAGGATGATTAATTATTGAGAGTTCATCCAAGATTTCATCCAAAATTTTCTTTATTCCTTGAAGATATGTAGTCATCGATAGTCTTCCTTTTTTAAAATTGGAAATTCGTTGTATGAGTGCAATAAGACACACTCTTGAACGACCATCATACATGGTTTTTAGGATCTCCCGTGCTTGATTGGAACTTTTGACAGTTCCTAAGTGTGTGACCATTATTTTCTCCAATTTGATTAACCTAATTCAATCTCCTATATATGAACAAGGATTCCAAATGCTTAGGGACGAATTTTGCAGCTTCAGAAACCCTAAACAAAGCTCAAACAATTGTGTTTCACAAGGAAGTAGAAGTCAGGGTTCTAGATTGATTCAAGCCATTCTAGGCATCAAGAACGATTCCTCGTTGCTCTCTGAAGCTAAATACATCATCACTATCGATCGAAGCATCCAGAATCAACAATTCACGATCCCGGTTTGAGCTTTTATTTTCAAATTCAATTTCAATGATTCATGCATATTTAATGTAATACAATTGCATATTTGTGTTCATAATGATGTTTGCAAGCTATCTGGGCAGTTTAATTTGTGTTTAGTGCAGATATGAAGGTTTACCATGGCTAGGGTTCTGAGTTCATGATTTCGGGACACTAGGTTAGAGGAAAAATTGGCCGAAACTAACGGCACCAGTGAATTTAGGGGATGATTTCCAATCGATCCATGTCCCTGGATTAAATTTATAACTTGTACTTCTGAGTTTTGATTTTTGCAGGGGCTATAGTGACGCAAAGAACTATCGGTATAGGCTTACCGATGGAAAAGCCATGGGTAATATTCCCAGAAAAATTTGAATTGGGGACGATGAACAGTGGATCACGCGCGGTTCTTTTTTAAAAATAATTTTCAAATTTTGTTTTTCGTAATTGTCTACGTTTCAATAACACAAAAGCACCATGGCTCAATTGGCAAGGGAGACGCGCTGGTGACCATCAGGATCTGGGTTCGATCCCCATGGTTGTACCTTTTTTTTACCACTTTTCTTACTAATCTTATTTTCTTATTTTCTCATATTTTCTTATATTTCTTTTCTATTTTCTTTTCTTTTAAAATATTTTTTTAAAATACAACAAAAAAAACAAAAATATTTCTTTTTAGATTTAGGTTAATAAAATCTTAATTTAATTTTTGACACCAAAACAATATTTTTTTCCTTTTATTTTAATTAAATGTTTAATTAACCATAAAATTAAACTTTTAATTATTTTTCTCAAATAAAATCAATCCAACAAAAAAACACAAAAATAATTTTCTTTTATTAATTAAGTTTTCTACTAACCTTAAAATCTTTCTACTAACATCAATCTTTTACTAACATTATTTTCTCTTATTCCGATTAAATCCTTCTCGCGATATTTTCTAATTATTGTAACTACTTCCAGGTTGTAATAGCTAGGTTTAATTTCTCGCACATTTTTGCAATATTATGTATCTGCTCACAGAATGTAATAGTTTAAACTAGGGTTTACTTTCTGCATTTTATTTTCCGCACCTCCTATTATGTAATTGCCCCAAAGCCATTTAATAACGTAGGACTTTATCTTTCCAAATTTACTTTCTGCACCTCTTATAAACTGTATATATCTCTAACTTCTTAGATGTATGGCTAATAGGATTGTTTGGCAATATTAAAATCAACCATTAGATAATTCTAAATTCAAAGATAACATATCTGTACCTAACACACTCTTTATACTTGCACCCCTTAGGATATCATCTCTTGTTGCCTTCGGATAAAAATGGTCATGTCCCTCGAACATAGGGGTACTATTAGCAAAGTCCCTCAGAAAAATCATCACAAATATCATAGTCCCTCGACGATTCTCTATGTTTCCTATGAATATATGATCTCATCCCTCAGTCGTTGCCTACGAATAAGTGATGATCGTCCCTATGAATGCTAAGGTATCCTTACAATTTTGACTTCTATGACCATACGATGACCCTACGCCCGTCCTTTCACATCCAACGGATAGGGATACCAACTAATTAATGCATGGATAACACTATCCTAAAGGGGAAGGAAAATAACAAGAACGACCTTCTGAGTAGGTAGTTACTCTTAATTGCTTGCTCCAATCAAATCAAAATACTTTTCACACCTCACACTCTTTTCAAAACAAACACTTTGTATACATTCCAACGAGAATCATTACAAAGATTTAAACTTTCAAGAATGATTTCCAAACACTTTGTATACATTCTTGAGGATTGATACAAGAATCATTACGAAGTTAAAGAGAAATACTTTTCAAATACTTTTCAAAATACTTTTCAAAATACTTTTCAAATCACACACATACAGAAAGTAAGTTTTCAAAGAGTAAGCTAAGCAATTAAGAGCCCATAGATAACTACGGATGGAAAGGGTGCTAATACCTTCCCTTTTCATAATTACCTCCCGTACTCAGAATCTAACAAAGGTCTTTCCTGTTCTTTTCACCTTTCCTTTATTGGATAAAAGAAAATTCGGTGGAAACTCTTGCTACCCGTAAGATTTGCGATAAAACGCAAAACAAACAAGTCAGTTCTCCCACCGTGTTACAGAACTGGCGACTCTGCTGAGGAATGATACCTAAAGAGAGGTTACCTTAGGGCTATAGATCAATTTTATCACTTTCTATTGGCTTTGTATGCTTTACTTTTAAGGGTTTCTTGGGTATTATATTTGTGGGGGATCCTACACCCGGATCCATGTTTCCTTAGGTAAGTAGCAATAGATCACTGCGATTGTCTAGCATATACCGAAACAGTTAAAATGATGGCTATGGTTAGTGTAACACTTTGGATGTCCTGATGTTCCTCATGTTCAATTGAGGAAATATTTGGCGTCTGCGTGGTGTCATCAAGCACTAACTAAACTTTTAGAACCCTAATTGACCCATCTTAGCCATTAGAAGGTAGTGAGATAGTCGGCTTTGGTGCAGACTGAGGTTGGTTGATACTCGATGCTATGCTCATTGAGATTCGACTTTCGAGATGTTTTGGTCGACCATTTGGTAGCTGTACTGAAATAAAGTCTGTGAGAAAGATCCGTGATATGAGATTCCTAGAACCCGGCTACTATTGTAGGACAGGTTGAACCAACTTAAACTCTGATAGGGTAGACACCTATACCTCATGCAAGCCTTAAACCTAGGGCTATTGTGTGAATTGCTTGTGTGTGATATTTAAACATGACATCATGACATCATAACATCATAAAATCATAAAATCATAACATTTCTAACCATTTCAAGGACCTAGGGATTTATCTTTGCTCTTTGTTGTGGGGTTATGGATTCCAAGAAGACTATCTGAATCAAATTCGTGGGTATACCTTCTCAACTCAAGGAGTTAGTCTCAAAAGTTATCGATCATTCTCAGTTTATCAAGAGGCATGGTTATCTACTTAACTTTGTTACTTCTGGTTTTGAAAAAGATATGATGAGTGTCGTATTCCAGTTATTTGATCTGAAACATCACTACTTTACATTCCCAGATTATCAGTTGGTACCTACAATGGAAGAGTTCTCTAAGCTACTTGGGATACCCATTCTTGATCAGATAACTTTCACCGGTTCAGAAAAAGTTCTGAGGTTTGAAGACATTGCAGCAACTTTATATCTAAGTTTCTGATGAAGAAAGCTCGAGAATTCTTAAAGGCTATGAGTTTCCACGCTTTCGAAGATATTTTGGCTTTACTAATCTATGGTTTGGTGCTATTTCCTAATCCAGATTAATTCATAGACGTGAACGCCATCAAGATTTTCCTCACTCACAATCTTGTGCCTACCTTACTTGGAGATATTCTACATTCTCTCCACACTCGTACTATGAAAAGACAAGGAAATATCATGTGTTGCATACTGTCATTATCCAGGTGGTTTATTTCGCACCTTCCTCAATCGCTGATGAAGAATGAACAAGATTTGAAATGGTCTCAAAGGTTGATGTCACTCTCTTATTCAGATATATCTTGGTGTCTCTACTCTCAAAAGGACATCACTTTCACTGAGCGTTGTGGAGAATTCCCTAATGTACCACTCCTTGGCATAAGGGGAGATATCACTTAAAATCCTTCTCTAGCGTTACGTCAGTTTGGTTATTCTCTAAGGGATGGTCCTCATGATATACTTATCCAAGGCATTGTGTTTTACTACGACAATGATCTCCAAGGTTACTGTCGAAGATTTATACACGCATGGGGCATGGTGAAGAAGACTGATACTAAGACTTTGGGGCATAAAAATTCCATTACTTAGGAACCTTACCTCAAATGGGTGCGGGCTCGCGCTCAAAATCTCATGATGTCATATTCTGCTATTCTACCAGTAATTATGGAACCTGTTTCCGAAGGCGATGAGTCTTATACCATTCTCCATCCAGACATGCCTACCAATTTCGAAGAATTAAAGATATCCTGGATTCAACTCAAAGAAGAAAGGGATACATTCGAAGCTCAATTCTATGCAAGTGAGAAAAGAGTATTAGAGCTAACAAAACTACTTCACGAGGAACAGAGCATTAACACCTACATCAACACGGAGAGGAAACATCCATGGGAGGCCTAAGCATTAGGAATTTTATTTTTGTACTTAAACTATCTTTTGTATTACTAATCAGACTAATAAAAAGTTTGTTCGTGTTTGTTTACCAAATTTAAATTCCTAAGGTCCTTGAAAACATTTCATTGCATATCATAGAATATCATTACATAACAGGTACTCTGAACACCGGTTTTATTATTCTCTCGCTATTTATTTCAGCAGAAATGGCTCTTGAACAAACTGTCAAACATCTCCAGGCTCAGAACGCTCAGTTCCAAGAAATGTTATCCAACTTGGCCCAAGGACAGAAAGATCTGAAAGAGCTCATCAAGAAGAAGAAGACTATATGAGCGAGCAATATCCTTCTAATGACGAGAAGTATAAGCTACTCGAAGACTGTCTGAATGCTGTGGAAAATTTGAAAAATGTAAGGATTGAATTTTGATGATTTGAGCTTGGTTCCTGGAGTGGTCATTCCCCGCAAATTCAAAGTTCCTAACTTTGCTAAGTAAGATGGCATTTCTTGTCTGAAGCTTCATCTGAAGTCCTATGTTCAAAAGATTCAACCATACACTGCTGACAAGAAATTATGGATGCATTTCTTTTAAGAGAGACTGTCTGGAGCACAGTTAGAGTGGTATTATCATCTAGAGAATACTCACATTCATACCTAGAATGATTTAGCAGATGCTTTCTACAAACAGTACCAATACAATGCTGAATTGGCACCAACTCACATGCAACTACAAAATATGTCGATGGTCCGTGATGAGAAATTCAAAGAGTACGCTCAGAAATGGAGAGATCTAGCAGGCATAGTCCAACCACCCTTATCTAATAGAGAATTGGTTGACATGTTCATGGGAACACTGACAGGTCTATTCTTCAATCATCTTATTGGAAATTCCTCAGTCGGATTCATTGAGCTGATACTGACAGGAGAACGTATTGAAGTTGGAATCAAGAGTGGAAAGATTCAGGCCGAGTCATCTTCAAATACTACGAAGAGATATTTTGGTGGGAAGAAAGAAGCCAATTCTATGTATGGTCAGAAGAATCGTGACAAAAATGATCACCACCAATTTGTGGGGGCAGTCTTGATCTCCAGTCCCACGCTAGTGCAACCTCAATAAGACAACACGCGTAGGCAGAATGCACCAAGAAGATAGTTTACGAAGATCAACATGCGGTTGTCTCAGCCATTATAACACATGTTGAAAGTAGAGCTGATTACTTTGGGAGATCCTCCTCAGCATGTCAACATATATTCTCCAAAGTACAATCCTAGTGCGAGGTGTGCATACCACTCCAATAGCCCTGAGCACGACACTAACAATTGTTGGCCCCCAAAGAACAAGATCCAAGACATGATTGAAGCTCAGGAGATTGAATTCGACCCTCCCGTCAAAACCCCGAATGTGATCAACGCACCAATTCCTGATCATGGCAAGAGTGCCAACGCCATTGATAACGATTCTTATGTCTTTGTTGTGAATGAGTTAACCACTCCTTTGATGACTATTAAGAAGAATCTGCTACAAGCCGACTTATTTCCATGATGTTTTGACAACTATTGTTACTGCGCATCCGGAACCAATGGATGTGCCTGGTTGAAGAGAGGTGTTCAATGCCTGATAGAAAAACGAGAAGTGTTATTCATGAAAACTCCATCCGTAGAGAGTTTGTGCGAAGATGTTTCCAAGAGCTTGAAAATCGAAGACGTGAGCGAAGCCATACGAGAAGTCTGGTATACCTTGGGGAAGCCAAGTGGTAAATTTGATTTCATGGTGAAATATACAGCCCCTGAAAGCTACAAGATTGCAATTGAAGACATCAAAGCAACCAGATGGGGAGATGATGACTATCCCGAAGAATATGCTAATGTGAACACAATAAGGATCACCTCTACCGACCCTGCACTTAGAGTGGAACCTGTAATTATTACCTCACCCGGACCAGTTCCATATTCCTCTGACAAAGCTATACCTTGGAATTATGGAGCCGAAGTTTACTATTATGGCGTCAAGAAAGAGCCATTGACCATTGAAGACTATACAATTGAAGCTGCTAATCCTAATGTTAACAATATCACCGAATCAAGCAAGGTAACCTGAACCAGAAGAGTGTTTTCTCTAGATATCTCTCCTCCAAAAGACACCACTACACGAGTACGTATTCCTGTTATTGAACCAATTCTCGAGGCTCAGGGAAAAGAGAAAGTGACTCAACCTGCTCAGATAGAAGTACCAAAGATGGAGGAAATCCTAAATATTATTAAGAAAAGTGATTGCAACATTGTGGAGCAGTTGGGACAAACCCATCCAATATTTCCATGCTAGCACTGTTGTTGTACTCCGAGGCTCATGCTAAAGCCTTGGTGAAGTTTTTGAAGAATGCTCACATACCGCAAGACACTTCTTCTGACCAATTTGAAAGTTGTATTGCTAGCCTGACCGCAGACAATGGTTTGGGCTTTTCTGATGCTGATCTGACTCCTTCCAGAAGAAAACACAACAAAGCCTTGCACGTCTCTATAGAGTGTAAGGGCACTACATTGTACCATGTGTTGGTAGACACTGGCTCTGCTCTGAATGTCCTACCAAAGAGTGCCCTCGATAGACTCAATGCTAAAGAAGTGATCATGAAACCCAATGGCATAGTCATAAGAGCTTTTGATGGTTCTAAGAGAACAGTACTTGGAGAGCTCAACCTGTTGATCAAAGTAGGTCCCTAGACTTTTGACTATACTTTTTTGTGATGGATATTTGTCCAACTTATTCTTGCCTACTCGGACTCCCTTGGATACAAGGGGTAGGCGCTATTACCTATACTCTACATCAGAAATTGAAGTACCCATTGAAGGGGAAGATCGTTACAGTATGCGGAGAGGAAGAATATATGGTGAGCCATCTATAATCATTATGTACATTGCAATGGAAGGTGAATTTATCGAGACTCCCTGTCAAGCTTTTGAAGTAGTTTCACAAGTCATGCCTATCGACTCTTCTGTCACTCTTAAGGTTACTAGAGTTCCACCGAAGATGGTCTCGCTAAAGGAAGCCAGAGCTGTAGTTGAAGACGGAGGTTGTGCCGTTTGGGGCCAGCTACCCGAGTTTCCATTCAAATCTGACAAGACTTGTTTAGGCTTCACTTCCAAAGGACAGAAGATGATACGCCGTGAATGTGTTGGTGGACCTCCGTTCCGCATCAACAAGAATGGAGTTCATGCTATAGAAGACGATGATGGTGACTTCGACATCAACAATTCGATCTTCCCAACTCTTGGCAATGGACTCAACAATTTGACGGGTAAGGATGTTAGGCCAGTCTCCTTTAGATAGGAGTAATTGGTTTTTTTTTCCTATTTTAGGCTTTTATGCTTTATAGCTTTGAATAATAAGACTTTAATTCTAGTGCCTTGCCCAGGGCACAATGACTCATTTGTGAGGGTTATTGTTTGTCGTTCGCATATTTTTATTCAATAAATCATTGGACTTCTACATTTAAATATTGTTCTCTCTGTCTTTCTTTTTTACTTTATCACCTTTTCAAAAGCTATGTGTTCTTACACACACCCACGTACTAAACTGTAGATCCATATTCACTCAGGATCCCATCGATAACGACTCTACTATTGCTAAATATGACTTTGATAATCCGATCTACCAAGCCGAAGAAGAAGGTGAGGAAGATTGTGAAGTGCCAGGAGAACTTGCCAGACTAGTACCACAAGAGGAAAAGGCTATACAGCCGCATGAAGATCCATTCGAAGTTTTGAATCTAGGGACCGATGAAAACAGAAAAGAAATCAAGATAGGAGCTAGTCTTGAGAACATTGTTAAGGAAAGATTGATCCAGATGCAGCGAGATTACATCGAGATTTTTGCTTGGTCTTACGAAGACATGCCAGATTTAGATATCGACATTAAGGTTCATCGTATGCGTCCTAAGATGTCTGAGAAAATTAAAGCCGAATTCATGAAGCAGTTCAATGTCGTTTTCCTAGCCGTTACTTCTTATCCACAGTGGGTTGCAAATGTCGTGCCCGTACCTAAGAAGGATGGCAAAGTGCGTATGTGTGTAGACTACCGAGATCTAAATAAGGTGAGTCCGAAAGAAGATTTTTCGCTTCCACATATCTATGTCGAGTTGACAACACCGCTCAGCATAAGGTTTTCTCTTTCATGGATGGTTTCTCTAATTATAATCAGATCTAGATGGCTCCTCAAGACATGGAAAAGACTACTTTCATTACATAGTGGGGCACTTTCTATTACAAAGTCATGCCGTTTGGGTTGAAGAATACTAGTGCAACATATCAGCGTGCTATGATAGCCTTATTCCATGATATGATCCATCACGAGATAGAGGTTTATGTCGGCGACATGATAGCTCGATCAGAAACCAAAGAAGAACATCTTGGTCATTTGCATAAGCTGTTTGACAGACTGAAGAAATACATATTGAGACTGAATCCAAGCATATGCACATTTGGAGTCAGATCCGACACACTCATGGGATTCATTGTTAGTGGTAAAGGTATTGAAGTTGACCCCGCTAAGGTTAAAGTTATTCAAGAAATGCCGGCTCCCTGCACCGAGAAAGAAGTCAGAGGTTTCCTAGGACGACTGAATTACATTTCTAGATTTATTACGCATCTAACTGCTACTTGTGAGTCGATCTTCAAGTTACTAAAAAAATATCAAGTATTGGAATAGAACGATGATTGCCAGACAACTTTTGACAAAATCAAAGAGTACCTGCAAGAACCTTCTATCCTGATGCCACCAGTTGAAGGAAGACCTATAATCATGTACTTAACAGTATTAGAGAATTCAATGGTGTGTGTGTTAGGGAAACATGACGAGTCTGGTCGAAAAGATTATGCGATATACTACCTTAGCAAAAAGTTTAGCGACTGTGAAACAAGATACTCAAAGCTCGAGAAAACTTGCAACGCTTTGGCTTGGGCTGCTCGCCGACTAAGATAGTATTTGTTGACTCATACTACCTTATTGATCTCTAAAATGGATCCGATAAAATACATATTCGAGAAACCTGCTCTCTCTGAAAGAACAACAAGATGGCAAATGATTTTGACCGAATATGACATTCATTACACTACTTAGAAAGCAATCAAGGGAAGTGTAGTAGCTGATCATTTTGCTCATCAATTCGTAGATGACTACCAGTCTATGCATTTCGAGTTCCCTGACGAAGATATTATGTTAGTCACTGATTACGAAGAGCTTGGACCAAATGAAGGACTTGAGCCTGGATCCCGATGGACCATGGTCTTCGATGGAGCAGGTTAATATTGGTCCACTATGGAAGCCGATTGTTATCGATACTCCCGATCTTGTCACATGCCTCCAGTTCCATTGAATATTCTGACAGATCCTTGGCCTTTTGCGATGCGGGGCATTGATATGATTAGAGAAATCAAGACGATCACTTCTAATGGACATCGTTTCATCCTTGTTACTATCAATTACTTTATCAAGTGGGTAGAAGCAGCCTCGTTCGCATCTGTTACCAAGAATGTCATGGCTCAATTCATCAAACATAATCTCATTTGTCGGTACAACATCCCCGAAAGTATTATTACATACAATGGTACCAATCTCAATAACAAAATGATTACTGAATTCTGCATGCTGTTCAAGATTAAGCATCACAACTCTTCTCCATAGCGGCCAAAGATGAATGGCACAGTGGAAGCCGCCAACAAGAATCTTAAGAAGATCATACAGAAGATGATAATGATGTATAAATATTTGCATGAGACATTTCCATTTTCTCTCCACGGTTATTGCACTTCAATACGAACATCTATAGGGGAAACCCCATTCTCTCTCGTGTATGGTGTGGAAGCAGTTCTACCCATTGAGGTTCAGGTTCCTTCACTTAGTGTTCCTCCATTTACTCAAGAGATTTCATACATCTATACCCAAGGATTCCTCAAGAGTTGATCAGACAAACTCTCTCCTAGACAATCAACCCAAACTAGGGTTTGGTATCTCTCAAGTCAAGATGAACTTCCAACATCTCCAATGGCCTTCATGCCTCCTCATATGCTTCAAAGATTCTCCATGTCAAGTTTCAAGCTTCACAAGTTAAGTTTCCTCAGACAATTGCTCAGATGATTAAAAATCAATAGTATTGGACAAAAAGTAACTGTGGTCAACATACAGTCAAACTTCATAATTTTTGGTCAAAATCCTCATTTTGAAGTTACATTCATCATTTGATCAAGGGTTGATCATGATTCATCAAGAAAACTCAAGATTTGCTCAAAAGTCAAACTTTCTAAATTAGGGTTTCTAGGTGAAAAGTCAATTGAACTTTAACTGATCATAACTTCCTCATACTTTCTCAGAAATTTTTCCACCACCTCTTGTTTTGAAGGAAATTCAATTCTCTACAACTTCATGTCTCACAAGAATGTCCAAAAAATGCTTCATTTGAGAGGTATAGCTCAAAACATTCTGGTCATTTTCAAAGTCAACAAAAGTCAACTTTTTGTTTTGAAGATATATTGAGCATGGTAACTCCATTGAGATGAAACCAAAGACATTGTTTAGAGGACTCTTAGAGCTTTCAAAAGTCCAAGAACACTCAAAATGTGGAAAATTGAGCAAGTTACACCATTCACAAGTTGGGCAATTTTGAAAGAATGCACAAAGAGAGATACTTCAAAAATCAAATCTTTTGCAAATGGGCCTACTTTTCTTCATCCTAACTTATTCCTCATGCAATTAGGAACATCCAAGCCCAATGCCACGAATTTTTGATTTATTTTCTATTTAATTTGTAATTTATTCATTTAAATTTAAATTAAATTTAAAAATAAATTATAAAATCAAAATTAATTGAAAGATTGATTTTATTCTCTTCTTAAGACCCAAGCAATCCATTAAAAGCCACAATTTCAAATTGGACCAAAAAGGCAAGATTGGATTGGAATTGAGCAAATTTTGAAAATTTGATTTTCATGAAAAATCAAATTTGATTATCATTGAATAGTGATTGATTCTTGCCAAATATGATCCCAAATCCATCCAAATATATACTTGATACATACCAATCACAAGAGGACGAAAAATTGCCTTGAAACCCTATTCTCAAACTGGAAAAACCGTGCCTCTCAAGCAAAGTGCAATCATACTTCCAGCCGTTTTCCATCGATTTTAAGGTGTCCAACAGATTCCTTGATATCTCTTGAGTCAATCCAGACCCTTACATTGCTCAAATCCATTCAGAATCGTGAAATCCGTGTGTGGTTTGTTCTTGAAAATCTCAAATTCGATTTCTCATATTCATGCATTATTAACTTGTTTTGATTGTTTGTTTGTGTTTAGAATCAAGTTTGCAAGCTTTCTGGGCAAGCCAATTGAATTTCCATGGCCTGAATCGTGTTTCACCATGATTAGGGTTTCTGTGGATGATTTAGGGTTTCTCTTAATAGGAAAAATTGGACAACAAGACCTATGCCATTGAACTCGGAATGACCTGAGGAATCGAATCATGGTCTTAGATATAATTTATATTATGTATACTGCGTTTTTGATTTTGCCAGGAACCTTAGTGACGAACAATGGCCGACGCTAACTTTCAAATATTTGAAATGAAGAAGACGATGGTTGGCGCGAGTTCGTGGCGAAGGAGAAGGCAACGAGTGTAATTCCACTCAGTCCGTTTCCAAACAGTTGACACACTTGGCTCAGTTGGTCAGCGCGTTGGTTTTCAAGGAATGAAGCCAGGGTCACGAGTTCGAATCCTCCCAGAGCCAGTTTCTGCTTCTTTTTCCAAACTTGCATGTTTTCTATATTTTTCATATTTTTATATTTTCCATTCATTTTAATTTAATTTCCATATTTTATTTCTGCATCTAAAAATTATCAAAAAATATTTTTCTTTTTACATTTATATTCTGAAAATCTTTATTTAATTTAATAAATTAAAAAAACATATTTTTGCATGCATATTTATTTTTATTTATAATTTAGCATTTAAATCATTATAAATTCATTTTATATTACTAAATTGCATTTAAAAAATCCCAAAAAATTATTTTAGCTTATTTATCTTATTTCCAGCATGTATTAATTTTCCCATATTAAATTTGCATTTTTCTAACATTTTTTCTCTTATTCGATTTCATCATATTTCCCGATTTTCTTATTCTTTCACAGGTTGCTCCGATTCGGACGTTTTCTTTTTATCGTTTTATTTTTCCAATAATGTAACTGTTCATGGGATGTAATAGTTTAATTTAGGGTTTTTATTTTCCGCATTTTGAATTATGTATCTGCCCCAAAGCCATGTAATAGCGTAGGATTTACCTTTCCGCACTTTACATTCCGCATTTTACTTTCCGCACCCTATAAATTGCTAGTAATTAGGCGTGTATGGCAAGACTAAAATTGAACATAGCTCGCACTAATCTTCAAGATAACATAATCTGAATTCAACACACTTCTTTCACACACGCACCCCTTAGGGTAATTCTCTCTCGTTGCCTTTGCGAATTCAAAATGGTCATGTCCCTCGAACGTAGAGGTATCCTAGCACCGTTGCCTTCCAAACAAATCCTCATAGTCCCTTCGATACAAAGATCATAAGACCCACGATGTCGCCTCCGAATACATGATCTTGACCCTCGATTGTCGCCTACGAAAAATGATGATAGTCCCTTCGAATGTGCTAGGATACTTCCTACAAGTTGCTTTCTATGACCATACGATGTCCCTTCGAATGTCCCGCTTACATCCAACGAATGGAGCTACCTACTAACTAATGGTATGGCTAGCGCTATTCTAAAGGAACGTAGAAGTATGAAAAACGACCAATTCTGAGTGGATAATAAGTCTTTTAGTTGCTTGCTCTATCAAATACTTTTCACACCACACACTTTTTTTCAAAGTTCAAATTCTTTTCAAAACAAAAACATTTCCGAACACTTTGTATACACTCCTACATGAGTCATTACAAAGTCAAAGTGAAATGCCTTTCTTCAAAACATCTTTGTCAAACACACAGAAAGCAATTTAAAAAAGTGATCTAGAGCAACTAAGAGCCCGTAGATAACTACGGATGGAAAGGGGTGCTAATACCTTCCCTTTTCATAACCATTCTCCGAACTTCGAGAATCTAACGAAGGTCTTTTTCTTACTTTTACCTTCCCTTAATTGGATAAAAATAAAAGTCGGTGGCGACTCTTGCTATCCGCACATTTGGATACAAAAATCCTACAAAGGTTCACCGTATCACGCTGGCGACTCTGCTGGAAACACCCAAAGAGAAATTGCCTTAGGGATTTCTAGATCATTTTATCGCTTTTGTTTGACTTGTATGCTTTATCTTTAAGGGTTGCTTGGGTATTATATTGTTGGGGATCCTACACGGATCCGGGTTTCCTTTTAGGTAAGTAGCATTAGATCATCGCGACCGTTAGACGTATAACTAAACGGTCAACATGATGGCTACGTTAGCGTGACACTTTGGTTGTCCCGATACTCTTCATTCCCAAGTTGAAGATAGTATTTGGCTTTTGCGTGGTGTCATCAAGCGCTAACTAAACTTTTAGAACCTTAATTGACCCATCTTAGACATTAGAAGGTAGTGAGATGGCCGGCTTTGGTGTAGACCGAGGTTGGTTGATACTCGATGCTACACTCATTGAGATTAGACTTTTGGGACATTTTCGATCGACCACTTGGCCGTCGTATTGAAATAAGCGCCTACGAGAAAGATCGATGATGTGAGATTCCTAGAACCCGGTTACTATTATAGGACAGGACGAACCAACTCAAACTTTTGGTAGGGTAATCACCTATATCTCATGCAAGCCTTAACCCTAGGCTCATTGTGTGAATTATTTGTGTGTGCTAAACATGACATCATGACGTCATTCGCATTGCATATCATTTCTAACTATTTCAAGGACCTAGGGATTTATCTTTGCTCTATTTTGTAGGGATTATGGCTTCTAGAAAGACTATCCGAATCAACTTCATAGGTATCCCTTCTCAACTCAAAGAATTGGTTTCAGAAATTCCGACCATGCTCGGTTCATCAAAGACATGGTTATCTACTTGATTTGGTTATCTCCGGTTTTGAAGAAGATATGATGCATGTCCTATTCCAGTTCTTTGATCCGAAACACCATTGCTTCACATTTCCAGATTATCAGTTGGTTCCTACCCTAGAAGAGTTCTCTAAGCTACTTGGGGTCCCTATTCTTGACCAAATGCCATTTACCGGTTTGGAAAAGGTTCCTAAGTACGAAGACATTGCATCAGCCTTACATCTTAAGCGCTCAGACATTGAAGCCAATTGGGAAACTAGAAGTGGAGTTAAGGGTTTACTTGCCAAGTTCCTAATTAAGAAAGCCCGAGAATTCCTCAAAGTTATGAGTTTCCATGCATTTGAGAATATTGTGGCCTTGCTAATTTATGGTTTGGTTCTATTTCCTAACTCGGATCAGTTCATCGATATCAATACCATCAAGTTGTTCCTTACCCGCAATCCAATGCCTACTTTACTTGGAGACATCCTACATTCTCTCCACACTCGTACTACCAAAAGACAAGGAACTCTCATGTGTTGTATACCGTTACTTTCCAGGTGGTTTATTTCGCACCTTCCTCCATCCGTTTTGAAGAATGAACAAAGGTTGAGATGGTCTCCAAGATTGATGTCACTCTCTCATTCCGATATCCGTTGGAATCTTTTCTCTCAAAAGGACTTCACATTCATTGAGCGTTGTGGAGAATTCCCTAATGTACCGCTACTGGTATAAGGGAGGTATTTCTTACAACCCTTCTCTAGCTCTCGGTTTGGTTTTGCCGAAGAGATGGTCCACGTGATATGCTTCTCCAAGATGTTGTGTTCGACTACAATCACGATCTCGAATTACCGACGAAGGTTTATACATGCTTGGGGCATGGTAAAGAAGGCGATACCAAGACTTTGGGGCACCGAACTCCATCCCTTGGGAACCTTACCTCAAATGGGTGCGAGCTCGAGCTCAAAACCTCATGATGCCATTCACGCTGTTTTACGGTAATTATGGAACTGTTGCTATAGGTGGCGTACCTATCTTTTTCTCCATCGACATGCCTCTGATTTTGAAGACTTGAAGCGATCACGGATTCAACTTAAAGAAGAGAGGATACCTTTGAAGCTCGGTGCTACATGGCGAAGAAAGTGTTAGAGTTGACAAAGCTACTTCATGAGGAGCGAAGCATCAATGCCTACATCGGCACCAAGAGGAAACGCCCATGGGAGACATAGAGCTTTAGGATTTATATGTTTTTCTTTTATTTGTTTTGAAATATCTCTTGTACTTAAAAAGAAAAAGAATAATGAAAAGAGTACTAATAAATGTTTGTTCATTGCTTGTTTAACAAATTTAAATCTCTAAGGTCCTTGAAAACATTGCATTGCATTCGCATAAACATTGCATAGCATAGCATAAACATTGCATCACAGGTACATTGGAGATTGGTTTTCTCATTTGCTCGCTATTTATTTTAGCGAAATGGCTCTTGAGCAGGTCAAAGATCTCCAAGCTCGAAATGCTCGTTTAGGATGTTCACCAACTTGGTCCAAGGCCAAGAAGATTTGAAGAAGCTCATCAACAAGAAGAAGAAGGTTGTTGGTCTCCTCAACATGGGTAGGCGCTACAAAGGGGTCCAAAGTGGTCGATCGGATCGAGCTCTCGAAGGAAGTGTCCATACCGGGGAGTACCAAGGGTGATGATGGTGACCAGCGTGAGCCAAAGAAGGAGAGGACCGCTCGATTATAGCCATACTCGACGAAGATGACAAGTACAAACAACTTGAAGACCGTCGAATCTTGTGGAAAACACGAAGATGTCCGGCTGAATTTTGATGATCTAAGTCTTGTCCACGGTGTCGTGATTCCTCCCAAGTTCAAAGTTCCTACTTTTGCTAAGTATGATGGCATGTCTTGCCCAAAGCTGCATTTGAAGTCCTATGTCCGAAGATCAATCCCCACACGATGACGTAAAGTTGTGGATGCACTATTTTCAAGAGAGTTTGTCGAACCCGGTTGGAGTGGTATTATCGGCTAGAGAATGACCGTATCCGTACTTGGGTGATTTAGCGATGCTTTCTGAGACATATGAGTACAATCTTTGAGTTGACACCCACTGCATGCAACTACAAAGCATGTCTATGGGTCGTGATGAGAAGTTCAAGGAGTATGCTCGAAGTGGAGAGATCTAGCGGTGAGTTCAACCACCCTTGTCCAATAGGGAGTTGGTTGATATGTTTATGGAACACCGACAGGCCCATTCTTCAATCATCGATTGGACATTCTTCATCCGGATTCACCGATCGATATTGAAGCGATTGAAGTGGTATCAAGAGTGGGAAGATTCAGATAGAGTCATCTTCAAATCTTTGAAGAAATCTTTTGGTGGTAAGAAAGAAGCCAATCTTGTATGGTCGGAAAAGCCGAGCCAAGACCGACCGTGCTCAATCTGTGGGCGGTTGTGATCTCGATCCTACATTAGCACAACCTCGGTGAGCCAGCGTAACGAGCAGCATAGCGAAGGCAGTTCTGGATCAACATGCCATTGTCATGAAGCCTTGCAACACATGTTGAGCATAGTGATTACCTTGAGGGATCCTCCTCGAATGTCAACACTTCCTCTCCAGTACAATCCTAATGCTAAGTGTGCTTACCATTCCAATAGCCGAGGCACGACGACAATTGTTGGGCTCACGAAGAACAAGATTCAAGATATGATTGAAGCTAAGCAGATTGAGTTTGACCCTCTGTTGAGACTCGAATGTGATCAACGCTCCTATGCCTAACCATGACAAGAGTTCCAATCTTTGTTGGGGATGATACTTATGTCTTCAACATAGATGACTTGACCATTCCTCGATGGTATTAAGAAGAATTTGTTGCAAGCGGTGTCAATCCAGGATGCCCGGAGAATTGTCGTTGGTGCCCATCCGCGCTGATGGTTGTGCTTGGTTGAGAAGGCGTGTTCGATGCATGATGGATAACCGTGAGATACTATTTACGAAACCACATGCAGAAGATGTGTGAAGAAATGTCTAAGTTGAAGATTGACAATGCGAGAGCGTACCATCTGTGGGGACACCTTGGGGCAGCCAAGTGGAAAATATGATTACATGGTGAAGTACTTGTCCCGATAGTTACAAGATTCCTATTGAAGATGTTAAGGTGACCGGATGGGGTGGCGATTTCCATGAAGACTATCTTGATGTTAACACAATAAGGATTTCCTCTGCGATCCGTGCCTAGAGTGGCACCTCTCATTATCACTTCTCAAGACCGATTGCCATATTCCTCGACAAAGCTATCCCTTGGAACTATGGGTGATGTTTACTATCATGGTGTCAAGCAAGATCCTCTAACAATTGAAGATCTTACCATTGGAGCTTATTCACGACATCGACAACATCACGGATCCGTAAGGTGACGAACCGGAAGGTATTCTCTCCAGAGATCTCTCCTCCAAAGACACTGCGACTCCAGCTCGCATTTCGCCTACTCCACCAATATCCCGGCTAGAGGAAAGAATCGGTGGCTCATCACGCTCGACCGAAGTACCAAAGGAAGTTCAAGACACTCCAAACAAGAAATGGAGGAAATTAGAAGATCATCAAGAAGAGTGATTACAATGTTGTGGAGCAGTTAGGACGAGACTCGTCCAAGATTTCCATGCTCGCTTTGCTCTTGTGCTCGAGGCTCATGCTAATGCCTTGGTGAAGTTTGAAGAATGCTCATGTGCCGAAGACACTACCATCGATTCGAAGTTTGTATTGCTAGCTGGCTGCCAACAACGGCCTAAACTTCTGATTTGACTCAAAAAAAAACATAACAAAGCCTTGCACTCTGTTGAATGCAAAGGTACTACCTCTCATGTTTTGGTTGACACGGTTACTTTTCGAATATCCTACCAAGACTTTTGATCGACTTGATGTCGAAGGGTTGGTTACGAGACCAGTGACATTATCGTGAGAGCTTTTGATGGTTCTAAGCGCATTACTCGGAGAGCTCACTCTGCTGTTAAAGTCGGTTCCCGACTTTTGATTCCACTTTCTTTGTCATGGACATCCGTCCGACTTATTCTTACCTACTTGGGCGCCTTGGATACATGGGGCGGTACATTACCTCTACCTTACATCGGAGTGAAATACCGGTGAAAGGGAAGGTTGTTCAGATGTGGTGAAGAAGAATATGGTCATCATCTGATCATTACGCTATCTCGAGATGGAGGGTGAATTCTTGAGACTCCTGTCAAGCTTTTGAAACAATTCCAGTCATGCTGACTCTCCAGTCCTCTGAAGATGCTAAAGTTCCGCCTAGGATGGCCTCATTGAAAGATGCTCAAGTCATTGTTGAAGAAGGAAAGAGTACTATTTGGGGTCAGCTCCCTGATCTTCCTTTCAAATTTGACAAGACTGGTTTAGGCTTCACCATCAAGGGTCAGAAGATGATACGCCGCTGTCGCACCCCAAAAATTTTCTCCTTTGTTTCACTTTGGTGATTTGTTTGTATCATAGATGTTCTATCATGTTGGTTTCAAAATTCTACGGGCGAAGTTTTCATGGAAAAAGATTACACTGGATTTCAAGGGAACTGTCAATTTTGTCATTTATTCGGTTCAATTCGAATTTCGAAAAGGATTTCGTTTGCTTTTGGGAGTTGGCATTCAAGATGAGTTTTTATATTGTTCTCAGAGTTTTAAGTTTTAAAGGACCCATTTGTCCTTGAAATCTAAATTCGCTGGAAGGAACGATGCAAGTTCATTAGGCAAAATGTCGGTTAATTCACCTTTTGGGTACAGTAAGACGCTACTGGTTTTTTCAAGGTTGTACCTATTTGTCTTGAGTTTCTACAAGGCCACGTTGCATTTTGCGAGGAACTTGAGAAATAATTTCGAAATGTGAAGAAACGAGTTTGTGTTATTAACTTGATCAAATTTAAATTACAAAATTACAAAGTATTTTAAAGTTTGCTCATGAAAAGTACAAACTTGTTACAAGAAAGAAGGAATTTGTAAATTACAATGACAACTCCCACAAATCCTACAAATTCTACAAATTCTACAAATTCTACAAGGCCTACGAATCCTACGAATCCTACGAATTTGCTACAAAAAGGTTCGAGTCTTCATATCTTCAATCTTTTCCGTTACGTTGCTCTACTTTCTTCATCACCATTGCCGTCATCCAATTCGCCAGAATACATGAAACGCAAAAGAGGAAATTGGTTAGCAGCAATTTAATCAAAAAAGTTAACGCAAGCATTTATGTTGTAACTCATCATTAGGATTAGTGTTAGGAATCAGGTAAAAAGGATTTAACAGCGTCAATCGATCAAGCCTCAGAATTTGAAAATTCTTTCATCGGCCATAATCTCCTTTTGCAAATCACAAACTGTGTTTGGTTCACAAAAGGAGATGTGAGGAAGAAAATCAGACAGCATCATTTTTTCTTAAGGATCAAGCAATGAATCAGCCCAACAGTATCAGTATTAGCCCAACAACCCACTTAAGTTTTCCAGATTTCAGCCAAAAAGGATGTTTTTGAATTATGTTTCCAACAAGCAAAACAAGAATCCCTTTTACCCAGGTTTAACATCAGGTAAATTGATTTACCCAAGTAACAACAGCAGGCAGCATACACAGAGAAAGCAAGATGCCAAAATTCAAAGTGTAAACAACAGAGCAGGACTTATGCTGAAAGAAGGAATTGGAGTTCAATAACAAGCAACCAGGCAGCAGAAAGTAATTCCATTCCAAGAAAGACCAAGGCATCTGTACTAATTAATCAAAGAAGACATGATATCTAGAGAGCAATGCAGTATCTGTTCTTTTAAAGCCAGCAAAGAAAAGTGTAATGAAACAAGAATAAACCTGTTCAGAGGTTCAGAGGAGTAAAAGCATTACATCATGAGAGAGAAGCAAAAGTATGATGACAATATAGCAGCAGAAAAGAGAGGACTCAGGAGACCAAGAAAAGTATCTGTTCTGATACAACATAAAGACCAGAAAAGTATCTTTGGGAAGAGGAGAAAATCTGTGTTTAAAAAAAACCAACATCCAAAAAAACCAGGGGAAGATATATACCAGTAGTATCTGTTCTTTTTTTAAAACACAGAAAAAAATCCAAGCAAGCATCAGTTCAAAAAATACAAAATCCAGGAAAACCAGTCAAAAGAGATACCAACATACAAGCATCGATCCAACTACAAAAACAAAAACCCAAATACCAGTTCCGGGATTTCAGTTTTCAACCGTCAAAAGCAGGAACCCCAACAATCTAACAAACCCTAATACATTCATCATTTCCCTAACCCTAATCCTTCAGAAATCAAAAGCAAAAGCGGCATTTGAAAGGTATTACCCGATTTCTTGTGTTTGGAGGAGGAGGGTTGCGACGGATCGCCATCCTTCTTCCACTTCCTTTGTTCTACACCGTCGTATACTGTTCCGGGAATACCCAAATCGCGGGTCTTTTTTAGCTTCCAGGTAGGGACTGAGAGTGAGAGAGAGAGCGGCGGATGAGACCGAAAGAGATTGAGCGTGGTGAGAGACGGTGAGGAAGAGAGTTTTTTTTTTCTGGAACACATGCATCGGTTCGAAAGAGAGAGAGAGAAGAAGGGTCGTGTGAAACAACATCACGTTTGTTTTCTTGTTTTTGTTTTTTTTAAATTAAAATTAATTATAACTTAAATAACTTTTGTTTATTTTTATCTGCTAGTTAATACTAATACTATTATTAATACTATATTATTATTACTATTGTATTATATTACTAACCCCTATTCTAATCATTATTATTACTAATATTATTATTTATTCTTATTAAATCTTATTATTATTTTTTTTATATATTATTATTATTACTTTTATATTATGTTATTACTAATATCATCATTATTACTATTATTATTATTATTATTATTATTATTATTATTATTATTATTATTTTACATTATTATTGTTACTTTTGTATCATGTTGTTACTATTATTTATTATTATTACATTAATATTACCACTACTATTATTTATCACCATTACAAATATTACCATCACTACTATTATTTTAGACTATTATTTATAATAAATTATTATTTTCTTAACCCATAATTGCTGTTATTATTCCTAACTCATAAAATATTTATATACTCCAAATTACCAAAAATAATAATAGTGTAGTTAGATTTTTCTTTCTTTTATTATTAGGAAATCTTTAGCATTTTCTTTTCTATTTATTCCCCATTTGTAAATTTGTACCCCCACTCCCCATCGGTTGTAATAGCTAGTAAATATTTGTATCGCTTTATCATTTATTTATTATTCACAAAGCACAAACCAAATGTTTTTAAACTAATACTAAATCGAGCCATTTTTAACCACGAGTTGACAAAGCTTTGAGCGTCTGGCTTTTACACACCACGCTTACTCTTGGGCTTACAATGAAACTTTGATTGGGTGGTTAAACATTATTTAATTATCTAATTAGGTTATTTAAAATTAATTAGTTTACCTAATTAATTTTATTAAACTAATTACTTGATTAAGTTTTGTTTAATTAATCGATTAAATTTATTTCGCGCATGCACCTACGATGTAAATCATTTATTTTAAACCACCTTGTATGGGCTTTTAATTTATTTACTTGCTTTATTTAATGTTTGTATACTATTGTGTGTTCTTTTCCATTACCGCACCTTAGGACCATATATTCAATTAACCATAACTCGCATTGCAAAAACACTTTCATAATAAGTTTCAAACCTCGATCCAACGTCGAGTGCATTTTCAAAATCTTTTCATAATAAAGTACAAGTTTTTTAGTCGTTAAGCGCTAGACTAATTGCTAAAAACTTGTCCCCAAACAAACTTTAGTCTTTAAGTGGTTGGACGCTAGACCCGTGGCTTAAAGACCCTAAATAACGTGAACTCGTTTCACTTCACTTTTTCTCAAGAAAACATTTTTGGATGATAGGCGACTTGGCGAACTTTCGTTCCTGGGTTTCTAGTATTTGAATCGTGAGGCGCTAGCCTCGTTGTTCGATACTTTTCATCCACATAAAAAACAATTCAACCCATTCAAATCCTTTTCTCGCTCATACGCGATCATAAAAAACTCTTTTCGGATAAAGAGTGTGCAATAGTCGTTTCAAATACGAACAAGGACTTAAGCTTTTCAAACAAACAAAACAAGTCCTAGTTCAAAGTATTTGAAATGTCTAAATGCACGATTTTTCTTATAAAATCAATACAACAAACTTAAAACCTTTTTAAGAGGAACTACAGAGTTTTGACTTTCCCATTGCACAAGGGAATATGTAGGCACACGGTTCTGAAACCGTGCCAAACTCAAAATAATAAGAAACAAATTCTGTTTTCTTTTAGCATCCATAACTTAGTAAACACACACACACAAATGCGTAGAATTAAATGGGTCCCATCGAGTACGATGGATGTAAGGGGTGCTAATACCTTCCCCTTACATAACCGACTCCCGATCCCACTTTTTGGTCACGTAGACCGCTTTATCCGCTTGTTTTGGGTTTTATCTATATTTTCCCGTTCTTTTTTAGAACAAATAAAATTAGGTGGCGATTTCACTAGTTTTCGAGAATTAAAAGATTTTTGAAAATCGAGTTGCTTGACCATGACGTGCGACCAACTTCCCTACGCATCGGCCAGTGGAATCCATGCTATAGAAGACAACGACAATGACGACATCGGCAAGTGGATCTTCCACTCGGACAATGAGCTCGGCAATTGGAAGGCTGAAGACGTCATACCAATCTCCTTTAGCCAGGAGTAATTGCTCTTGTTTTGTTTTGCTTTTCGTATTTTTATGTTTCGAACAATAAACTCTAAAGCCTAGTGCCTTGCCCGGGGTATCATGGCTCATTTGCGAGGGTTATTATCTGTTGTTTGCGTATTTTCATTCAATAAATCCGTTGGACTTTTGCACTCAATTGTTTGTTTTCTTTCTTTTACTTTATGACCCCTTCAAAAAGCTATGTGTTTCTTACACACACCCACGTGATACACTGCAGAATCACTCCGAATTTCGTTAATAACAACTATGCTAGTGCTAAATATGACTTTGATAATCCGATCTACCAAGCCGAAGGCGAAAGTGAGGAAGATTGTGAAGTGCGGGAGAACTTGCGGTTGCTGACAAAGAAGCGAGTTATCTGACCACACGAAGAGCAAGTTGAGGTTGTGAATTTGGTCTTGGCGAAGACAAGAAAGAGATCAAGATAGGAGGCGGGTCTTGAGCAGTGTTAAAGAAAGATTGATTCAAATGCTACGAGACTATGTTGAGGTTTTGCTTAGTCATACGAAGACATGCCGGGTTTAGACATTGATATTGTGGTGCACCGATTGCCGACAAAGAGGGTTTCTCGATAAAAGCGAAGGTTAAATCGTATGCGTCCGAGATGTCGAGAGAAGATCAAAGCGAAGTTATGAAGCGATTCAATGCGGGTTTCTTAGCTTACTTCTTATCCACGATGGGTTGCTAATGTGGTACTGTGCCCGAAGGATGGTAAAATACGAATGTGTGTGGATTACGAGAGATCGAACAAAGCAAGTCCGAAAGCGATTTTCCACTTCCTCATATTGATGTTACGGTTGACAACACCGCTCGGCATAAGGTTTTCTCCTTCATGGATGGTTTCTCCGGTTACAATCGGATCAAAATGGCTCCAAGACATGGAAAGACTACTTTAGTTACGGTGGGGCACTTTCTGCTACAAGGTTATGCCATTCGGACTGAAGAACGCGGGGGCCACTTATCGGCGTGCTATGGTGACCTTGTTTCATGACATGATTCATCACGAGATAGAGGTCTCGTCGGCGACATGATAGCTCGATCCGACTAAAGAAGAACATCTTGATCATTTGCGAAACTATTTGTGATTGAAGAAATACATGAGACTTAATCCCAACAAGTGCACCTTTGGAGTCAGATCCGGAAAACTCCTAGGGTTTGTAGTCAGTGGAAGAGGTATTGAGGTTGACCCTGCGAAGGTTAAAGCTATTCAAGAGATGCCGACTCCCTTGCGAGAGAAGGAGGTCGGAGGTTTCTTGGGTCGATTGAACTACATTGCGATTCATTGCACATAGCGCTACTTGTGAGCCAATCTTCAAGTTACTAAAGAAAGATCAAGTAGTGGAATGGAGCAGCGATTGCCGGATCGCTTTTGACAAAATCAAGGAGTACCTACGAGAATCCTCCTATCCGATGCCGCCGCGAAGGAAGACCTCTTATCATGTACTTGGCGGTGTTAGAGAACTCAATGGGGTGTGTGTTGGGGCAACATGGCGAGTGCAGTCGAAAAGAGCATGCAATATACTACCTTAGCAAAAGTTTACCGGTGTGAAACAAGATACTCACAGCTCGAGAAAACTTTGCGCTTTAACTTGGGCTGCTCGCCGACTAAGGCAGTATATGTTGACTCACACTACCTTGTTGATTTCTAAGATGGATCCGATAAAATACATCTTTGAGAAACCACTCTCTCGGAAGAATAGCAAGATGGCAAATGATCTTGACCGAATATGACATCCGTACACTTCTCGAGCGATCAAAGGAAGTGTGGTAGCGGTCATTTGGCTCATCAAGCCGTAGATGACTATCGATCTATGCGGTTCAATTTCCGGATGAAGATGTTCTACTAGTTCTGATTGCGAAGAAAGCAGGCCAGACGAAGGACACGAACAAGGATCCCGATGGACTATGGTCTTTGATGGAGCCTCAAACGCTTAGCAATGGCATTGGCGCCATCATTACATCCCTGGCGGACACGCCTTTCACCGCGATTATGTTTTAGTTGCACTAACAACATGGCGGTCTGGCGTGCATCATGGGTCTTAAAGTTGCTATTGACTTAAGAATCAAGTTCTTACAGTGTATGGAGACTCGACTTTGGTGATCGGTCAGATTAAGGGCGATTGGGATAAGAAGCATCGAACCTCATTCCATATCGAGAGCATGTTACGAGTTTGATTCCCTACTTTGAAAAGATTACTTTTGATCATATTCCACGAGAAGAGAATCAGTTGGCAGACGCGTTGGCTACTATGTCATCCATGTTCAAGGTCGGATGGGACAACGAGGCTCCCGGATCATCATTGAGAAGTTTGATATTGTTGTGAGCTTGATGAGAAGAGAAACCTTGGTACTACGATGTGAAGAGGTATCTTGAGACTCGGGAATATCCCGAGGGCATCATCAATGATAAGAAGTTCATGAGAAGATTTGCTTCAAATTCTTTCTCAACAACGGCATTTATACAAAGCGCAACCACGACTTGTGCTTCTCTTGTGTAGACCGAGCGACAATGCGTATCATGGAAGAGCTACAGAATTTGGTACCCACTCCGGTGGACACACCATGGCTAAGAAGATTTTGAGAGCAGGTTACTATTGTCTACCATGGAAGCTGATTGTCACCGCTACGCTCGATCTTGTCACAAGTGCCAGATTTACGCCGACAAAGTACATGTACCTCCAGTACCTCTGAATGTTTTAACTTCTCCTTGGCCTTTTGCAATGTGGGGCATTGACATGATTGGAGAAATTAAGCCCACGGCTTCCAATGGACATCGTTTCATCCTTGTGGCAATAGATTATTTCACCAAGTGGGTAGAAGCAGCCTCGTATGCATCTGTTACCAAGAATGTAGTGGCTCGATTCATCAAACATAATCTTATCTGCCGGTATGGCACTCCCGAAAGGATTATCACAGATAACGGTTCCAATCTCAACAACGAGATGGTCACCGAACTCTGCACGTAGTTCAAGATCAAGCATCACAACTCTTCTCCTTATCGGCCTAAGATGAACGGCACAGTGGAAGCCGCCAACAAGAACATTAAGAAAATCATACAGAAGATGACAGTGACTTACAAAGATTGGCATGAAATGTTACCATTTGCTCTTCATGGTTATCGCTTTCTGACATGAACATCAACAGGGCCCTTCTCTCTGTATACGGTATGGAAGCCGTCTTACCCATCGAGGTTGGATACCCTCGACGAGTCCTCAAGAGGAAGAGTTAGGCGAAGGCGATTGGATCGAGACTCGCCTTGACGGATTAACTTGATTGATGAGAAGCGACTCGCGTCCATCGCCAGACAGATTACGAGCGAATGATCGAGCATTTAACAAGAAGGTCAAACACCGAGTCTACCAAGTCGGTGATCTAGTAGTCAAGCGCATCATTCTTCCACAAGGTGATCGGGGCAAATGGACTCCCACTTATGAGGGACCGTTTGTAGTCAAGCAATATTCTCCGGAGCTATGATACTTAGCACCATGGATGGTGAAGACTTCCCACCTGAGCGAGACATAGTCAAAAAATACTACGCATAAAAGAGACCGCTAGGTCGGTGGCCTAGGCAAAAATAAGGGCATCTGGCGAACCAAAGGTTCGGGCAAAAATAAGGATATATACAAAACATGTACACCGTAGTCGAAAACACGAAAAGGCGGCTTGGGCAAAAGGTATCGGTGGTGAAAACCGAAAGGCGGTCTAGGCAAAAGTTAGGGATTTAAGCGTGCGACTATGTCTCTTCGGATCACACCTTCGGACTACTATCGGCATTCAAGATTCAAATGGCGAAGATCGGTCTACTCACTTTCTCTTGGCAGCAAGGAGATGAGATAGTCGAAAATATGAGTACTAGCATAGTTGGAACTTAACGAGATTGTTCCATAGCTTTTACCTTTCTTATGTACAAACTACTTGGCCATCGCCACCTTTCAAAATAAATGCAAGCTTCTTTCTCTTTACAATTTACATTGTTATTTGCAATAAGTCCAACGTTTGCTTTGAATGACTATCGCATTTGACAATAAGAATCTAATCACAAACATACGAAAAGTGAACATACAAAAGTACTTACTGAGCTCCGGGGTGGGACGACGGCGAAAGTCACCAAAGCATTCCCCAGCATGATCCTGCAAGGTGTCACTCACAACACAACTTCCCAGTGAGCAAAGGGAATCCATGACTGCAATTCCACTCGACTAAGTAATGTTACATCGGTCTCAGCGGTAACACCTCACCCGGTCAAGGTATTTATCCCAGCGGATATCTCTCGATCCTTCCCCTTTTCCCCGGCGATATGGACCCTAGACTTGGTCGAGATAGTGCATCGGAGGAACACATCTTCATCTCGGCCGGAGATTACAACGGGATCGACTCTTCCAGCCGGTCTCCGGCAACTATCAAATGCTCTCTGAGATCCAGAATCCCAGTGGGCGCCTCCCAATTTCCTCGGCGGGATCTACATACAAGGTCCCCAGCGGATCGCCTTCAGTTCTCCTCGGCGGGGTCTATGAGATCTCCAACAACGAGTTTCTCGGTCTCTACCCTCCTCAACAATAGCTAGGCCCAAGACTTGGTCGGATAGTGCATCGGAGGAATTGGGATATTCTTGTTCTCTTTCAAAGCGGAGTTCTCACCTACCCAATTCCCGAGTGAAATCTTCAAGGAACATCGCATCTTCTTCAAGATGGATATGTTTTGAAATATCTAACGTCTATCATTCATACATTTCTCATAAAGTCATAATTCATGCATATGTCATTCATATACCTTTCATGCATCATACTTTGCATGAAACTAACCAATACATCAAAGTTCCTCTTGTTTTCTCCAAGCAGTGTGATCACTAGCGCAAGCAGGTCGAGATTAAGCCCGATCGGCGGAAAACTATCTAAAAGACCGCCCTTGGTTGTCCTCCGTGGTCCAAGATTAAGCCGAATTACGGAAAACTATCGAAAGACCGCCCTTGGTTGTCCTCGACGACTGGTCGAGTTAAGCCCGAACCGCGGAAAACTATCCGAAAGACCACCTCGGTTATCCTCCGATAACAGGCAATGGATCAATACCGATGCATAACGGGGAAGATATCCACATTTGGCCAACTACAACCTCCTCGAGTGTCGGCACGAAGATTTATTCGATCCCTTATTATCAACGGCAACTGAGTCTAGCGTATGACTCGGTTGCCTTGGATGGCATCTTAAGCCCATCTCCGACTACTTATCAATAGTGCTTCACTTTCGAATGTTGCATATATGGTTAAAATCAATACAAACCAATAACTTCATTCAAAAATGAACACGAGTCTAACGTATGACTACCTCGGATGGCATCTTAAGCCCATCTCCATGCTCCTTCCGGGAGCGACTACGAGCCTAGTGTGGCTCACTCCACACATCGAGCTTTCGGATGGCATCTTAAGCCCATCTCCGTCAATTCTCCTATCAACATTCTCGAGTCTAGCGTCGGCTCATCCTCCGGTAGTATCCAAATGGCATCTGTAAGCCCATTCCCGCATCATCCACCAACAGCGAGTGCAAATTTTCAGGTGTACTCGAGTGTTCAATCATCTTCTACCTCCAGGTCACGAAAGACAAGCGTGTCAATCTAACCCTCCAGTACAAGAAGATTGAGCAGGGGCAGTCATACCCAAAATTTGCCCTCCATTTACTCAAGAGATTTCATACATCTATACGATTCCTCGAGAGTTGATCAGACAAACTCTCTCTAGACAATCAACCCAAACTAGGGTTTGGTATCTCTCAAGTCAAGATGAACTTCCAACATCTCAATGGCCTTCATGCCTCCTCATATGCTTCAAAGATTCTCCATGTCAAGTTTCAAGCTTCAAGTCAAGTTTCCTCGGACAATTGCTCGGATGGTTGAAAATCGGTTGTATTGGACAAAAGTCAACTTTGGTCAACATACAGTCAAACTTCATAATTTTTGGTCAACATCCTCATTTTGAAGTTACATTCATCATTTGATCAAGGGTTGATCATGATTCATCAAGAAAACTCAAGATTTGCTCAAAGTCAAACTTTCTAAATTAGGGTTTCTAGGTGAAAAGTCAATGAACTTTGGTGATCATAACTTCCTCATACTTTCTCGAAATTTTCCACCACCTCTTGTTTTGAAGGAAATTCAATTCTCTACAACTTCATGTCTCACAAGAATGTCCAAAAATGCTTCATTTGAGAGGTATAGCTCAAAACATTATAGGTCATTTTCAAAGTCAACAAAAGTCAACTTTTGTTTTGAAGATATATTGAGAATGGTAACTCAATTGAGATGAAACCAAAGACATTGTTTAGAGGACTCTTAGAGCTTTCCAAAAGTCCAAGAACACTCAAAATGTGAAAATTGAGCAAGTTACACCATTCACAAGTTGGGCAATTTTGAAAGAATGCACAAAGAGATACTTCAAAAATCAAATCTTTTGCAAATGGGCCTACTTTTCTTCATCCTAACTTATTCCTCATGCAATTAGGAACATCCAAGCCCAATGCCACGAATTTTTGATTTATTTTCTATTTAATTTGTAATTTATTCATTTAAATGCAAATTAAATTTAAAAATAAATTATAAAATCAAAATTAATTGAAAGATTGATTTTATTCTCTTCTTAAGACCCAAGCAATCCATTAAAAGCCAGCAATTTCGAAATTGGACCAAAAAAGGCAAGATTGGATTGGAATTGAGCAAATTTTGAAAATTTGATTTTCATGAAAAATCAAATTTGATTATCATTGAATGGTGATTGATTCTTGCCAAATATGATCCCAAATCCATCCAGCATATATACTTGATACATACCAATCACAAGAGGACGAAAAAATTGCCTTGGAAACCCTATTCTCAAACTGGAAAAACCGTGCCTCTCAAGCAAAGTGCAATCATACTTCCAGCCGTTTTCCATCGATTTTAAGGTGTCCAACAGATTCCTTGATATCTCTTGAGTCAATCCAGACCCTTACATTGCTCAAATCCATTCAGAATCGTGAAATCCGTGTGTGGTTTGTTCTTGAAAATCTCAAATTCGATTTCTCATATTCATGCATTATTAACTTGTTTTGATTATTTGTTTGTGTTTAGAATCAAGTTTGCAAGCTTTCTGGGCAAGCCAATTGAATTTCCATGGCCTGAATCGTGTTTCACCATGATTAGGGTTTCTGTGGATGATTTAGGGTTTCTCTTAATAGGAAAAATTGGACAACAAGACCTATGCCATTGAACTCGGAATGACCTGAGGAATCGAATCATGGTCTTAGATATAATTTATATTATGTATACTGCGTTTTTGATTTTGCGGGAACCTTAGTGACGAACAATGGCCGGCCTTCTTTCAAATATTTGAAATGAAGAAGCGATGGTTGGCGCGAGTTCGTGGCGAAGGAGAAACAGCGCGTGTAATTCCACTCGATCCGTTTCAAGCAGTTGACACACTTGGCTCGGTTGGTCGTAGCGTTGGTTTTCAAGGATTGAAGCGGGGTCATGAGTTCGAATCCTCGAGCAGTTTACTTCTTTTCCAAACTTGCATGTTTTCTATATTTTCATATTTTATATTTTCCATTCATTTTAATTTAATTTCCATATTTTATTTACGCATCTAAAATTATCAAAAATATTTTTCTTTTTACATTTATATTCGAAAATCTTTATTTAATTTAATAAATTAAAAAACATATTTTGCATGCATATTTATTTTATTTATAATTTAGCATTTAAATCATTATAAATTCATTTTATATTACTAAATTGCATTTAAAAATCCCAAAAATTATTTTAGCTTATTTATCTTATTTCCATGTATTAATTTTCCCATATTAAATTTGCATTTTCTAACATTTTTCTCTTATTCGATTTCATCATATTTCCGATTTTCTTATTCTTTCACAGGTTGCTCCGATTCGGACGTTTTCTTTTTATCGTTTTATTTTTCCAATAATGTAACTGTTCATGGGATGTAATAGTTTAATTTAGGGTTTTTATTTTCCGCATTTTGAATTATGTATCTGCCCCAAAGCCATGTAATAGCGTAGGATTTACCTTTCCGCACTTTACATTCCGCATTTACTTTCACCCTATAAATTGCTAGTAATTAGGCGTGTATGGCAAGACTAAAATTGAACATAGCTCGCACTAATCTTCAAGATAACATAATCTGAATTCAACACACTTCTTTCACACACGCACCCCTTAGGGTAATTCTCTCTCGTTGCCTTTGCGAATTCAAAATGGTCATGTCCCTCGAGCGTAGAGGTATCCTAGCACCGTTGCCTTCAAACAAATCATCATAGTCCCTTGATACAAAGATCATAAGACCCACGATGTCGCCTCCGAATACATGATCTTGACCCTCGATTGTCGCCTCGAAAATGATGATAGTCCTTGAATGTGCTAGGATACTTCCACAAGTTGCTTTCTATGACCATCGATGTCCCTTGAATGTCCGCTTACATCCAGAATGGAGCTACCTACTAACTAATGGTATGGCTAGCGCTATTCTAAAGGAGCGTAGAAGTATGAAAAGCGACCAATTACGAGTGGGTAATAAGTCTTTTAGTTGCTTGCTCTATCAAATACTTTTCACACACACACTTTTTCAAAGTTCAAATTCTTTTCAAAACAAAAACATTTCGAACACTTTGTATACACTCCTACATGAGTCATTACAAAGTCAAAGCGAAATACCTTTCTTCAAAACATCTTTGTCAAACACACGAAAGCAATTTAAAAAGTGATCTAGAGCAACTAAGAGCCGTAGATAACTACGGATGGAAAGAGTGCTAATACCTTCCCTTTTCATAACCATTCTCCCGAACTTCGAGAATCTAACGAAGGTCTTTTTACATTACTTTTACCTTCCCTTAATTGGATAAAAATAAAAGTCGGTGGCGACTCTTGCTATCCGCACATTTGGATACAAAAATCCTACAAAGTCAGTTCACCGTATCACAGTAGTCAAGGCAATATTTTCCGGCGGAGCCACGATACTGAGCACTATGGATGGAGAAGACCTCCCGCATCCTGTGAACGCAGACATAGTTAAAAAATACTATGCATAAACAAGACCCGCTAGGTCGACTAGCCTAGGCAAAAATAAGGGCGTCCTGGTGAACCAAAAGGGTTCGGGAAAAAATTAGGGACATATATAAAAAATGTAGACCCGGCAAGTCGAAGACCTACAAAAGCGGCTTGGGCAAAAAATGGTATCTCAGTAGGCTGAAAATCCAAAAGGGCGTTCTAGGAAAAAGTTAGGGATTAGAGCGTATGACTATGTCTCGTCAAGGTCATCTACTTACAGACTACACTACTATCAACTTTAAGTTTAAATGGTGTAAATCAATCCAATCACTTTCTTCTGACAGCAAGGAGATGAGATAGTCAAAAATATATGAGCAATAGCAGAGTTGAAACTCAACGAGATTATTTTCAAATAGCTTTTACTATTTTTCAAATGCTTCTGACAATTTCCTCTTACTACGATATTTGTCTCTTTGTACACGAACTTCCTGTCTATAGGCCTACTGTTCAAAATTAATATAACTCCTCTTTTTCCAATCTCAAAATTTTTACTTTTATCTTTTTTGTTTGCATAAGTCTAATGATTACTTTGAATGATTATATCCATCTGACAATAAATTATATTCACAAATACACGAAAAGCGAACAGAAACAACAATTACTATAGGCTCTAGGAATTGAGATGACAACCTAATTCACCAACACATCCCTGCATAGTAAGTTTCGCAGAAATATTCCTACAAAATAATCTCTATAATCCTCATAGAGCCATCGCTCCCTCGGCAGAGACAGATTTCCCAAGAATATTACTACTCTACCATCTCCTTTCAGCAGCGTCCACATTTTTGCTTGTTACATTAAGTCTCCGAGCGGTAGCAAGACAATTTCCAGCTTGTCATGTTAGTCCCCGAGCAGTGATCGTCTCAAACTCATCACATTAGTCCCCGAGCAGTGATCATCTCAAATTCATCACGCTAGTCCCCAAGCAGTGATCGTCTCAAACGTATCACATTAGTCACCACATTAGTCTCTGAGCAGTGATCGTCTCAAACACATCACATTAGTCCCCGAGCAATGATCGTCTCAAACTCATCACATTAGTCCCCGAGTAGTGATCGTCTCAACTCATCACGTTAGTCCTCGAGCGGTGATCATCTATATTGTCACGTCAATCCCCGTGCAGTGAACGTCAACTTTGTTACATTAGTCACCGAGCAGTAATAAATCACCAATTAACTTATTATGTCAGTCTTCGAGCAGTAATAGGTTATTTAAAACCACATCATTCCCCAGTAAGGGTTATACACAAGATATTCATCCCCAGCTGAGTATCCCTCAAGGGTTATCATCCTCTAACAACATCAGTATCTAGACCCAAAACTTGGTTAAATAGTGCATCAGGGGAATCCGCATCTCTCTTATCCCCCAGACAAGGTCTCCAACAACTATATCCCCAAGCAGAAGTGAAATATATCCAGCGAAACATTCACATCTTCTTCAAGATGGATACGATTTGAAATACCACAACATCTACACATCATTCATAAAAAGTTACAACATGTGCATACATAATTAGAGAGAATCATTACACACTTGCATGCATCATAATGTGCATAAAACTAACTTCTTTCTTTCAGGCTAAATTCTGAAATAGGCGAAAATTATTCACGAACTTCTAGACAGAAGATCAAAAGATTAATGCCCGAAACAAGACGGGAAAACCATATGTACGACCAAGTCGGTATGAATCCCCGAAACAAGACGAGTTTACCAAAGAAGGCAACTTGTAGATCAATTCCTGAAACAAGACGGGGTGACGAGTCTACACGATCGAACGGTATGAAGTCCCGAAACTAGACAGGATTACCAACAAACAACAGGCTACAGATTAATAGCCGAAACAAGACGGGGAAACTATCTATATCTTGATGAATGCTTATCCCGGATAAAACCGATACGAAGGTTTATTCTGACTATCCAATCATCAGTTTCCCCAGATAGAATCTTTAAGCCCATCTCCGAATATAACACCCCTTCTAATTTCCCCGCGAATTATATAATTAATCAGAGTTTAACATAATGAAAGGGAGTCACAATTTAAAATTTAAAGTAATAAAACAATCATAACAGTAGTCATGCATTTACTGAAGAACTTTATTAAATGGTTCAACCAACAATTATGTTTTACACAGCGAAAATAACATAAAACTCGGAATAAACACAATTCATAGTTATTCCAAACATAAACTCAAAAGAAACAAGTTTAATCCTTAAAATTCCAAAACGATCATTCCCCAGTGTTACAACTACCAGAGCATGACACTGACACGCGGACTATCTAAATAGCACATCTCTATAAGTCATCCTCACCAATTCCTAAGCAGCCAATCACTTCAATCTGAAATCATCAAAGTAAGGGTGAGATTTCATCAAAAATTAAAATGCATTATACGTTTCTTTAAAACAATAAAACAATCAATACATTATTCCACCCTCATTAGCATAATCAGATTACAATCCACAATTACATTCCATACAATTCATTATGCACATAATAACAATCAATGCAATTATAACACTGAAAACCATCCTAACATGTTATAATTACATATGCAATGCAGACTCAATGCATGTGGTACCAAACGTGAACTAAATTCACACCCTGTTCCGCTTACACCATGGAAACAGAGCTAACAACGATTCACCCATACACCACTGGGTCAAGAATCCAGCCTCACCACCACTATCCACTGGGCACGGTATTGGCTCTGCAGGTCCAATTCCACACAATGGGAATTAACCATCACAGGAATGCATATGCATGCACATCAAAAGCATGCAACAATCCAAATACGAAATATGATCACACAACATTATTCCACTCATAGCCAACAACAGCAACAACACATGATAACAGCAAATCATGAACATACAATGTTAATTACAACACATGGAATTAACATACAACAAGTATACGCAACGAATAATTCACGAATTACAACGAATTCTTGCTACGGAAATCATATTAATCCTTCAAGATCTCAATTATTGGTTTTGAAAATGTTTTCAATAGATAGTACTCGTTCTAAGCTTTCCAACGATATCAACAATGCCTAAATCGGAGTTACGGTCGAAAAGATATGACCAAAACCGTTTTCAGAAAGTTCCATTCTGTTCCAGCACAGTATGCATCGGTGCATAAGCCTATGCATCAATACATAAACAGCATGTATCGACACATGCATCGTATGCGTCGATGCATACAATTAAAATTGTGGCATTTTTTCAGTTTTTTTTAAGTATGCATCAATGCATAACACGTATGTGTCGATGCATAGCTTCAAATTTTGCCTTATGAATCGATGCATGGCTCTATGCATCGATGCATGCTTTTACCACGCCTCTGGTTTTCAAAGATTTTCCTACTTGCATCGATCCATAGTCCCATGTGTCGACCCATACTGCGATTTTTCCACAAAATCAGTTTATTCTTCACTGTTTTCCAATTCCCATTGATTCCATTCATTACCAAACTTCTAATTGACCACCAATTATACTTTGTACTTAGCCTACGATCATCCTACACAAATTAACCGTCCATAACAATTCCAATTGAAGTTTTTACGTCAGATTATATCGTTATGGCACAACCTAGAATCCTAATTCGAGATTCCTAACGAATCAATTCATTCTATTGATTATCAAAACCTATAAGGCATAATAATCTGATCAAATCACCCCTTACCTCGCGATGAATCTTCGAACTTCCGACGCCTTGACTTTTTCTCCTCTTTCTCTTCTCTTCTCAAAAGTACGTAGAATGAAAAAATCTAATTCCTCTTCTTACTTTCCTTTATTTATTCCTTTTCTTATTCCCAATAATAAAAATAACAAAATTATAATAATTAGAGTCTTTTACTCTACACACCTCCCAATTCCACTTCACACCCCCAACACATCCATTATTTAATTAATTAATTAAATCCATTAATTCAATAATACCAATAATTAAACCTTTAATTAAATTAATAATTAAATTTCTAATTATTTAATAGTTGAATTATTTGGGGTGTCACAACTCTCCCCTACTAAAAAGAGTTTTCGTCCTCGAAAATATACCTTAGACGAAAAGTTCGGGATACAAGTCCTTCATGTGGCTCTCTAGTTCCCAAGTAACATTTCCACCTGCTGGTCCTCCCCAAACTACTTTCACCAATGCTATCTCTTTACCACACAACTGGTTCAACTTCCGATCCTCAATTCCCGCAGGTAATGCTTCAACAGTCAGATTATCTCGCACCTATATATCATCTACCTGAATCTCATGAGACTGATCAGCAATGTACTTCCTCAACTGAGATACATGGAAGACATCATGCAAATTCGCAAGCGACGGCGGTAAAGCAATCTGATAAGCAACTCTTCCAACCTTCTTGGTAATTTGAAACGGACCAATAAAACGCGGTGTCAACTTCTTTGACTTTAAGGCTCGACCGATACCAGTCATCAGAGTGACTCGCATAAACACATGATCTCCTTCACTAAACTCGAGATCCTTCCTCCTCTTATCATGATAACTCTTCAGCCTACTCTGAGAAGGTCTCATCTTCTCCTGAATCATCTTAATCTTTTCCGAAGTCTATTGGAAAATTTCCGGTCCAATCACAGCACTTTCTCCAAATTCGTACCAACACAACGGTGTCCGACACCTCCTACCATACAATGCCTCAAACGGAGCCATACCAATACTCAAATGAAAACTATTGTTGTAGGTAAACTCAATCAACGACAAATAACTATCCCATGCCCCACCTTTCTCCAACACACAAGCTCTCAACAAATCCTCTAACGACTGAATCGTCCTCTCCGTCTGACCATCTTTCTGCGGATGATAAGCGGAACTCAACCTCAACTTAGTACCTAATGCTTCATGCAGCCCCGTCCAAAACTTAGACGTAAACCTCAGACCTCTATCCGGCACAATACTCGTGCAAACTTACGATCTTCTCAACATACAATTCTTCCAACCTCTCCATAGGATAATCCATTCTTCTCGGAATAAAGTGAACAGATTTTGTCAACCGATCAACAATAACCCAAATAGAATCATAATTCTTCGCTGTCCTCAGCAGACCAGACACAAAATCCATAGAAATGCCATCCCATTTCCAATCCGGAAAAAACAACGGTTCCATCAACCCTGACGGTTTCTGATGTTCAATTTTCGACTTCTGACAAACCAAACAAGCGTAAACAAACTCAACAATTTCCTTTTTCATTCCAGACCACCAAAATAACTTTTTCAAGTCATGATACATCTTAGTAGCACCGGGATGAATACTCAATCCACTACGATATCCTTCTTCCAAAATACTCTTCCTAAGTTCTGCAATATCCGAAACGCACACACTCTATCACCAAATCTCATAACACCATTCTCATCAATCCGGAATTCACCTCCTTGACCTTGGTTGATCAATGTCAATTTATCCACCAAACCAACATCAGATTTCTGCCCAGCTCGAATCTCCTCCAGAATACCACTGGTCAACTTCAACATTCCTAATTGAACGCTATAAGAAGAAGTCTCACATACCAAACTCAAATCTCTGAATTGCTTAACTAAATCCAATTCACGAACCATTAACATCGACATATGCAAGGACTTCCTGCTCAATGCATCTGCAACAACGTTTGCCTTACCAGGATGGTAATTCAAACCGAAATCATAATCCTTCAGAAATTCTAACCATCTTCTCTGCCTCATGTTTAGCTCTTTCTAATCGAAGAGATACTTCAGACTCTTATGATCGCTGAATACCACGAATCGAGAACCATACAAGTAATGCCTCCACAATTTCAAAACAAATACCACAGCTACCAGCTCTAAATCATAAGTCGGATAATTCCTTTCATGAACCTTCAACTGTCATGAAGCATAAGCCACAACCTGCTTATCTTGCATCAAAACACCACCTAATCCCATCAATGACGCATCACAATACACAACAAAAGATTCCGCCGGATTCGAAAAAATCAGAATCGGAGCATTAGTCAACCTCTTCTTCAACTCTTGGAATCCTTTCTCACATTCAGAATCCCAAACCAACACTTGACCCTTTCTTGTCAACTTAGTCAACGGCAAAGCTAACTTCGAAAATCCTTCAATGAACTTTCTATAATAACCTGCAAGACCAAGAAAACTACGGATTTCAGAAGCATTCTTCGGCGCCTCCCACTGAGATACCGCTTCTACCTTCGTAGGATCAACTACAATTCCATTCTTGGAAATCACATGACTAAGAAAGCTTACTTCACTTCACTAGAACTCACACTTAGACAACTTCGCATAAAGCTTCTTCTCTTTCAACAATTCCAACACAACTCTAAGATGTTCTACATGCTCTTCATCATTCTTCGAATAGATTAGAATATCATCAATGAAGACTACCACAAACTTATCAAGATACAGATGAAATATCCTATTCATATACTCCATGAAAACACCAGGTGCATTAGTAACTCCAAACGGCATAACAAAATACTCTTAATGTCCATACCTCGTTCTAAATGCAGTTTTCTGAATATCCTCCGTCTTCACACAAATCTGATGGTATCCAGATCTTAAATCAATCTTACTGAATACACAAGCTCCAACTAACTGATCTATCAAATCATCAATCCTCGACAATGGATACCGATTCTTGATTGTAACTTTGTTCAACTGCCTGTAATCCACACACAGTCTCATTGAACCCTCCTTCTTCTTAACCAACAACACAGGAGCACCCCACGGCGAAACAGTAGAACGAATAAACTTCTTCTCAAGAAATTCCTCTAATTGCTTCTTCAACTCAGATAATTCAGATGCCGACATGCGATAAGGCGCCATCGAAACCGGACTAGTTCCAGGAATCAGATCTATAGTAAACTCCACTTCTCTCTCAGGTGGTAATTCAATAACATCTTCTGGAAACACTTCTGGGAATTCATTCACAACAGGTAATTCCTCACTCTTAGCTTTTCCTTTCACCTCCGTCGAAGAATACAACATAAACACCACAACACCATCATTAACAGCTGAATTCATCTATTTAACCGACATAGTCACATCTTCGACACTAACCTCTTTAGGAAAAATAACCGTCTTTGCAAAACAATTGATATGAACCTGGTTGAATTCCAACCAGTTCATTCCAAGGATGATATCAAGTTGTTCTAACGGTAGGCACACTAAATCCATATCGAAACCTCTACCAATAATCACAATAGGACAATTGCTACAAACAAATGAAGTAGTCACTTAACCTGACGCATGAGTGTAATAACCATACTTCCATCCATATTAGAAATATCCAAGTTCAATCTTTTAGCACAATCCAAAGCAATAAAAGAATGTGTCGCTCCAGTATCAATAATCGCAATCAAAGGTATGCCATTAATAAAACATGTACCTTTAATCAACCGATCACCTGGCTTAGTCTCTGATCTAGACAAAGCGAACACTTTACCACCAGCTTGTTCCTTCTTTGGCTTAGTACACTTCGGATGAGTATGACCCTCTTCGCCATAGTTGTAACAAGCTACCTTCCTTGCTCTGCAATCAGTAGCTACATGACCAATTTTCCCACAGTTGTAGCACTTCCTCGTATCATTCTTGCATTCATTAGCTCGATGCCCCATCTCACCACACCTGTAGCACTTGATAGGAGCACTAGAATCTCCCCCACTAGGCTTCTTCCAACCATCGGATCTCTGATTATTCTTATCACAAGGTTTCCCACGATCCATCTGTTGCTTTCCCTTCCGATCAACATACCCTCGAGCATTTGTCCGAGTATTAGCAAGATCCTCTTCTAGAATCCTACTACAGTCTACCAAATCAGAAAACCTTCGGATACGCTGATACCTGATACCCTGTTTGATCTCATCACGAAGACCATTCTCAAATTTGATACATTTGGAAAATTCTCCATCTGCATCGTTAGCATAATGAGCATGGTACTTCGCCAACTCAGTAAATTTCGAAGCATACTCACTCACAGTCTTGTTGCCCTACTTGAGCTCCAAAAACTCAATCTCCTTCTTGCCCCGAATATCTTCAGGAAAGTATCTCCTCAGAAAAGCTCTCCTGAACACAGCCCAAGTTAGTGCAACACCATCTTGTTCCATTTCAGTCCTAGTAGCAACCCACCAGTCATCAGCTTCCTCTGCCAGCATGTGAGTACCATACCTCACCTTCAGCTCCTCCGCACAGTCAATCACTCTGAAGATCCTCTCGATCTCCTTCAACCATCTCTGAGCACCTTCGGGATCATGAGTGCCTTTGAACAATGGAGGATTGTTCCTCTGAAAGTTCCCCAACTGTCTGTTAGCACCAATACTATCTCCCAGCTCATTCCCTCCGAGCACTCCAGCTAACATTCCCAAAGTTTCAGCAATAGCAGCATCGTCTCTTCCATTACCTCTTCTGGCCATTGTTCTGTAACATTACAAAACAATCACATTAGAACACAAGTATCGACAGTGTTACCTTGCACTAGTCGCATACAAAAGGGATAACGACGCTAAGACACGACCGACTATGCTCTAATACCACTATTGTAACACCCCTTCTAATTTCCCCGCGAATTATAAAATTAATCAGAGTTTAATATAACGAAAGGGCATCACAATTTAAAATTTAAAGTAATAAAACAATCATAACAGTAATCATGCATTTACTGAAGAACTTCATTAAATGATTCAACCAACAATTATGTTTTACACAGCGGAAATAACATAAAACCCGGAATAAACACAATTCATAGTTATTCCAAACATAAACTCAAAAGAAACAAGTTTAATCCTTAAAATTCCAAAACGATCGTTCCCCAGTGTTACAACTACCAGAGCATGACACTGACACACAAACTATCTAAATAGCACAGCTCTATAAGCCATCCTCACAAATTCCTGAGCAGCTAATCACTTCAATCTGAAATCATCAAAGTAAGGGTGAGATTTCATCAAAAATTAAAATGCATTATATGTTTCTTTAAAACAATAAAACAATCAATACATTATTCCACCCTCATTAGCATAATCAGATTACAATCCACAATTACATTCCATACAATTCATTATGCACATAATAACAATCAATGCAATTTTAACACTGGAAATCATCCTAACATGTTATAATTACATATGCAATGCAGACTCAATGCATGTGGTACCAAATGTTAACTAAATTCACACCCTCTTCCACTTACACCATGGAAACAGAGATAACAAAGATTCGCCCATACACCACTAGGTCAAGAATCCAGCCTCACCACCACTATCCACTGGGTACGGGTATTGGCTCTGCAGGTTCAATTCCACACAATGGGAATTAACCATCACCGGAATGCATATGCATGCACATCAAAAGCATGCAACAATCTAAATACGGAATATGATCACACAGCATTATTCCACTCATAGCCAACAACAAGAGCAACACATGATAACAGCAAATCATGAACATATAACGTTAATTACAACACATGGAATTAACATACAACAAGTATACGCAACGAATAATTCATGAATTACAACGAATTCTTGCTACGGAAGCCATATTAATCCTTCAAGATCTCAATTATTGGTTTTGAAAACGTTTGTAATAGATAGTACTCGTTCTAAGCTTTCCAACGATACCAACTATGCCTAAATAGGAGTTACGGTCGAAAAGATATGACCAAAACTGTTTTCAGAAAGTTCTATTATGTTCCAGCACAGTATGCATCGATGCATAAGCCTATGCATCGATGCATAAGCCTATTCATTAATACATAAACAGCATGTGTCGACACATGCATGGTATGCATCGATGCATACAATTAAAATTTTGGCATTTTTCATTTTTTGTTCAGTATGCATCGATGCATAACATGTATGTGTCGATGCATAGCTTCAAATTTTGCCTTATGAGTCGATGCATGGCTCTATGTATCGATGCATGCTTTTCCCACGCCTCTGGTTTTCAAATATTTTCCTACTTGCATCGATCCGTAGTCCCATGTGTCGACCCATACTGCAATTTTTCCACAAAATCAGTTTATTCTTCACTGTTTTCCAATTCTCATTGATTCCATTCATTACCAAACTTTATATTATCACAGAACAAAATTAGATCATGTATGTTCACATCCAATTGAACACCAATTATACTTTCTACTTAGCCTACGATCATCCTACACAAATTAACCGTTCATAACAATTCCAATTGAAGTTTTTACGTCTGATTATATCGTTAGGGCACAACCTAGAATCCTAATTCGAGATTCCTAATGGATCAATTCATTCTATTGATTATCAAAACCTATAAGGCATAATAATCTGATCAAATCACCCCTTACCTCGCGATGAATCTTTGAACTTCCGACGCCTTGACTTTTTCTCCTCTTACTCTTCTCTTCTCAAAAGTACGTAGAATGAAAAACTTTAATTCCTCTTCTTACTTTCCTTTATTTATTCCTTTTATTATTCCCAATAATAAAAATAACAAAATTAGAATAATTAGAGCCTTTTACTCTACACACCTCCCAATTCCACTTCACACCCCCAACACATCCATTATCAAATTAATTAATTAAATCCATTAATTCAATAATACCAATAATTAAACCTTTAATTAAATTAATAATTAAATTTCTAATTATTTGGGGTGTCACACCGACTACATATTGTTATCTCTCCACCTGCAGAATGTTGCATATCTAGTTAAAAATGAATGTGTATTAATAACTTCATTCAAAGACTGCCATGGAGTCTAACTTACGACTCACTCTCCAAAAATAGCTTCCCTAAATGGAATCTATAAGCCCATTCTAGTACATCGTCAGCTGACAGTCTCTCATACACCAGAGAGTGCAAATTTCAAGGGCACTCGAGTGTTCAATCATCTTCTACCTTCAGGTCACAAAAGGCAGGCATACCAATCTAACCCCTCAAGTACAAGAAGATTGAACAGGAGAAAATGTTATACCCCAAAATTTTCCCTACTATTTTTCAAATCAATACACATTTCCATACACAAGAGTTCTTCGAGGGTTGACCAGATGAACCCTCTCCTAAGCAATCAACCCACAAGTAGGGTTTTGTTTCTATCAAGTCAAAATTGGTTTCTATTGCCTCAAATGAGAACCATGCCTCCTCACATGTCTCAAGGTATCACTATGTCAAGTTTCAAGCCTCACGGCTCAAGTTTGCTCAGTCAATTGCTCAGATGGTGGAAAATTAGTTGTATTGGACAAAAAGTCAACTATGGTCAACATATAGTCAAACTTCATCATTTTTTATCAACATCAATATTTTGAAGTCACATTCATTATTCGATCAAGGGTTGATCATGATTCATCAAGAAAGTTCAAAGAATTGATCAATAGTCAAAGTTTCTAAATTAGGGTTTTTGATCAAAAAGTCAACAGAACTTTGACCAGGCATAACTTTCAAATACTTCATGAGAAATTTTTCCACCATGCTAATTTTGAAGGAAATTCAATTCTCTACAACTTTGTGTCTCACAAGCTTTGCCCAAAAATGCTTCATTTGAAAGATATGGTTCAAGACATTATAGGTCCTTCTAAAAGTCAACAAAAGGTCATCTTTTTCCAAAGAAGTGTACATGAGCATGGAAGCTTAAATGAATGTGAAACCAAAAGGAGCATTTATAGGACATCTTAAGATTTCTAAAAAGTCCAAGACCACTCTCAAATGATAAAAATTGAGTAAGTTATGGCTTGGGCAAAAATGGAAATTTTAAAGCAATGCATGAAGAAAATATTGACCAAACTTGAATTTTTTTCAAATGGGCCTATATTTCTTTGATCAAAACTTGTTTCTAATGTTTCCAAGATCTTCTAAAACCCAGTCACACGCCCTTTTGTTATTTATATTATTTATTTTTGAATTAAATCATTAAAATTCAATTTTAATTAAAATAAAATACAATTCTTAAATAAAACAAGTGCAAGGCTGTAAATCTAACATTCTTGAGGTCCAAGCACACCCAAATTGCTTGAAATTTCGTGCAAGATATGATTGGCATGGAAATTCATCAATTTTTGGAAAGATTACATTTGATTCATCAATCAAATATTTTTCATTCAAGACAAGATATTTTCTCCAATTTGATTAACCTAATTCAATCTCCTATATATGCCCAAGGATTCCAGATGCTTAGGGATGAATTTTGCAGCTTCAGAAACCCTAAACAAAGCTCAAAAAATCATATTTCACAAGGAAGTAGTAGTCAGGGTTCCAGATTGAATCAAGCCATACTAGGCATCAAGAACGATTCCTCGTTGCTCTCTGAAGCTAACTGCATCATCACTATCGATCGAAGCATCCAAAATCAACAATTCACAATCACTATTTGAGCTTTTATTTTCAAATTCGATTTCAATGATTCATGCATATTTAATGTAATACAATTGCATATTTGTGTTCATAATGATGTTAGCAAGCTATCTGGGAAGTTTAATTTGTGTTTAGTTGTAGATATGAAGGTTCACCATGGCTAGGGTTCCGAGTTCATGATTTGGGGACACTAGGTTAGAGGAAAAATTGGCCGAAACTAAGGGCACTAGTGAATTCAGGGGATGATTTCCAATCGATCCATGTCCCTGGATTAAATTTATAACTTGTATTTCTTAGTTTTGATTTTTCCAGGGGCTATAGTGATGCAAAGAACTGTCAGTAAAGGCTTACCGATGGAAAAGTCGTGGATAAAATTCCCAGAAAAATTTGAATTGGGGACGATGAACAGTGAATCGCGCGCGTTTCTTTTTTTAAAATAATTTTCAAATTTTATTTTTCGTATATATTTTTTTGTCTCCATTTCAATAACACAAAAGCACCATAGTTTAGTTGGCAAGGCAGGCGTGTTGGTGACCATCAGGACCTGGGTTCGATCCCCAGTGTTGTACCTTTTTTTTACCACTTTACTTACTAACCTTATTTTCTCATATTTTCTTATTAATCTTTTTTTTTCTTTTGTTTTAAATTTTTTTAAATACAACAAAAAATCACAAAAATATTTTCTTTTTAGATTTAGGTTAATAAAATCTTAATTTTATTTTTGACACCAAAAAAATATTTTTTCCTTTTATTTTAATTAACCATAAAATCAAACTTTTAATTATTTTTCTCAAATAAAATCAATCCAACAAAAAAATACAAAAATAATTGCCTTTTATTAATTAGGTTTTCTACTAACCTTAAACTTTTTCTACTAACATCAATCTTTTACTAACATTATTTTCTCTTATTTCGATTTAATCTTTCTCGCGATATTTTTCGATTAATGTAACTACTTCTAGGTTGTAATAGCTAGGTTTAATTTCTCGCACATTTTTCCAATATTATTCATCTGCTCATAGGATGTAATAATTTAAACTAGGGTTTACTTTCCGCATTTTACTTTCCTCACCTCCTATTATGTAACTTCCCCAAAGCCATGTAATAGGGTAGCACTTTATATTTCCGCATTTACTTTCTGCACCTCTTATAAACTGTATATATCTCTAACTGCTTAGATGTATGGCTAATAGGATTGTATGGCAAGATTAAAATCAACCGTTAGATAACTCTAAATTCAAAGATAACATATCTGAACCAAACACACTCTTCATACTTGCACCCTTAGGGTATCCTCTCTTGTTGCCTTTGGATAAAAGTGGTCATATCCCTCGAACATAGGGGTACCATTAGCAAAGTCCCTCAGAAAAATCATTACAAAGATCATAGTCCCTCGATGTTGCCTACGAATATAAGATCTCGTCCCTCAGCCGTTGCGTACGAATAAGTGATGATCGTCCCTACGAATGCTAAGGTATCCTTACAATGTTGCCTTCTATGACCATACGATGATCCTACGCCCGTCCATTCACATCTAACAGATAAGGCAACCTACTAACTACTGGTATGGATAGCATTGTCCTAAAGGGGAAGGAAAATAAAACGAACGACCTTCTGAGTAGGTAGTTACTCTTAATTGCTTGCTCCAATCAAATCAAAATACTTTTCACACATCAGACTCTTTTCAAAACTATTTTCAAAACAAACAGTTTGTATACATTCCAACGAGAATCATTACAAAGCTTTAAACTTTCAAGAAACATTTCCAAACACTTCGTATACATTCTTGAGGACTGATACAAGAATTATTATGAAGTCAAAGCGAAATACTTTTCGAAATACTTTTCAAATCACACACGCACAGAAAGCATGTTTTCGAAAAGTGAGCTAAGAAATTAAGAGCCCGTAGATAACTACGGATGGAAAGGGTGTTAATACCTTCCCATTTCATAATTCCCTCCCGTACTCAGAATCTAACAAAGGTCTTTCCTGTTATTTTCACGTTTCCTTTATTGGACAAAAGAAAAGTCGGTGACGACTCTTGCTATCCGCAACATTTGTGATAAAACGCAAAAAAACAAGTCAGTCCTCCCACCGTGTTACAGTAGTGAAGTGAGACATTTTCCACCTGATGTTAGGTGATGCTTGTTGATGAAAATTTGAGCTCGATCCTCCACTTTGAGTTGATGAAATGCTCATTTCTCATAATTATGTGTAGTAAGTATGTTTACCACTCGAATATGACAGTGATGTCTATTCTTCTCAAAATTAACCAACACACCAATTTCGGTCTTTTTTACGCGAACTACATGGGTTTGGATTTCAACATTGCACATTGTTGGTATGTAGGCCTAGAACTCATTGGAAGTTCAGTCAAATCAAAAATTCGTTATTTAGGGTGCCTAATACCTTCCCTTTGCATAACTAACCCCCATTACCTTGATCTCTATTTCTGTAGGATTTTATTCGTTATTTTTCCTAGTCCTTTGGATAAAATAAAAGTGCGGTGGTGACGTCATTGTTATTTTTACGAGTTGAGTCAATTCAATGGCTTAGTCTCGAAGATTTTTGCCGCTACACACGGTGAGGGCTCATGCCCTGTTTATGTCATGTGTTGGTGTTATGATGAGGGCTTATGCCTCGTTGCTTCCCTATATAGAATTATGATGAGCACTTATACTTTATTTCTACCCTACTTAGAGTTATGATGAGGGTTTATGCCCTGTTGGTACCACAAGCATTGAGTTTGTGAGTTTGTCTTGTTGTGTCACATTATCATTATTATATTGTTGAAATGTGAAGATGATGTGTGTGTTATACCATACTGGATGACATGTGTTGTTAGAATGTATGATTGTATGTTTAACATGTCATATGATTGTCATGACATGATGAGAAGATGTGTGATGAAGAATGTATGACTATGCGTAATAAATTATTATTTGCTTAATATTATGCTTTATTTTATATGGTTATGATATCTCACTCCTTCTATTTGACTGTTACCTCTACATGAGTAACGTGGTGGTGATCTGCAGTAGACGAAGTTACTCGTCATGTTACCTCTGATGCGTAACACTAGGGGGAATGAACGTTAATTTTTTATTTTGTTGGATTTAATTAATTATTGGAGTCTTAATAACTCCTTGATATTTGAGTAAATGATGATTTTTTTTCCTGATGAGTTTATTTACATTCTAAATTATGAACCCTTTTCCACTGCTTGATAAAATTTGTGGTTGAAAACTATGTTGGGTTGTGTCAGTTCATCTATGTTGGTGTTATGTAACATTTATATATTATAGGAAGCCGTGCATAATTTTTAGGAATGCAACATCTTGATTATGATTGATCTTTGAAATTACTCTGATTTATTTATAATTACGCGGGGTTAAAATAGGGTGTTACATCTAGTTGTATTAGAGCAGGTTCATTCGTCTGACTAGGTTTTTGAGTCAGTAGTATAGTATGATGGTTGATGTGCTAACCCTTGTTTGATGTTATGGTGTGAAATAGAGAAATGGTTGGAAGAAATGATGATGTGATTGCTGCTACTTTACAGGCTATGGCTCAGGTTGTGCAACATCCGTCTACGTTCAAGGGTAGGTATGTGTTAGTTCTCTAATTTTATGATTGACAGTAATTTTGGTAAAAATAGTTTATGATGTAACATGTTTAAAAAGATGTTCTAAACTTGCAGCAAAATGATGTCAAAAACGATGTCTTATCCAGCTCATTCGACATCTTATTTGTTACAACTTTTTTTCTTGGAGTTTTTATATATTAATAGATCTTGAATATTCTGAGAATGTTAGGATATTATTTGTATTTTCCAATATTGAAGAATCAATGATTGTTGGTGTTTTTGGAAGATAAATTTGTTTAATTAAATATTGAGACATTTTAGGAAACAAATCATTGAAGTCCTATTTTCATGCAACAATTTATGTTGATTTTCTACAACAAAACAAATGTGAATTTGAAGCCCAAATCTAGTTCATTCAAGGTTATAAAAAGAAGACTTCAACCCCAATTATAGTGTGGAACTTATGGTGTACTTATGTTAGGGTTTTATGCATCATGATCCTCTATAATATCAATTTGATAAAAGAGTAAGACTGTTCTTTGAGTTGTAAGTTATATCCTCATTCATAAGCTTTTAAGCATTGAATGACATTGTGTCTTTGAAGTGTGTCTTCAAATATTTATTTTGAGTTGTGTTATTTTCACTATTTGTGACTGAAAAGGGTTTGAGAAGGGTCTCATACTTAGGTGAGTCTTAGGTAGAAGTTAAGCACAAGTAGTGGTTAAGTGAGTAAATTGTAAAGTAGTGAGGGTTTGATATGGGTCTATGAATTGAGACAATCTAGTTGATTTGATCCTGGAATATTCAACACCTCATATAGATCCTAAAGAACCTGATTGGAACTAAGTGGATGTACAAGAACAAGTTAGGTGATCAAGGTATTGTCACCAGAAACAAGCCAGACTTGTTTCTCAAAGGTGCACTCAGATTGAAGGAGTGAACTTTGATGAAAGATTTTCTCTTGTAGCTCGTTTGAAATCTATCAGACTACTACTCGGAGTGGCATGTCTCTTAAAGTTCAAGTTGTTCCAAATGGTTGTCAAGAGTGAATTCTTAAATAGATATTCCAATGAAGAAGTGTATGTTAAACAACCACAAAGATTTGTTGACCCTCATTCCTAAATCATGCGTCGAAACTAAAGAAAGCTCTGTATGGTTTAAAGCATGCCTCAAGTGTAACACCCATTTTCTACCCCATAATAAATATAGCATACATCTGAGTATTTTATCATGCATTTCATAAGAGGTGTCACATTGGTTACACAAATATTAACAATTACCAAATTGCATAATGGTCATGATCATAACACGTATTCAAATTCACGTTTTCATAATATAATACGAAGCATGCATCTCACAACGAAACAATTAATTCATCGATGAGATATAAATGATTGATATCCCATACTACCAATCATATCACAAGTACCAGGAATTAGTCACACCAAATGGAATTACAGAATACTCATAGTGACCATACGTTGTCCTAAAAGCAATCTTCTGAATATCCTCATCTGTCACACGAATTTGATGATACCCAGACCTCAAATCAATCTTATTGAAAATACAAGCACCAATCAACTGATCCATCAAATCATCAATCCTCGGAAGTGGATACTTGTTCTTAATAGTCACCTTATTCAGTTGTCTATAATCAACACACAACCTCATAGAACCTTCTTTCTTCTTAACCAACAAAACAGGTGCACTCCACGACGACACACTCGGACGAATAAACCTCTCCTTAAGGAAATCCTCAAGTTGACTCTTTAACTCTTTCAACTCAGAAGCACACATCCGATATGGAGCCATCGAAATAGGGCTAGTTCCAGGAACTAAATCAATCGAAAACTCAACCTCACGCTCTGGCGGAAAATCACTTACATCTTCAGGAAATACCTCAGGAAAATCACCGACAATAGGCAATTCACCCATAGTCCATTACTCACCGAGATCTAACATTGCCAACAAAGCAAACAATACAGCACCATCTTTCAAGAATTCATCCACTTGCTTAGCAAATAGAAACAAATCCCTCTCAATACCAAAATCAAAAAAGATAACCGACTTGTCAAAATAGTTGATAAAAACATGATTGTATTCCAACCAGCTCATACCAACAAACAATTCAGACATGCAATGGAAGTACACACAGAACCCATAGCAGGAGTATCAATAATCATATTTCCATGCATATCAGAAAATTCAAGATTCAACCTCTTAACACAATCCGAAGAAATAAAGAATGTGTTGCACTAGTATCAATGATAGAAATAAAAGGTGTACCATTAATAAAGCACGTACCTCGAATTAGTCTATCCTCAACAACGGTCTCAGCACCAGACAATGAAAATACTTTCCCTCTAGCTTGCTCCTTCTTTGGCTTATCACGCTTGGTACTAATGTTCCCTTTCTCACCATAGTTGTAACAAGTCACATTCGAACCAAACTTGCAATCAATAGCGTTGTGACCCATCTTGCCACACTTAAAAGCACGACGCCCTTCCACACCACACTTGAAGCACTTAATCGGAGTAGAAGCTCCTCCCCCACTTGACTTCTTGCCATAAACAACTTGTTGTTTCCTCTTGCCATCATACGAATTTCCACATAGTTGACCTTTTCCCTTCCTATCATTCGAAATTCTTGTATTAAGAAGCACTCTCCCTACTATCTTCATCATAAATCCTACTTTTGTTCATCAAATCAGCAAAACGAGTAATCTTTTGGTAACCAATAGCCTTCTTGATATCATGTCTCAAACCATTCACAAACTTCAGACACTTGATATCAGGACAATACTTAATCAGCTCCTGAAATCTTGCAGCATACTCAGCTACAATTCCATTACCATGCTTCAGCTCAAGATATTCCACCTCTTTCTTGCCACACACATCTTCCGGAAAATAATTCTCCAGAAAAACATCACGGAAAAGAGCCCAATTAACCTCAATAACTTCCTCATCAAACCTCTGAACAGTGTTGATCCACCAATATTTAGCTTTCTTCTCTAGCATATGCGTACCAAACTGCACCTTCTGCACATCAGTACAATTCATAACTCTGAAGATCTTCTCAATTTCCTTCAGTCATGCTCGCGCCTTGTCAGGTTCATGCTCTCTCTTAGAGATAGGAGGATTTTTCCTCTAAAACTTCCCCAAAGCACGAAACTCATCACCCTCATCTCTATTACCAGCATTCGCCTGTAGAATCTACCCAAGAGATCCAGCCAACATCCTCAAGGCTTCAGCAATAGCATCATCATTCCTTCCAGCAACCATCATCCTAAGACATCCAACAACAACAGACAACAGTATCGATCGTGCCAGATACACAAATCAAATATAGTAGGAATTAAATTCATTAATAACCTGGCCAAATTTGACCGACCATTGCTTTGATACCACTAATGTAACACCCATTTTCTACCCCATAACAAATATAGCATACATCAGAGTAATTTATCATGCATTTCATAAGAGGCGTCACATTGGTTACACAAATATTCCCAATTAACAAATTGTATATTGGTCATGATCATAACACGTATTCAAATTCACGTTTTCATAATATAATATGAAGCATGCATCTCACAGCGGAATAATTAATTCATCGACAAAATATAAATGATGGATCCCGTACTACCAATCATATCACAAGTACCAGGCACCAAGGCCAATCATCATAACATCTCATACATATCCAAATAAAAGAGAGTGATAGCAAATATCTCTCAAAACAAGTCATAACATGAATTCAAACATAATTCTCCATGTTACATAGACCAGAGCAATGACTCACTACCTAAGGAAAGTAACTAGAATAATCTAAGCTTCTCCACTAGTCTCGTGTGAAGCACCACTATCCTCGGAACCTGCACGTTACCCACATAGAGGCAACATCACAGTAGAAGGGTGAGAATTCACATCATTATCAAAATATATATAAATTGGAAGTAATAGAGAAACAACATTTATTAAATAATTCTCCACACTTCATGTGATATTCCATAAAACATGATTTTCATAATCTAATTATCAAAGAATATAATTATACAACATTCCAAATACAACATATCCTTATTTATCGCATATAGCATAAATATCACAAATACAATCAATTAAGTTATTCACATACCAAATTATCACATATTCCAACATACAATACACATTCTTTAATTACACATGAGACCTTAATGCAATGTGACTCATGCATGTGGTACCATATCGTGAACATCAAGCTCACCTCACTTTCGATTCAATAACTTAGAACCAAAGCCACGCTTTCGATCCGAACAAGACCAAAATCCACCAATATGAACATATAGTTCACCGCTTCTTTTTCCATATAGGATCAAGCACATTGTGAACCCAAAGTTTCACCGCCTATGTTTCCACTTAAGGATCAAAGCCACCAATACCGGAGTTCCAACTCATCATGAATAAATGTGCAATTTACCAACAACAACATATGCAATTAAGATTATTCACCAACCTTAATTATTCAAGCATATCACAATAATTCAACACGTGAATTAACACCTCTTTTGCACAAATATCATGTTTAATCATCAACAAAAAATACACATAGCATTTACTATCATCACACATCACAAATAACATATAGCATACATGCCAATACATGTTATCATAATAATTCGCCAAAACACAACATACATGTACCAATTTCATGTTACTTGAATTCATTGAAATCGCATCCAAAACAAATCCAAAACTCCTCAAAAACAATTATTAGAATTCATGTAAATTAATGATAAATCATAAGTAAGAAATCCCCTAAACCATCCATGCATAAACAAAGAAAATATGTTTCTGCATACAGCAAAGCGCGCTCAATGCAGCCTTGACCGTTCTATGGCTTCTCTTTTGTGCAGAATTTTTTGCTACAGACAGCTCTGCACCAGCACGGATTTCTCCCACCAAATCAGTTCTAATGCTCATTTATCATCATTTAAACATCATCTAACATGTATACAATATAGGGAACCTATTCATATCATCAACTCTAGTTTTTCTCATCATAAACCCCAAATTTCCAATTCAATTTGAGTTAACAAAAACCTAGAAATTGATATTCCCAATCCTATGGCATGTTACTAATCACTACCCAATAACATACAAATGAATAATAATGAATATTCTTCCCATGACCTCTTGAAGATTTAGCTTCTAGGGTTTCTCCTCTCCTCTTCTCCTTTCCTCTTATCTTCTCTTCTTTTCTCCAAATGATAACTCTAATCTCTATTTCCTCTCAACCCTTACTAACTAGGAAACTCTATTTGGGATTAGAAAATAATACCTCCTTATTACTTATATTCATTATAATTAGGCCCAACACTAATAGATCTTATTTCTACTTATAAAACCCAATTATTCAAATAACACACATATTCAAATAATCCAATTATTCACCAATTCACACTATTTAATTAATTATCATATAATATAATAAATAATTAATAAATAGCTATTAAAATTTGGGATGTTACATCAAGATCTTTGCTTGAAAGGTTGAATGAGTTCCTTGTTAACCATGGATACAAAAAGGATGGAGTTGATAAAACTTTGTTTATCAAAGAAAAATATAGTAAACTTATGGTAGCTTAGATTTATGTAGATTATATAGTTTTTGGAGGCATGTCGGATGAGATGGTTCAATATTTCATAAAGCAAATGTAATCTGAATTTGAGATGAGCTCGGTAGGGGAATTAACCTTCTTTCTTGGGTTGCAAGTCAAGCTGATGGAAGTCTCCATTTTTCTTTATTAGAGTGTGTATGCAAAGAATATTGTGAAGAAGTTTGGAATGGAGAATGCAAAGAAAAATAAGACTCTTTCTCCTATACGCTTAAAGTTAAAGATGAAAAGGGAGAAAGTGTTTATCAGAGTTTATATAGAAGCATGACTGGTAGTCTTCTATATCTTACAGCAAGCAGGTCAGGTATAACATTTGTTGTTGGAGTTTGTGCTAGATATCAAGCAGAACCCAACCTAAGTCACATCAATCAAGTCAAGAGGATTTTGAGTTATGTGAATGGTACTTGTGAGTATGGAATGATGTATTCTCATGACTCAAGTTTCGTACTCATGGGGCATTGTGATGTTGATTGGGATGATAGTGTTGATGATAGAAAAAGGACCTCAGGTGGATGTTTCTTTTTGGGAAATAATCTTATTCCATGGTTCAATAAGAAAGAAAATTATGTTCAGAGTCTACTGGATAATTGTTGCCATAAACTACCAGATCCCATAGATCTAAATCAAATCCCAGAAAGTATCTCTCTATTCTATATTTCTAATAGTCAAACTTCTCACCATCAAAGATATGAGGTTTTTCACTATATGAATCTTTTTCCTTATTATCATAAGTGACATTAACAACATCATAAGTGGTAGCCAATGTTTTTCACAAACTGGATCGGTACTGAATACTGATAGGTGTTTGATAAAAATTCAAATTTTTTATCACCTTAGAACCGGAGCTCTGATGCCAACTGAAAGTATGAAAAACACAAGAAAGAAGGGGTTCGATTTGGGTTTTAAAATAAAAAAGTTTCTTTTAAAATAATCTCCTTAATAAAAAGACTTCACTTCTTGATAATAAAGCTAGAGAAGCAGAAAAGAAAGAACACAATATGTTTATACTAGTTCACTTGAAAAACTTTCAAGCTAGTCTAGTCCAGCCGCCAAGGTGATTTTGCCTCTTTCAAGCAAGGTCTCAATCCAATAATCAAACCTATTATACAATGCACAAGCCAAAATGTAGGTGACTAACAATAACCTCTAAGACATATAAGTCATAGAATTCTCAAGAAATCTGACCTAACTGGTCTCTCAAGGAAATCAAACAACTGTTTGAGAAATAGTTTGTTTACAATGAATACTTCTACACAAGATGAATAGTAAACAACTTTAACAACAAGAATTAATAAGGCAAGAAGATTTTTACAACATCATACAAGAGCGTATGAAAAATGAATTAGCAACCATTTCTTGAAGTCATCAAGCCTTCGTATAGCCATACAAATCATGTGACCATTGAAGGGTACTTGTGGCATTTCTAGAATTATGGCAGCTTGAAATAAGAACGTGTGGGACAACTAGTACATCTGCTTTCACTCTTTTTGGAGAGAAACGTAGTGTCCTAATTGTACTGTTGTACTATTTTACCATGTTTCTTAGTCTTCTCAACTTCCTAACTTCATAGGCTTCTGAGAGCATGAGTTAGAAGCATGAAAACATCACTTGGGTCTTCAGAGCTTCAAGTCTTCAAATTCTGCAGAACTCCGTCTACAGAATCTTAAGTGCTTAGTCTTTTGGGGCCCATTGTCTAAGAAGCATAAGTCTTCTGTATTTGGAATTTGTTCATCAGAACTTTCGTCTTCAGATCTTCAGAACTTGTTTTCTTTAGACAACATATCAGAATCACATAACTTCAGAGTCTTCTAAAGCTTTTGCTACTGTTCAATAGAATATATATAGCACAGAAGCGGAACAATTCTCTTCTAATAACTTAGTCACGCTATTTACTAGAAAGAAGAACCTGTTAGTTAAATTCTCAAAAATAACATACATTAGAATACTAAAATTGTTCATACAAACATACTTGTTTGTTATCATCAAAACTCAGAGGTATTATTTTAGAATCAAATCTTGCTCTAACAAATATATACTAATTGTGAGGGAGTCCGAAGAGCAAGGATTGGTAGTGTTAATGGGCCAAATATTAAGATTAAAGAGATCTTGACACCAAATGTCCACCAAAAACTTTAAGGTAGTGAAGATATGGGTCACCTCTCTAATAAATTTAACATTTCCTCCATTCCTGGTAAATATGGGACTTTATCAATTTCACACTTGAAACCCTTCCCCACGAGTGTGAGTGACCCACATCACAAGCCTTGATCCATACTAGGATCCACTTTCGCTCTCCCCACCAAGCCAACCATGGCTATGATACCACTTGTTTGGTATTTCAGGGAACGAGGCTTAGAGAAGTTAACGGACCAAAGAACTTCCCCCATATTCGTATAAACTTAAGGATGTTTTGCATATTGAAAGAGGGTAGAAGAACTAGAATCTAATGTGATTGTTTCCTTCCCGTAGAGAGATGTTGTTTCACGAAAAATTTGTTCATGAGCGTCTTAGACATGTACTCATTTTATAATTTATCCCCAAACCCTTTGGAGTTGCGAGGTCCAAGATATGATTCATTATGTCATTATAAACATATCATTTTCTTAAATTCATGCTAGTGCACTGGAAAAATGCACCACCAAATCATAAATAAATCTTATTTATAAATTTAATATCTCATTTTTTTATTCTTATGTGTGCTCATGTAGGCTCTCATAACCATTGTAACAATATTAAATCACATATTTAATATTATTAACAAGAAGTTATGTCTAAAAGTACATCACTACTACTACCTATATGAAAGGAATGTCATGTGATCTCACATAACTTTTTTTTAATAATGATTGCATTTATAATTATTCTTTTTAACATATATACTAAACACGAGACATAGTTTGTATCACCCTTACACAATTCTATATTACTTGATACTCGAATATACTTATTGTTAGGGAGTCCAGGTATCGAGGCTTGGAAGTGTTAATGGAATAAACGTTAAGATTCAAGAGACCTTGACGCCACATATTGTAACACCTAAGGTCAACGAGGACAGAGGGAGTGGTTGTCGGTGCACGGGGCATGACAATGAGACACTCTCGAGACGGAAGAGGGCGAGGAATGGTCGTCGAATTCACATCGAAATGAGAGGGATTCCGAGGCTGTGCATAGAAGAGATTGTATGGTTAAAGGATGTCTTATAAGGATTTATAGGTACTACCTATACCACTAAGATGCATCTTTTTTTATTGCCCGTTTCGTAAAAACTATATAGTTAAGCGTGCTTGACTTGGAGCAATTTAGGGATTGGTGACCTTCTTGGAAGTTTCTCGGAAAGTATGTGAGTGAGGACAAACCATGTTGAAAAGACCCGTGTTGGTTTGTGAGGTTAGTCAATAGTCCCGAAAACAGTCAGGGGCATTACAAATGGTATTAGAGCCATACCTCTCCTAGTACGACGTGGTTCAAGAACGAATCAAGCGGAAGCTGGTGGACAAGTAATACCTAAGGTCAACGAGGGTAGAGAAGTGGTTGTCGGTGCGTGAGGCATGACAATGAGACACTCTCAAGGCTGAAGAGGGTGACAAGTGTCGTCAAAATTATATCAGAATGAGAGGGGTCCCGAGGTTAGGCAGGGAAGAGACTATGTGGTTGATGGATATATTATAAGGATTAATATGTATTACTTATACCAAAAAGATGCATCTTCTTTTCGATAGTATGTTCCATAAGAACTTCATAGTTAAATGTGTTTGAGTTGGAACTTGGAGCAATTTTGGGATATGTGTGACTTTCTTAAAAGTTTCTTGGAAAGCGTGTGAATAAGGACAATCATGCTGAAAAAACTTGTGTTGCTTTGTGACGTCACTCGATAGTCCCAAAAGCAATTTTGAGCGTTACACATATCTATCCAAAACCTTAAGACAGTGAGAATATGAGTCATCTCCCTCGTAAACTCAATATTTCCTCTATTTTCATGGCTAACTTTGGCTTCCCTGCCTTTATGTGACTTTAGGCAATTTTTGTATAAAATATATGAAATTTAAACTAGATGAGAGAGAGTTTTAGGTGTGAGAAAGAGAGAAAGGTAGCATGCAGTTGGCTGGTTAAAGGCAGCGAATCTCCTCCAAATATTTGTGACACTTATATAACAGTATCTAGTGTTCTCATGAAAATAATATTTGCGTTAACATAATATTTGTTGCTTACTTGATACTTCATGTTAGCAAGTTCCTCCAGGGTTAAGATAAAAACATTGTTACAAATTAAATTATAATAATGCAACCCTAAATTAAATATCATGGTTTTTGGATTGTTTAAGTTTGCCAATTATTGTGAAAGAAAGTTGTGTCAATTCATCCGTGCAATAATAGTTGCTGGTAAGTTTGATCCTAGCTTGAATAGAGAATAAAGAATAGTGATTACGTACTTCCCTGACACCAATGTTGGTTTACTCTATAAACAGATTGTTGAAAGGAACAAGCACGTGCTATCCCCTCCCAACCATTCTTTGTGGAGAAAATTATAGGCCATGGTCACATATAGGATAGGACCATCTGAATTTTCCAAAATCAAATAGCAACCCTATGCCTCTATACTCCATGACCAAATTGGCTTATTGGTATCACAAAAAAATTAGAAACGTTTAGTTTGTCACGAGCTTGATTACCCCTTCTGTCCCTCACATTTTGGGACTATAAGTCAATTCTATACAATGATGAGCAATTAAGATGTTTGGCATTTATAGTTATACAATGGAAAACAATTGCTATCCATCGACATCTTTGTCCTTTGTTAAGGCTAAGGGAAATAAATAAATACTAGTGAAAAAGAAACGAATGTGATTTAACACGTTGGCTTTGTTTATTACTTAATCAAAGAATATTTGTGACACATAGAATTAGCATAATGATATAATTCAAATATATTGATTGATCTTATCACTCTATGTTATAATTCAAATGTTAATCTATAATGGATCATGTTTCTCCACCGTCAGACATTCTCACATTCACACATTCAACGTATTTTTCGACCGTTAGATTAAGATCTAACAATTAAAATTAAAATTTAATATTTTTTATTTTAAGGCAAACTAAAAATTATATTAAAATATCCAACACAACGGTTTTCTATTTTCAATAAAATCATTTTAAAAATATAACTTGACAATTTATCGAACATGTGGTGCATAATCAATTTTTTCAGAATTTTCTTTGAGCTTTATTGATATGAAAAAACACTTACAACCAAAGTGATCATAAGTTAATCAACAAAACAAATTGAACTTTAATAATCAAAGAGAAATTCTATATGAATCCATGAACAACATATTCAACAAATTTCATATAGAAAGTAAATGAGAGAGACAGAGAAAGATAGAGATAGAGAGAGAGAATGATTTGTTTAGGAAGTTCACCAATAGTCCTCGCTATGGCTACATCTCTCCTCAATTCCAAATTTGAAATTAGGATAATTTCTTACTTTGCAAAAGTATGATTACAAGAGAAGTGTTCAAGAGCAACCCTACAAACCCTAACCGGTTGATGTTGATTCAACCCCTTATATTCTTTTGATCTTCAACAAAGCAAGACACAATAGTTGCAAATTGACTATCTGGATCTTGTTGCTCCTTAGCGAACTTTATCTCCAAAGCTTCTGTGAACCCCAATTTCACCTATTGCAATGCAAGATTTCAACTTTGATCCTTCGTTCTCTCGCTACTTCTTTTGTGTTCTTTATCACCAAAGGATCCTTTGCGTTCTTTATCTCCAAAGGACTTCACTTGGCCATAATCCTCTTTTGAATGTCTTGCACGAAAACCCCCTAAATCAATAAATGATCTTAAAGGATAAACCCGCGGTTTTTCCGGATGAAGACCATGTTAAAACAAGATTTGGTTATGCAATTTTATCTTTGAGTTTTGATGATAACAAAGAGTATGTTTGTATGAACAATTTTGGTACTCTAATGTTTGTTGTTTTTGAGAAGTTAACAAACAGGTTCTGCTTCTGATGAAAGGTGTTGCCAAGACATTAGAAGAGAATATGTTCTGCTTCTAGGCTACACAAGTTCTGATGAACAGTAGAAAAAAGCTTCATCAGACTCTGAAGTAGTAACTATGATACTTGTCTTAGAAACCATATTCTAAAGATATGAAGACAGAAGTTATAACTGAAGTCCATATGCTAAAGACTCTTATTTTGAAGACAAAGGGTTCTCAAGACCAAGTGCTAAAGCTTCTGAAGACGAAGTTCTTGTGATTCTGAAGATATGAAGTTCTTGTGATCCAAGGTACAAGAAGGGGTTTTGAAGACCAAATGTTGAAGATTCTGAAGACGCAATTCTAAAGACTCTGAAGACTTGAAGTTCTAAAGACCCAAGTGTTATTCTATTTCTTTCAACGCATGCTCAAAAGCCTCTGACGTTAGAAGGAAAATGAGATAAGACTGCATGGTATAAAAGTACATGGTACAAACAAATTATCCCATTCCACTAGCATAAAGAAAGGACGTTGCATATGATCTTGTCTCCCACGTGATTGCTCAAGTTTCCAACTTTTTGGAAATTCCAAAAATACCCTCCAACGATTATTATATTTTATTTGGATATAAAAGGGCCTGAAGACAAAGAGAGAAAACTGCTACTTCACATTCTTTCAATACTGTTCATACACTTTCATATTTCTCAAGTCTATTTTCTTAATATACAATTTACATATCTGCTTCTGTAGAAGCATCATTGTTGTAAACAAACTTTGTTCAAACAGTTGTTTGATTATTCTTTAAAGGACCAGTTGGTCCGTATCCTTGAGAAGTCTAAGATTAGATTGTCTTAGAGATTGTAACGTTAGTCACTTGCAGTTGCTTGTGAATTGTATAATCAGCTTGATTATTGTATTGATACCTTGCTTGAGAGAGGCAAAGTCACCTTGAAGGATGGACTAGAGTAGCTTGAGGTTATCAAGTGAACTAGTATATACACACTGTGTCTTTTCTTCTTTCCTGCATTCTCTACCTTATTATCAAAAGTGAAGAAGTTTTCTTAAAGGTATTATTTTTAAAGAAAAGATTTTTGGCATAAAACCCAATTCAAACCCCCCACCTTTCTTGTGTTTTTCACACTTTTAGATGCTTGTAAATCTCAATCCAATATTCTCGGTTACACAAGAACCTAATCGGAAGTTATCAATCCTCGTCCAAATGGCACCCCAATAAATAATCGTTACAACGGTTTGTTAGTGTGTATTTATAGATTGGAGGATTAAGATGAAGAGAAAATACAGGCTAGTTTTATGGTATCATCGAGTTGTAATGATGCATGAATGATGTATATATAGTGTTGGAAGATTAGGGGAAAAAGGACTTTTTTCCGAATTAAAAAGATTTGAAAAATTGACCAAAACAATCAGTATGTATCGAACTATAAATCGTGTGTGTCCAAACATACGTTAAGTTTAAGTTGTATGTGTCGACCTGAAGGAAGGTATGTGACGACTGAAATAAGTCAAAGGCTACATGCTTTAAAACAATATTAAATGTGTCAACCTGAAATTCGTATGTGTCGACACATAAAATAAGAATTTATGCAATATCAGAAATGCTTCAGTAGATGTCTATCTATGCAACGCATGTGTCGACCTGAACCTTCCAGAGGATACATGCTTCAAAACTAAGTTGCATGTGTCAACCAGAAAATCATATATGTCGACACATGCAATGAAAACTTATGCAAAGACTTATTTTCATGACTTGGATCAATTTCAAAATGTTTTTTAATAGTTCCTAAGACGCCTAATACAGAGGAGTGCCACAAGACATGGATATATTATCCAATATGCATAAATTCTAAGTTTTCCTGGTTTTGACATCATGCAAAATATCTAATGGTGAAATTGAACTCACATAGGCTTTGAAAAAAGGGGTTTCCTTTAATATTAGGGTTCCAGGATAGTTTCCATTCTAAGATGAGTTAGAATTAGCTTACAACACATAAGTATGAGACAATATATCAATAGAGGTGCATGTCAATAGATGAATGATGATTCATTTCTCATTCATGTTGTATGACCAAAGAGAATGCACGATTAATATCTGACAATGGATTCATCATCATAATATATGACTCGGAGGAGGAGAAATTTTCATTGAGGCCTTTGAGAAATAGAATCTCATAATATTATTCTCTATAATTTTTGGAAGATGTATTTGCTCCACACAAGAAAGGGATTGAGTAGGAACAAGAAAAGATCGACCGATATGCATCCAACTCATCCCAAAAAAACTTTGAGATGGGTGAAATAATTAGAAATAGTTACCTTACCTTGCCCAAACTTTTAGAGATCTTATTGAATATCATAAATGCAAAAAAAACCACTTTGAGAAAATCATGTGAAGGTTGAGAAACACAAGAAAGGGGGTTAATTGGGTTTTTCTAAATTAAAACAATTTGACACAGTTATGTTTATCCTGGTTCGTTTGAACTCAAACTACTTCAGTCCACCCGTCAAGGTGATTTTCCTCTCTCAACGAGGTCTTAATCCACTATTCAAGAATAGATTACAAATCACAAAGACCACTGCCTTTGTCTTCTTGAGATAAACCACAACTTGGTTTCTCAAGGTATCAACAACTTACAAAAAAGATATGTGTTTACAGTGCTTCTTAAAAGCTATATCATAACTGTGATGTATACACTATTTAGACTCAATGAAAATATAAAACAACTTTAAGTAATTTGAGATGAAAGCTTGATCGTTGTTTTTGCGTGAGAAAGATTCGGCAACGAAGCATGAAGATGATACTTGTTTATATAGGCGTTGCTTTTGAACCGTTGGGAGTCATCAAAATTTGCAAAAGGAATGTTGATAAATGCAATAAGTGCTCCTTTTCTTAAATATAGATCCGGTCTGAAAATAGCTGTTACTTTGAGTATTTCCATTTGAGTTTTGTAACGTAACAGAATTTGAGCTAAGCAGCCAGCATATAGGAATCAGAGATTGTAGTGCAGCATGGTGCTTTCAGAAGCTTTGTCATAATCAGAACTTCTTCTAATGAGCGTGATAGTCTTGAAGACAGCTTTAGAATTTCATTTACAAAATACCAGAACTTCTTATATCTTCAAACTTGTAACTTGTTATCCTTCTACATTCAGGATCAGAACATCATCTGCATGCTTTAACAAAAAATTAGGAGACAACAATATTTCAAACAAAATATTTATTGAACAGGGTCAAAACATAAACGTCATCAACAATACTTGTTATCATCAAAACTTCTAAGATAGGTGTAGAACCAAACCATGTTCTAACATCATATGCGTAAATTCTCCTAAACACTAAAAGTAGTGTTAATCCAAAGCACATTTTTGAAAAAACATTAAACAAAAAATCCATGCAAAAAAAATTGTATTGAACGTAATCAACAACATCTCGCAACAACAACACATTCAACAATCAACACAAAACAACTAAGCATTGGTCATAAGACCTACAAATAGCAGTGTCCTTTAATCAGACGAATCGACTTATCCAGTTGTACCTGCAAGTCAGCATATCCAGCATATTTTCAATAAAATAAATTAACCACACTTATCTACTAATTAATCCTAGTTATCCCGCCAAGTTTCATTAAATTCTGAACAACTAGTTATACCGTTTAATTCGGCTATCGGGACAATTATCAACGTCAAACTGATCTGTTATTCACTAAGCCTTCTTCTATTTATTCTAATACTACGATTAATTTCTATAGGTCCATAATTCATACTGCTATGCCGAATCAATTATTCTACTAACAACTTAACACTGCTAAATATGCTATTTTGCATAATTCCATGTTTCTGCTAACTGTTTTGATTATTAATCACTTTCATTACTAATACTTCACTGCTACTAGATAGTTAAATTTACTGATACAACTTAATTTTCTACAAACAAAAACCATACTGTCACTAGTTACTGGTTATGCCTCATAATCCTACTTAACCTACCACTCTGCTAAATGTGCTTCTATTGCCACTAAACAATACTACGTCGCGTTATCAAGGAACTCCTGCTACCAAATACCAACCCATTATGAAATTCTCCATCCTTATCATTTACAACTAGTTCTACTAATTGATTAAAACTGCAAATTTGGTCGAATACGGATAATCATGTTATGTTACTGCTAATCAAATACGGCATGTTATTATTAATCAACTATTCAACTTGTATCACTACTACTATGTTAGTATATATCAGTTTGACCAATAACACTAGTGTTAAAATACTAAAAAGATGCCTAAACAATAATATATACATCATGTGTCTCGAAAAAATCAAGGAAAACAATTGGGACCCACCTAACACTTATGGGAAGACCGTTGAGAGAGAAGTTGAGTTTACGATTGATCTTATACCTGGTACCAAACCTGTTTCTATGGCACCGTACAGGCTGTCAACGTCTGAGTTATCCGAATTGAAGAAGCAGTTAGAAGAGTTGCTTGAGAAAAAGTTTGTGAGGCCAAGTGTATCGTCGTGGGGAGCGCCTGTGTTGTTAGTAAAGAAGAAGGATGGAAGTATGAGACTTTATGTTGATTATCGACGATTTAATAAGGTGACGATTAAGAACAAGTATCCACTTCCTAGAATTGATGACTTGATGGATCAATTGGTGAGTGCTAGTGTGTTTTCTAAGATTGATTTGAGATCAGGATATCACCATATCAGAGTGAAGGAAGATGATATTCAGAAAATTGCGTTCAAGACTCGGTATGGACACTACGAGTATTCAGTGATGCCTTTCGGTGTTACTAATGCACCAGGGGTATTCATGGAGTACATGAACTATATTTTTCATACTTACTTGGATCGATTTGTGGTGGTATTCACTGATGACATTCTGATTTACTCTAAATTGAAAGAAGAACATGTAGAACACCTGAGGATCGTATTGCAAGTTTTGAAAGATAAGAGGTTGTATGCGAAGTTGTCCATGTGTGAATTTTTGTTGAAAGAGGTTAGTTTTCTTGGCCATGTCATTTATGGTAGTGGCATTGCCGTGGATCCTTCTAAATTTGATGTTGTGTTGCAATGGGAGACTCCGAGGTCGGTTACTGAGATTAGAAGCTTCTTGGGATTAGCCGGTTATTATAGACGGTTTATCGAGGGGTTTTCTAGGTTGGCACATCCTTTAACTAAGTTGACTTACAAAGGAAAAGCCTTTGTATGGGATGATCAATGTGAGGAAAGTTTCAGTGAGTTATAGAAGAGGTTGACATCGGCTCCAGTTTTAACTTTACCTAATCTATAAGAGCCTTTTGTTGTGTATTGTAATGCTTGTTTGATGGGGTTAGGTGGTGTACTGATGTAGAATGGCAAAGTGGTTGCTTATGCATCTAGGCAATTGAGGGCTCATGAAAAGAATTACCCTACACATGATCTTGAATTGGCCGCAGTGGTATTTGCATTGAAAATTTGGAGGCATTATCTTTATGGTTCTAGATTTGAAGTGTGTAGTGACCATAAGAGTTTGAAATACCTTTTTGATCAGAAAGAGTTGAATATGAGGCAGCGAAGATGGTTAGAATTGTTGAAGGATTATGATTTCGGTTTGAATTATCACCCCGGAAAAGCTAATGTTGTAGCCGATGCTTTAAGCCAAAAGACTTCACATATGTCGGTCATGATGATTAAGGAGTTGGAGTTAATTGAGCAATTCCGAGATTTGAGCTTAGTTTGTGAAGTGACACCGTGTAGTGTTAAGTTAGGAATGCTAAAGATTAATAATGACTTTCTTGACAATATTAAAGAAGCTCAAAAGCAAGATGTGAAGTTGGTGGATTTGATGGTAGGAACTGATCGACCTGAGAATGATGATTTCAAGTTAGATGCACAAGGTGTGTTGAGATTCCAAGATTGTATTTGTATTCCTGATGATGAAGCGATTAAGAAAGTGATCCTTGAAGAGAGTCATAGAAGCAATTTGAGTATTCATCCAAGAACTACTAAAATGTATCAAGATTTGAAGGGTTTGTTTTGATGGCCTGGCATGAAACATGATGTGGCACAGTTTGTGTATGCTTGTTTGACTTGCCAGAAGTCAAAGATCGAACATCAGAAGCCTACAGGGTTGATGCAACCGTTGGAAGTCCCAGAATGGAAATGGGATAGCATTTCGATGGACTTTGTGACGGATTTACCTAATACCTTGAGAGGACATGATTTGATTTGGGTGATTGTTGATAGGCTTACGAAGTTGACACACTTTATACCTATTAACATTACTTATCCGATTACGAAGTTGGCGGAGATTTATGTCAGGGTGATTGTGAAGTTGCATGGTGTTCCGATGTGTATTTTGTCGGATGGAGATCCGAGGTTTACTTCTGATTTTTGGAAGAGTTTGCAGAAAGCGTTGGGATCTAAGTTGAGATTGAGTTCGGCGTATCACCCACAGACGGATGGTTAGACCGAGAGAACTATTCATTCATTAGATAATTTGTTGAGAGCTTGTGTTCTTGATCAAAGAGGCTCATGGGATACTTATCTTCCGTTGATCGAGTTCACTTACAACAACAGTTACCATTCTAGTATTGGGATGGCACCTTTTGAGGCATTGTATGGGAGGAGGTGTAGGACTCTGTTATGTTGGTATGATTCAGGTGAGAGTGTGGTTGTTGGACCAGAGATTGTTCGAGATACTACTGATAAAGTGAAGTTTATTCGGGAAAAGATGAACGCTTCCCAGAGTAGGCAGAAAAGTTACCATGATAAGAGAAGGAAAGATTTAGAATTTTAAGCTGGCGAGCATGTGTTTTTGAGAGTCACACTTGTGACTAGTGTTGGGCGAGCTCTGAAGTCTAAGAAGATCACTCCTCGTTTTATTGGCCCGTATCAGATATTAGAACGTGTTGGGAAAGTTGCATACCATGTGGCGTTACCGCCAAATCTTGCTAATGTTCACGATGTGTTTCATGTATCGTAACTCCGCAAGTATGTTTCTGATCCATCTCATGTGATTCAAATGGACGATGTGCAAGTACGTGATGATCTCACGGTGGAGACGACTCCGGTGAGAATTGAGGATCGCGAAATGAAGATTGTTAGAGGAAAAGAAATTGCTTTGGTGAAGGTTGTTTGGTTGGGGGCTGCGGGAGAAAGTATGACGTGGGAATTGGAGAGCAAGATGTGCGACTCCTATCCCAAATTGTTTGAATCAGGTAAATTTTCGAGGACGAAAATATTCTAGTGGGGAAGAGTTTTAACGTCCGTTTTATTTTAATTATTCGAATTATTTACTTATTCGTTTGAATTGATGTTTTTGTATTATTGACCATATAATAGAGGATATTGTAGAAATATTAACTTAAGTATTTATTTAGTTGTGGGATAATTAATTATGATGAGTTGAATGAATAAAATAAATATTAGAAATAATAGTAATGTTAGTAAGAATAATAATAATAATAATAATAATAATAATAATAATAATAATAGGGTATTATTATTTGGAAAAAAATAGAATAAGTAGAAAAATAGAATGTGTGTTATGAGTAGAAGATAGAAATAGAAGTTGAAGAGAAAAGAGAGAAGGGTGGGATTCTTACCATCTCCAAGCATTTGAGCTCCGATTTGCAAGGTAAGGGTGGGATTCTTACTCTCTAATCGGGAATATGATGGGTAATAGATAGTGGGAACCGTATAATTGCTAGGTTTGTGTTGTTTGTGGTTGTTGAGGAGATCCCAATCTAAGACCTAAAATCTGTAAGATTGATGCAAGTTATGTGATTTGTTGTTGTTATTCGAATGTCTATGTTACTAGTAGCTTAGAATGACTCATTTCAGGTTGTAGTGTTGTTTGATGGCAGGATTTTGGGGAAAATGGGTTGGAAAGGATGCTGGCAGCGCTGTTGAGAAATGTTCTATCATGCTCAGTTCGCGGAGCCAACGGTATTGCGCGACGTGAACTGAATGCCTGCTATGTTTGCGATGCGAAGAGAGGACCGCGGCGCGTACTGTGTTGTTCTGTTCAATTTTTCTAAATTTTGAATTCTGTCCAGTTTTTTATGCTTTAGCTAGGGAACTGTTATACCGCAAAATTTGCCCTCCCACTTCTCAAGACATTTCACATATCCATACTCAAGGATTTCACAAGGGTTGACTAGACAAGCCCTCTCCTAAGCAACCAACCCAAGCTAGGGTTTTTCCATTCTCAAGTCAAGATGGACATCCAATGCTTCAAGTATTCATCATACCTCATCATATGCTTCAAAGAATCCCCATGTCAAATTTCAAGCCTTACAAGCCAAGTTTGCTCAGACAATTGCTCAGATGGTTGAAAATCAGTTGTATTGGACAAAACGTCAACTGTAGTCAACATACAGTCAAACTTCATAATTTTTTGGTCAACATCAATATTTTGAAGTAATATTCATCATTTGATCAAGGGTTGATCATGATCCCTAAAAAAAAAGTCAATTTCGCATACTTTATCAAAAAAAATTCATCATTTCACATACTTTATCAGAAATTTTTCCACCACAGCTCATTTTGAAGAGAATTCAATTCCCTACAACTTCATGTTTCACAAGCTTGGGCAGAAAATGCTTCATTTGGAAGTTATGGATCAAAACATTACAGGTCCTTTTTAAAAGTCAACAAAAAGTCGACTTTTTGTAAAAAAGTGTTCATGAGCATGGAAACTTCAATGAAGATGAAACCAAAAGGGCTGTTTAGAGGACATCTTGAGATTTCTAAAAAGTCCAAGAACACCCAAAAATGTTAAAAATTGAGCAAGATACACATTGTGCAAGTTGAGCATTTTTGAGGAGGTGCACAAAGAGAAATACTTGAGAAAATCAAAATATTTCCAAATGGGCCTAACTTTTCTTGATTCAAACTTGTTCCTTATCTAAATTGGAACCTCCAAGCCCAAGGCCACGTTTTTATGTTTTATTTTTTATTTATTTTGGATTTTTAATCATTTAAAACCAATTTAATTAAAATAAAAGATATAAAATCAAATTTTAAATGCAAGATGGAATTTCTCTCATCCTTGAGGTCCAAGCAAGCCATTTAAGTCTGATTATTTCGAAAGAATTGAGATTGGCAAGTTAATTTGAATGAAATTGGCTCAAAAAGGCAATATTTGGTTTGATTCCAAATCAAATTATCTTTTATTGATTGACATGATATTTTTTGACAATGCTTGACCTAAATCACTCTAGTATAAATACATAATGTTTCCAAATGTACAAGAGACGAAATCCATGCCTCAAGAACCCTAAAAATTCTCAAGAAAACTTGTAAGAAAAGCTAAGTTCGGTTTCAACTTTGGAAGCCAATTCAAGGAGTTTTGAGGATTGAACGAGCATCCTCAAGGTCCCAGGAACCTATTCCAATCATTCTCACGCATCCAGACGTCCAGAAGCAGTACATCCAAGTCACGGTTTGCATACCTCTAACTCAAAATCGTTTTCTTACTTTTATGCATAATCAATTGAATTTAACCATGCATTTGTGTTTGTGATGAAGTTTCAATCATGTCTGGATAGTTTAATTGAAGCCTAGGTACCAAACGAAGGATTCACCATGGCTAGGGTTTAAAACCTTGGATTAGGGCTTTCTGATTTAGGAAAAATTGGCCAAAACTAGGGACATATTCATGTTCAGGAAAAATTGGTCAAAACCATGGTTTTACATTAAATTTATATTGCTTGTGTTGAATTTTTGAAACTTGTAGGGATTTCGCTATAGAAGCAATCTTTAGGTAAAAATCGTGGCTATAGGTTTGAAAATTCAAATGGGGAAGAAGACCCCTGCGTGCGTTTTCTGATTAATTGATTCCGAGAAATCAATTTCCTTTGTATTCATTCTGTTTCATATGTCTAAAACCAAAACAGGTTGGCTCAGATGGCAGAGGCAGTGCGCGTTCATCCTAGAAGGCACGGGTTTGAACCTTGCCTTTTCCCAGAATTCTTAACGTTTTTTGTGTTTCAGGTTCCAGAAGCCACAACCTCCACAAGTGCCTACTTCTGGACCCCTCAGAGGCAAAAACACGTCCAGAAGCTTCAGCTTCTAGATCCCATCATGAGGCGCCATGCCCAGAAGCTCTAGCTTCTGGATCCACTTCCAGCAGAAAGCCCCAGAAGTTCCAACTTCTGGGCACCTCCAGAGCAGAAAGCCCCATAAGTTCCAACTTTTGGGCACCTCCAGCAAAGGATTTCCCAGAAGCTCCAGCTTCTAGGATGACTTCTTCCAGAAGCGTTTCAGCATTTTTTTCATTATTTTTCCATGTTTTTACTATTTTTTCTTATTTCATAATTAATTAAAATTATTAAATAGGTTAAATAATTAGGATTAATTAGACAACTTCCACTAATTTTTTCTCTCATTTTAATTAATTTAGGATTATAATTAACTAACATTTTCTTTAAAAATTAATTAAAATCAATTAGACTTAGGATTATTCTCCATAAAATTTCAAAAATAAAAAAATATTAGGATTAGTTTTCTATTCAGTTATTTATTTTCTCGCATTCTTTTTTCCAATATTATGTAACTGCTCATGGGATGTAATCGCTTTAATTAGGTTTTACTTTCCGCACTCCTATATTATGTAACTGCCCCAAAGCCATGTAATAGCGTAGGATTTACTTTTCGCACTTTACTTTCTGCAATTTACTTTCTGCACCTATAAACTGTTAGTAAATTAGGCATGTATGGCAAGATAAAATCAACATAGCTAACTCTAATCACAAGATTAAAATTATCTGAACTTAACGCACTCTCTTCACACGTGCACCCCCTAGGGTATTCTCTCTCGTTGCCTTTCGAATAAATGGTCAAGTCCCTCGAACGTAGAGGTGTCTGTGCACCGTTGCCTATGAAACATATCATCATAGTCTCTTCGAATCAAAGATCATAGTCCCTCGATGTTGCCTATGAATACATGATCTAGTCCCTCAATTTTTGCCTACGAAAAGTGATGATCATCCCTACGAATGTGCTAGGATACACCTACAAGTTGCCTTCTATGACCATCCGATGTCTCTTCGAATGTCCCTTTACATCCAACGAGTTAGGTTACCTACCAAACAATGGTATGGATAGTCTTATTCTAAAGGAAAGCAAAATAACACAGAAACGAGCGTTCTGAGTAGGTAATAAGTCTCTTTTGCTTGCTCAATTAAAAAACATTCTTTTTACACCTCACACCTTTCAAAACTTTTCCAAAACGAAACATTTCAGAACACTTCATATACATTCCATCGTGAATTATTACAAAGTCAAAGCGAAATGCCTTTTCAAAAACATTTTCAAACACACACACACACACAGAAAGTAGATTTTTAAAGTGAGGTAAAGCAATTAAGAACCCGTAGATAACTACGGATGGAAAGGATGCTAATACCTTCCCTTTTCATAATCACCTCCCTTACTCAGAATTTAATGAAGCTCTTTTCCTATTATTTTCACCTTCGCTTAATTGGATAAAATAAAAGTCGGTGGCGACTCTTGCTATCCATAACATTTGCATTCAAACGCAAAACAATCCAAAGTCAGTTCTCCCACCGTATTACAGAACTGGAGACTCTGTTGGGGAAACACCCTAAAAAGAGAGGATACCTTAAGGATTTTAGATCATTTTACTGCTTTCTGTTTGACTTTTATGCTTTATCTTAAGGGTTGCTTGGGTATTATGCTTGTGGGGGATCCTACACCCGGATCCAGGTTTCCTTAGGTAAGTAGCAATAAATCGTCGCGATCGTTAGGCGTATACCGAAACGGTCAACATGATGGCTACGTTAGTGCGACATTTTGGATGTCTCAATGCTCCTCATGTCTAGTTGAGGAAAGTATTTGGCGTCTGCGTAGTGTCATCAGCACTATGTCAACTTCTAGAACCCTAATTGAACCATCTTAGCCATTAGAAGGTAGTGAGATGGCCGGCTTTGGTGTAGACTAAGATTGGCTGATACTCGATGCTACGCTCATTAAGATCCGACTTTCGGGATGTTTCGGTCGACCACTTGGTAGTCGTATTGAAATAAAGCCTACGAGAAAGATCAATGATATGAGATTCCTAGAACCCGGTTACTATCATAGGATAGGATGAACCCACTCAAACTTTGGTAGGGTAGACACCTATACCTCATGCAAAGCCTTATACCTAGGGCTATTGTGTGATTTTCTTGTGCTTGCTATTTTCCTAAACATGGCATCATGACATCATAACATCATAACATCATATCATCTCTAACTATTTCAAGGACCTAGGAATTTATCTTTGCTCTGTTTTGTAGGGATTATGGCTTCCAGAAAGACTATCCGAATCAACTTCGTGGGTGTACCCTCTCAACTCAAAGAATTGGTTTCAGAATTTCCTGATTATGCTCAGTTCATCAAAAAACATGGTTATCTGCTTGAGTTGGTTACACCCGGCTTTGAAGAAGATATGATGCATGTCTTATTCCAATTCTTTGATCCGAAACACCATTGCTTTACATTCTCGGATTATCAGTTGGTACCTACATTGGAAGAGTTCTCTAAGCTACTTGGGATACCTATCCTTGATCAGATACCATTCACCGGTTCAGAAAAAGCTTTGAAATACGAAGACATTGCATCAGCGTTACATCTAAAGCGATCAAACATTAAAGCTAATTAGGAAACAAGAAGCGGAGTTAAGGGTTTGCTTGCCAAGTTTCTGATAAAGAAAGCTCGAGAATTCCTCAAAGCTATGAGTTTCCATGCATTCGAAGACATTGTGGCCTTGCTAATCTATGGCTTGGTATTATTTCCTAATCCAGATCAGTTCATAGATGTGAACGCCATCAAGATATTCCTCACTCGTAATCCTGTGCCTACTTTACTTGGAGACATCTTGCATTCTCTTCACACTCGTACTATCAAACGACAAGTAACTCTCATGTGTTGCATACCATTACTCTCCAGGTGGTTTGTTTTGCACCTTCCTTAATCAGTAATGAAGAACGAGCAAAGATTCAAGTGGTCTCAAAGGTTGATGTCACTCTCTCATTCAGATATCCGTTGGTGTATTTTCTCTCAAAAGAACTTCACTTTCATTGAGAGTTATGGGGAATTCCCTAATGTACCACTCCTTGGCATAAGGGGAGGTATCACTTACAACCCTTCTCTAGCTCTACGTCAGTTTGGTTATGCTCGAAGAGATGGTCCTCATGATATGCTTCTCCAAGACATTAAGTTTGACTACAACAACGATTTCCAGAATTACTATCGGAGATTTGTACACACTTGGGGCATGGTAAAGAAGACTAATACCAAGACTTTGGGACACAAGAATTCCATTCCTTGGGAACCTTACCTCAAATGGGTGCGAGCTCGTGCCCAAAACCTCATGATGTCATTTACACCAGTTCTGCCGGTGATCATGGATCCTGTTGCTATAGGTGACGTACCCTATATCGTTCTCCATCCCGACATGCCTACCGATTTCGAAGACTTCAAGAGATCCTGGGTTCAGCTAAAAGAAGAAAGGGATACATTCGAAGCTCAGTTCTATGCAAGTGAGAAGAAGGTAATAGAGTTAACAAAGCTACTTCATGAGGAGCAAAACATCAACACCTACTTCAACATCAAGAGGAAGCGCCCATGGGAGACCTAGAGCTCTAGGGATTTGTTCTTTTCTTTTATCTTTCCAAACTATCTTTTGTACTAAAAAAAAGAAGAAGAAAAAAGGAAACTAATAAAAGTTTGCTCATGCTTTGTTTAACAAATTTAAATTCCTAAGGCCCTTGAAAACATTGCATTGCATAAACATCGCATATCATGGCATGAAATTTCATAACAGGTACACTGAAGACCGATTTTCTTATTCTCTCGCTGTTTATTTCAGCAGAAATGGCTCTTGAACAGACTGTCAAAGATCTCCAGGCTCAGAATGCTCAATTCTAGGAAATATTCACTAACTTGGTCCAAGGCCAGAAGGACCTAAAAAAGCTCATCACCAGAAAGAAGAAGACCATTGGTATCCTCATGGGAAGAAATCACAAGGGTGCAGCTAAAATGGTCAGTCAATTGGAAATCTCAAACAAGAGTGGTGAAACTGAGGGAAGTATCAAGAACAGTGAAGGAAGTCGTCAGGGGTCTGAAAACAGAGAAGAAGACTATCTGAGTGAACAATACCCTCTTGATGATGACAAGTACAAGCAACTCGATGACCGTTTGAATGTTGTGGAAAATCTAAAAATGTTCGGGCTGAATTTTGATGATCTAAGTCTTGTTCCTGATGTAGTAATTCCCCGCAAATTCAAAGTTCCTACCTTTTCCAAGTACAATGGCATCTCTTGTCCAAAACTGCATATAAAGTCTTATGTTCAGAAGATCCATCCTCATACTGAAGACAGGAAACTATGGATCCATTTCTTTCAAGAGAGTTTATTTGGGACTCGGTTGGAGTGGTATTATCAGCTAGAGAGTACCCACATTCGTACCTGGAATGACTTAGCAGACGCTTTCTACAAGCAGTACCAGTACAATGCTGAATTGGCACCTACTCGCATGCATCTACAAAGCATGGCTATGGGTCGCGACAAAAAGTTCAAAGAATATGCTCAAAAATGGAGAGATCTAGCAGGCAGAGTTCAACCACCCTTGTCCAATAGAGAATTGGTTGATATGTTCATGGGAACGCTGACAGGCCCATTCTTCAATCATCTGATTGGAAACTCTTCAGCCGGATTCACCGAGTTAATATTGACAGGCGAGCGCATCGAAGCTGGAATCAAGAGCGGGAAAATACAGATAGAATCATCTTCAAATGCTGTGAAGAGATCTTTTGGTGGTAAGAGAGAAGCCAATGCTGTGTACGGTCAGAAAAGCTGTGCCAAAGCTGATCGTACTCAATCTGTGGGGGCAGTCGTGATCTCCAATCCTACACCAGCGCAACCTCAGCGAGACAACGCGCGTAACCAGAAAATGCCACGAAGACAGTTTACGAAGATCAACATGCCATTGTCGCAAGCATTGCAACACATGTTGAAGGCAGAGCTGATTACTTTGAGGGACCCTCCTCAACACGTCAACACTTCCTCTCCAAAGTACAATCCTAATTGAAGGTGTGCATACCACTCCAACAGCCCAGGGCATGACACTGACAACTATTGGGCCCTGAAGAACAAGATTCAAGACATGATTGAAGCTAGGGAAATTGAGTTTGACCCTCCTGTCGAGACTCCGAATGTGATCAATGCACCAATGCCTAACCACGGAAAAAATTCCAATGTTATTGACGAAGACTCCTATGTGTATGATGTGAACAATCTGACTATTCCTCTGATGATTGTCAAGAAAGATTTGTTGCAAGCTGCCGTATTTCCAGGATGCCCAGATGATTGTCGTTGGTGTGCATCTGAATCTGACGGATGTGCTTGGTTGAGAAGGCGTATCCAACGCATGATGGACAACCGTGAAGTACTATTTTTGAAACCTCCTTCTGTGGAGAATCTGTGCGAAGACATTTCTAAGAATCTAAAGATCGAAGATATAGACGAAGCCTTACCAGAAGTCTGGGATACCTTGGGGCAGCCAAGTGGAAAGTTCGATTTCATGGTGAAGTACAACGCTCCTGAAAGATACAAAATTCCTATTGAAGATGTCAAGGAAACCGGATGGGGCAACGATTTCCCAGAAGACTATGCTGATGTAAACACAATAAGGATCTCCTCTGTCGATCCTGCGCCTAGAGTGGCACCTCTCATCATTACCTCTCCCAGACCAATTCCATATTCCACTAACAAAGCTATACCGTGGAATTATGGAGCCGAAGTTTACTATCATGGCGTCAAGCAAGACAAGTTGACCATTGAAGATATTGCAGTCGAAGCTTCCGATCCCGGCATCGACAATATCACCAGATCAAGGAAGGTAACCAGAACCAGAAAAGTATTTTTCTCCAGAGATCTCTCCACCAAAAGACACTGCGACTCCAGCTCGCATTCCAGCTGCCGAACCCATTCCCGAAGCTAGAGGGAAAGAACCAGTAACTCATCCTGCTCATACAGAAGTGCCAAAGGAAGTTGCTGAAGGTACCTCCAAACAAGAGATGGAAGAAATTCTAAAGATCATCAAAAAGAGAGACTACAAAGTTGTGGAACAGTTGGGACAAACTCCATCCAAGATATCCATGTTATCTTAGTGACTATGCTCTGAGGCTCATGCTAAAGCCTTGGTAAAGTTTCTGAAGAATGCTCACATACCGCAAGATACTACTGCTGATCAATTCGAAGGTTGTATTGCTAGTCTAACTGTCAACAATGGGTTAGGTTTCTCTGATGCTGATTTGACTCCTGCCGGAAGGAAACACAACAAAGCCTTGCACATCTCCATTAAATGCAAGGGCACAACATTGTCTCACGTATTGGTGGATACTGGTTCTGCTTTGAATATTCTACCAAAGAATTCTTTCGACCGACTCGATGTTGAAGGAGTTGTCCTGAAGCCCAGCGACATAATTGTAAGAGCTTTTGATGGTTCTAAATGAACAGTACTTGGAGAGCTCATCCTGCCAGTTAAAGTCGGTTCCCATACTTTTGACTCTACTTTCTTTGTCATGGACATCCGTCCAGCTTACTCCTGCCTACTCGGACGCCCTTGGATACATGGGGCAGGCGCTGTTACCTCTACCTTGTATCAGAAGTTGTAGTACCCAGTGAAGGGGAAGATTGTTACAGTATGCGGTGAGGAAGAATACATGGTAAGCCATCTATAGTCATTCCGATACATCGAAATGGAAGGCGAATTCTTTGAAACTCCCTGTCAAGCTTTCGAAGCAGTTCCACGAGTCATGCCTGTTGACTCTCCTGTCACTCCTAAAGTTGCTCAAGTTCCATTGAGAATGGCCTCACTAAAGGACGCCCAAGTTGTAGTTGAAGAAGGAGGTCGTACTATTTGGGGTCAGCTCCCTGATCTTCCTTGCAAATCTGACAAGACTGGTTTAGGCTTCACCATTAAAGGTCGGAAGATGATACGCCGCAAACGTGCCGGCAAACTCCCTTTCCACATCAGCAAGAACGGAGTCCATGCCATAGAAGACGACGATAGCGATTTCGACATCAGCAACTGGATCTTCCCAACTCCAGACGACGGACTCAGCAATTGGAAGACCGAAGACATCATACCAATCTCCTTTAGACAGGAGTAATTGCTTTTTTTTCTGTTATGCTTTTCATTCTTTATTTACGTCCAAACAATAAACTTCAAAGCCTAGTGCCTTGCCCGGGGCATCATGGCTCATTTGTGAGGGTTATTATTTGTCATTTGCATATTTTTATTCAATAAAATCATTGGACTTTTGCATTCAAATATCTTCTCTTTCCTTTCTTTTACTTTATCACCCCTTCAAAAAGCTATGTGTTCTTACACACACCCACGTGACACACTGCAGATTCACTCCGAATCTCGTTGATAACAACTTTGCTATTGCTAAATATGACTTCGACAATCCGATCTACCAAGCCGAAGACGAAGGTGGTGAAGATTGTGAAGTGCCCGGAGAACTTGTCAAATTGCTACAACAAGAAGAACAAGTTATACAGCCATACGAAGAGCCAGTCGAGATTGTGAATCTAGGTACTGACGAAGACAGAAAGGAAATCAAGATAGGAGCGGGTCTTGAGAATAGTATCAAAGAAAGATTGGTACAAATGCTACGAGATTATATTGAGGTTTTTTCTTGGTCCTACGAAGATATGCTAGGTCTAGACATTGACATTGTGGTACACCGAATACCAACGGAAGAAGGTTTTCCCCCAGCGAAGCAAAAGGTCCTTCGTATGCGCCCTGAGATGTCTGAGAAAATCAAAGTCGAAGTTATGAAACAGTTCAACGCCGGTTTCCTAGCCGTTACTTCTTATCCATAGTGGGTTGCAAACGTGGTACCCGTACCTAAGAAAGATGGCAAAATGCGGATGTGTTTAGAGTACAGAGATCTGAACAGAGCCAGTCCGAAAGACGATTTTCCACTTCCTCATATTGATGTTCTAGTCGAAAACACCACTCAACATAAGGTCTTCTCCTTCATGGATGGTTTCTCCGGTTACAACCAGATCAAAATGGCTCCTGAAGACATGGAAAAGACTACTTTCGTTACACAGTGGGGCACATTCTGCTACAAGCTCATGTCGTTCGGTCTGAAGAACGCTGGCGCCACATATCAACGTGCCATGGTGGCATTATTTCATGACATGATTCATCACGAGATAGAGGTCTACGTCGACGACATGATAGCTCAATCACAAACTGAAGAAGAACATCTCAATCATTTGCGAAAGCTGTTTGATAGACTGAAGAAGTACAGACTAAGATTTAATCCCAACAAATGCACTTTCGGAGTCAGATCCGGTAAACTCCTGGGATTCGTTGTCAGCAGTAAAGGTATTAAGGTTGACCTTGCCAAGGTTAAAGTTATCAAAGAAATGCCAGCCCCCCGCACCGAGAAAGAAGTCAGACGTTTCTTGGGACGATTGAACTACATTTCCAGATTCATTGCACATCTAACTACTACTTGTGAGCCAATCTTCAAGTTGCTGAAGAAAGATCAAGTAGTAGAATGGAACGACGATTGCCAGACAGCTTTTGACAAAATCAAGGAATATCTACAGAATCCTCCCATCCTGATGTCGGCTGCCAAAGGAAGACCTCTTATCATGTACTTGACAGTATTAGAGAACTCAATGGGGTGTGTGTTGGGGCAACATGACGAGTCTGGTCGAAAAGAGTATGCAATATACTACCTTAGCAAAAAGTTTACCGACTGTGAAACCAGATACTCACAGCTCAGGAAAACTTGCAGCGCTTTGGTTTGGGCTGCTCGACGACTAAGACATTATATGTTGACTCACACTATCTTGTTGATCTCTAAGATGGATCCGATAAAATACATATTCGAGAAACCTGCTCTCTCTAGAAGAATAGAAAGATGGCAAATGATCTTGACCGAATACGACATCCAGTATACTACTCAGAAGCCGATCAAAGGAAGTGTAGTATCTGATCATTTGGTTCATCGAGCCATAGATGATTACCAGTCTATGCAGTTCGAGTTTGCAAACGAAGATGTTTTGCTAGTCACTGAGTGCGAAGAACCAGGACCGGACAAAGGACCTAAACCGGGATCCCAATGGACCATCGCCTTTGACGAGGACTCAAACGCACTTGGCAATGGTATTGGCGCCATCATTACATCTCCTAAAGGCGGACACACGCCTTTCACTGATAGATTATGTTTCAGTTGCACCAACAACATGGCCGAATACGAAACGTGCATCATGGGTATCAAAGCTGTTATTGACTTAAGAATCAAATTTTTGCAAGTGTATGGAGACTCAGCTTTAGTGATCATTCAGATTAAAGGCGATTGGGATACGAAACATCCGAATCTCATCCCATATCGAGAGCATGTTCTAAATATGATCCCTTACTTCGAAGAAATTCGTTTCGATCATATTCCACGAGAAGAGAATCAGTTGGCAGACGCATTAGCTACCATGTCATCTATGTTCGAAGTCAGATGGGACAACGAAGCTCCCCAAATCATCATCTAAAAGTTTGACGAACCCGCATACTGTTGTGAACTTGATACAGAAGAGAAACCTTGGTTCTACGAGGTAAAGAGGTATCTCGAGACTTAGGAATATCCCGCAGGGGCATCTGTCAATGACAAGAAATTCTTAAGAAGATTCGCATCCAAATTCTTCCTCAACAATGGCATCTTATACAAGCGCAATCACGACTTGTGCTTACTCCATTGTAGAGAAACAGTGAACGGATCATGGAAGAATTACATGAAGGCGCATTTGGTACCCACTCCAGTGGACATACAATGGCTAAGAAGGTTCTGAGAACAGGTTACTATTGGTCCACCATGGAAGTTGATTGTCACCGCTATGCTCGGTCTTGTCACAAATGTCAGATATATGCAGACAGAGTGCACGTACCTCCAGTATCGTTGAACGTTTTGACCACTCCTTGGCCTTTTACAATGTGGGGCATCGACATGATCGGAGAAGTCAAGCCTACCGCTTCCAATGGACACCGTTTCATCCTTGTTGCAATTGATTACTTTACCAAATGGGTAGAAGCAGCCTCGTTTGCATCCGTTACCAAGAATGTTGTGGCTCGATTCAGCAAATATAATCTTATCTGTCGGTACAGCATCCCCGAAAGGATTATCACAGATAATGGTACCAATCTCAATAACAAAATGATCACCGAACTCTGCACGCAGTTCAAAATCAAGCACCACAACTCTTCTCCATATCGGCCTAAAATGAACGGCACAGTGGAAGCCGCCAACAAAAATCTCAAGAAGATCATACAGAAGATGACAGTGACCTACAAGGATTGGCACGAGATGTTGCCATTTGCCCTCCATGATTATCGCATAACAGCACAAACATCTACAGGGGCAACCCCGTTCTCTCTTGTATACGGTATGGAAGTAGTCTTACCCATTGAGGTTCAGATACCCTCCACCAGAGTCCTCCAGGAAGCAGAACTAGGTGAAGACGAATGGATCCGGACTCGTCTTGACCAGATCAACTTGATTGACGAAAAATGACTCGCATCCATCTGCCATGGACAGATCTACCAGAAGCGAATGATCAGAGCATTCAACAAGAAAGTCAAGCACCGAGTCTACCAAGTCGGTGATCTAGTAGTCAAGCGCATCATCCTTCCACAAGGTGATCCTAGGGGAAAATGGACTCCCACCTATGAGGGACCATTTGTAGTCAAAACAGTATTTTCTGGCGGAGTTATGATACTTAACACTATGGATGGAGAAGACTCCCCACACCCTGTAAATGCAAACATAGTCAAAAAATATTATGCATGAACTAGACCTGCTAGGTCGACCATCCTAGGCAAAATTAAGGGCATCCTGGCGAACCAAAAAGGTTCGGGCAAAAATAAAGGATATATACACAAAAATATGTACACCCGGCAAGTCAAAAACCTGCAAAGGCGGCTTGGGCTAAAAAGGGTATCCCGGTAGACTGAAAACCCGAAAGGGCGATCTAGGCAAAAGTTAGGGATTTAAGCGTACGACTATGTCTCATCCAGATCACCTACCTACAGACTACACTACTATCAACATTCAAGATTCAAATGGCGAAAATCAATTCAATCACTTTCTTCTGACAGCAAGGAGATGAGATAGTCGAAATATATGAGCAATAGCATAGTTGAAACTCGATGAGATTATTTCCGCATAGCTTTTTATTATTCTGACAATTTCCTCTTACTAGGATATTCGTCCCTTGTATACAAACTGCTTGGCCATATGCCATTTTTCAAAATTAATGCAAATTCCTTCTTTACAGAGTTAATTTATTGTTTTTTGTATAAAGTCCAATGATTTCTTTGAATGATTATATGCATCTGACAGTAAACATTTGTTCACAAACATATGCAAAGTGAACGAACAAATGAAATTACTACTGGCTCTAGAAATTGAGACGACGACTAAAGTCACCAATGCATCCCCACAGAGTCATTTTCATCCGCAGGATTATCAATCCTCACAGAGCCATCACTCTCCCTGCAAGGATAAACCTTCTCCGACGAAGTACTAATCTCCTCCCAGCAAGTATTCCAATACTTTAACTCTATCACGTTAGTCCCTGAGAAGTGATCCTATCAAGTTTTTCTACCTTCTCAAGTTATCACATTACATTGGTCCCCGAGTAGTAACAAATCAACCAATTACATCAGTCTCCAAGCAGTAACCGGTTATTCCATATCACAACATTCCCCAACATGGTATGTACACAAAGATATTCATCCCCACCGGAGTATCTCCCAATGACTATCACTCCTCGACAGCAGTAATATCCAGACTCGAAACTTGGTCAGATAGTGCATCGGAGGCGTTTACATCTCTCTTATTCCCCATCCAGATCTACGCACGAGATCCCCAATCGAGTATCTCTTGGCCGCTGCTATTCTTCCAACAACATTAATATCCAAGCTCGAGAATTAGTCAGTTAGTGCATCGGAGGAATCAGAAGCGTCTCTCTTTCTCTCTCCAAGTCAGGGTTTGCAACAACCCTATCCCCAAGCGAGCATCAGAAATCTCCAGTAGGGCATTCCCATCCTCTTCAAGATGGATATGTTTTGAAACACATCTACATTCATTCATCTATATTCATACATCTACATAAAAGTCATAACATATGCATACATCATATTAAAATTTCTGGATCCCATCATGAGGCTCCATGCCCGGAAGCTCCAGCTTCTGGATCCACATCCAGCAGAAATCCCAAAAGTTCCAACTTCTGGGAACCTCCAGCGCAGAAACCTCAGAAGTTCCAACTTCTGGGCGCCTCTAGCAAAGGATTTCCAAGAAGCTCCAACTTCTGGGATGGCTTCTTCCAGAAGCGTTTCAGCATTTTTTTTTCATTATTTTTCCATGTTTTTATTATTTTTTCTTATTTCATAATTAATTAAAATTAGTAAATAGGTTAAATAATTAGGATTAATTAGACAACTTCCAGTAATTTTTTCTCTCATTTTAATTAATTTAGGATTAGAATTAACTAAGATTTTCTTTAAAAATTAATTAAAATCAATTAGACTTAGGATTATTCTCCACAAAATTTCAAAAATAAAAAAAAATTAGGATTAGTTTTCTATTCAGTTATTTATTTTCTCGCATTTTTTTTCCAATATTATGTAACTGCTCATGGGATGTAATAGATTTAATTAGGTTTTACTTTTCGCACTCCTATATTATGTAACTTCCCCAAAGCCGTGTAATAGCGTAGGATTTACTTTCCGCACCTATAAACTGCTAGTAAATTAGGCATGTATGGCAAGATAAAATCAACATAGCTAACTCTAATCACAAGATTAAAATTATCTGAACTTAATATACTCTCTTTACACGTGCACCCCCTAGGGTATTCTCTCTCGTTGCCTTTCGAATAAATGGTCAAGTCCCTCGAACGTAGAGGTATCTTAGCACCGTTGCCTACGAAACATATCATCATAGTCCCTTCGAATCAAAGATCATAGTCCCTCGATATTGGCTACGAATACATGATCTAGTCCCTCGATTGTTGCCTACAAAAAGTGATATGATCGTCCCTACGAATGTGCTAGGATACTCCTACAAGTTTCCTTCTATGACCATCTGATGTCCCTTCGAATGTCCCTTTATATCCAATGAGTAAGGTTACCTACCAAACAATGGTATGGATAGTCTTATTCTAAATGAAACATTTCTAAACACTTCGTATACATTCCAGCGTGAATCATTACAAAGTCAAAGCGAAATGCCTTTTCAAAAACATTTTCAAACACACACACACAGAAAGCAAATTTTTAAAGTGAGCTAAAGCAATTAAGAGCCCGTAGATAACTACGGATGGAAAGGGTGCTAATACCTTCCCTTTTCATAATCACCCCCTTACTTAGAATCTAACGAAGGTATTTTCCTGTTCTTTTCACCTTCCCTTAATTAGATAAAAGAAAAGTCGATGGCGACTCTTGCTATCCGCAACATTTGCGATCAAACGCAAAACAATCCAAAGTCAGTTCTTCCACCGTATTACAGGAACCTAAAGTAAGTTTTAAAGGACATAATAACACTAATAATTAGTAGGGAATGATGTAGGAATTGAATGAAAAGGATCCCGACTTAGCATGTCAGTGCTCGTAAGCGATTTTGTCATTTGACGAAAGTTGGAAAAAGTAGAGGGTTGACTCGTATACGTTAGTGAGCTACCGTAGAGTGCTTGTTCTTGTCAAATGAATGTTGAATGTTGTTGTATATATATATATATATATATATATATATATATATATATATATATATATATATATATATATATATATAAGCCAATGTTGAAGTTGTGTTGGAGGCTTATAAGCCAATGTTGAAATCGATAAAGTTGAAAGTTGTTGAAGTTGAGATTAGTAGTTGCTCTGAGTTTTTTGTTGTTTTGAGTAGTATTGTGTGAATGTTGTTGTATGACCTGCATGAAAGTCGCATACATTGCATCTCATTGAAGTTGGAGCTATGCTCGTTTATGTTGGCCTTAATGGCAAAAAGTTGGCCTGGATTGGCAAAATGTTGAAGGCTTATGCCTTGTGCCTCGGAATTACTAGCAAATGTTCTAAGTTGGGAGTTTTACTCCGATGGTACCACATGCATCTGTGTTGTCCAAGTCGCATACTTTATAGCATACTATTGTTGTTGCGTGATGAATATGTGTTGTTGTTGTTGCGTGATGAATATGTGTTGTTGTTGTTCGGTGGTGAGATGACAAAAAGAGTAATTTTGCGTAATTCTAACTATATATTATTTATCATAATCCCAATTATATGGTTTGATATCTCAACCTTTCTTTTGTTTCTCCGTAGCCTTTATATTGGTAACGTGCAGGTAACCAGGAGGAGTAGCCGTTACCGTTTTTAGTCTGGTGTCATTGCTCTGATACGTTGCACTCGGGGGAATGAACACTCATCTTATTTTGTTGATTTTAATTATGAAACTTTTGTTGTTGAATGAAAAGTATGTAATATGTCGATGTTTTTTAAGACTTACAAGATGCTATGCTAATTATGTAAAATCATTATCGCTCCGTTGAAGTCATTATGTTGGAAGACTAACATATATGTATTGTGTTTATATCCATCTCTTTATGGTGTTATGTATCCGTTTGGAACAATTATGACATGTTTTGCATGTTTGAATTGTATTTATGACATCCTGATTTTGTTAGAAATTTTAAATACTCTGATTTTAATAATAATTATTTTGGGGTAGAATCGGGGTGTTATAGGTTTGCCTAGCTTTTTCAAAGCAAATTCAGAGTGAATTTTTGTGATCAAGTCATGAATAAGCTTCGAGATGGAGCCTGTAATCAAGATATCATCTACATATATCAGAATGTACAGAGAAATACCTTGATGTTGATATGTGAACAAAGACTGATCACATCTGGAATGAACAAAGTCAAACTGAATGAGAGCCTTGGTCAACTTTTCATACCAGGCCCTTGGAGCCTGTTTTAGACCATAAAATGCTTTGTGCAACTTGCAGACAAGTGTTTTGTTAGCACTTGTAAATCCAACAGGTTGAGTCATGTAAATTTCTTCATTCAACTCACCATTTAGGAAAGTATTGTTGACATCAATTTGTTGAATTTCCCACTTGAATGTTAAGGCAAGAGTCAAAATAAGTTTGATAGTAGTAGGCTTGACAATGGGTGAGAAAGTTTCAGTAAAATCAAATCCCTGTTGTTGATGAAAGCCCTTGGCAACAAGCCTAGCCTTGTACTTCTGAATTGTGTCATCTGCATTTTCTTTGATTTTTAAAACCCACCTATATCCAACAACTTTTCTATGAGGTGGTAGAGATGTGAAAGTCCAAGTTTTGTTAGCTAAGAGGGTATCATACTCAGTTTGCATAGCTTGTACCCATTCAGGTTTTGTAAGTGCTTGTTTAGTGCTTGTTGGTTCAGACTTAGTGGCAGCTGTGAACACCTTAGGCTTGGAGATTCCAGACTTGGCTCTAGTGAGCATAGGATGTTGGTTATGAACAAGAGGTGTGGGATCAACACTCTGTGTAATAGAGGGAGAGGAAGAGGACACAGGGAACAACATGAGGCTTCCAGAAGTGTCTAACTAAGGGAGAGAGGCAATGAGGTTTTGTGAAGTGGCCAGAGGAGAACTGGGATTATCCTGTGGACTTAGATCAGTAACTTTAGCATTATCCTCTGGACAATGAGATGACTCAGAACCTGTACTAGGGTTAGAGGCAGCTGGAGAAGTTTGATAGTTGTGGAGGGATTCAGGGATGATACTATCATTCACATGAGTAGCGGCAGCTGCAGTGACAGATTTGAGTACTATCATCTCACCATTAGCCTGATCAGAGGCATGAACAGATAAAGTGACATCTTGATTTGACACAGAAGGCGGAGTACAGAAGTTACCAGGATAGACATATAGATTGGTACCATTGTGTGAATTTGAAACACTCTGTGAAGACTTAGAGGTGTGAGCTGACACAGACTTGCCCATGGAATTAGGAACCATAAGAGGAACACAATGAGAACCTATATGAACAGAGTTAGGAACATGTATATGAGATAGAACAGAGATATTTTTAGTTTCAGTTGCCTGAGATTTAGTTGAGAATAACCTAGAGTAGGGAGAAATATTCTCATGGAAAGTGACATCTTTAGAGATGTAAATTCTACCATCTGGACTGAGACACTTGAAACCTTTATGTTGACTAGAAACTCCCAAGTAAACACACTCTTGACTTCTATATTGTAGTTTGTTTTTGTTATATGGTCTGAGGAGGGGGAAACAAGAGCACCCAAAAACTTTAAGAGAGTTGTATTGAGGTTGTGTTTTATAGAGAGCATGAAAGGGAGAATTGAATTTGGACAAGGCGGTGGTAGGTAATCTATTGATCAGGTACACAACCATAGAAAAACTATGATCCCAATATGATAGAGGTATGGGTGAGTGAGCAAGCAGTGTGAGTCCCATTTCTACTATTTGTCTGTGCTTTCTTTCAATTGTGCCATTCTGATGGGAAGTGTGAGGATAAGTGAGTCTGTGACTGATGCCTAGTTCATCCAAAAAATTGGTAAATGGTCGAAACTCACCTCCAAAATCTGACTGGACAACTTTTATAATTTCTTGAATCTGTGTTTTAACAAAGGCATTAAACAATTTGAAAGCATGAAAAGCCTCAGATTTCTGTTTAAGAAAGTAAAGCCAGGTGTACCTAGTACATCCATCTACAAAGGCAATACAGTACTTAAAACCAACACTAGATAATGAAGGAGAGGGCCCCTATAGATCAGTGTATATAACATCAAAGTCATTAGAATAAACAGTAGTAGATAAATGAGCATATAATTTATGAGCTTTGCCAAGATTGCAAGAAGAACATAAAAAAGAACCAATTTTATTTGATTGAGAAATATTACACATTTTGAGTATTTGGTTAAGAGAATTAATATTGGCATGACCTAGCCTATGGTGCCACAAGGTACTAGTATTACATGAATTTGATGCAAAATAACTTTGAATACCCGAGTGGGAATCCAAGTTTTTATTCAAGTGACATGAGCTGGAAAACTGCAAAGGAAGCTGTGGGAAACAGTAGAGGCCACTAGCATCTAGATGCCCTTCAATGAGAACTTGTTTAGAAACCTGAGATTTGACATAACATTTAGCAGGAAGGAATTCAAAAATTACACTATTATCTTGTGTAAATTTTGACACAGAAAGAAAATATCTAGTTATAGAAGGTATATGTAATACATTAGAGAGGATAAGCTTATGACTGGTGTATGACTTAGGAAAAAATTATGCTGAACCAATAGATTTTATAGCTAAGGACTGACCATTGCCAACATAAACTTTGTTTGAACCAGAAAAGGATTACTTATTAAGTAAATGCAAATCAAAGGGAGTAAGATGGTGAGAAGCACCTGAGTCCACAAACCAAGCTTGGGATTCAAGTTCATTTGGCATAGAATACTCCTGAGTGTAGGCACCTGGTTGAGGAACACTTGCACACATAGTTATAGCAGCAGTGCCTGAAGCTAGCTCTTGAGCTTTATCTGACTTAGAAGCCTCATTGTTGGTGGATTGATCAGTAGTAGAATTTCCAGGGACAAAGGAATCATCAAAACGGTGCTAGCAGTCAAGAACAGAGTGGCCATACTTGCCACACAATTGACAAGTTGGACGATTATCAGTTGTATACCTACCTCTTCCACAACTTCTTCCACGAGTGTACCTTCCACTTCTTCCGCGACTGGATGAATGTGCTCCTATGGAGTTATTGTTCTCATACCCTTGAGTCGCGTGAGCTAGATTAGCAGAGACCGTGGAAACGGCAAGTTCCTGACGAAATTTTTCCAATTGTGCTTCTTGCATGTAAAGAAGAGCTTCAATGTCGTAGAGTGATGGAGGTTCAGGGCACCCAAACATCTACATAACAAAAGGATTATACTCCTCCGAGAGTCCATTGAGGATGGAATCCACCTGATCTTGTTTAGTGATGGAGTCACCAATAACTAGGAGAGAGTTTGCAATAGCTTTCATTCGTAGAACAAACTCAGTAACAAATTTGTTACCTTTCTTGGTGGACTTGAGCTCAATGCGTAATTGACGCATACGAGCCTTCATCTGCGCGTGAAAATATTTGTGAATCTGATCCCAGATCTCATACCCGTGCTTACAGGCAAGAACACGAGGGAGCACAGATTCAAAAATTGTTGATATGAGCCAGATGAACACCGCTTGATCTAGAGCAATCCAAGATTCATACTCTTCAGAGGTCGTACCTTCAAGACGATCTTGTGGTGTAGCAAACTTCGGCGGAATTTATGGATTTACAACGATCTTGTGCATCTTTTGTGCCAAGATTACTCCCTCAACTTGTTGATTCCATATGAGATAATTTTTTTCTTGAAGCTTGATTGAGAGCTTCAGACCAAAGCTATAATGAGTGTTCTGAGACGAACACATGTCAGCAATGGAGTGTGACGACGGTGCGTCTTTGTGGCTGGAGTTTGCAGAAGATTCCATGGTTGTTGGAGAAGAAGGTGGCGGTGTTTACAAAGCAACGGAACGTAGAAGATCAGAAACAAGCGAATGATACCATGTTAAAGATGAATCAGAAGATCATATTCTGGAGATGGGTCAGAAACTCATCTTCCGGAGATAACACAGAAGTTCAACTTCTGGAGATGAACCAGAAGTGTAACTTCTGAAGATGAATAAAAAGTAAACTTCTGGAGCAGAAGAAGAAAAGTTTAGAGTGACAAATTATTATTCCTTTCACTGAATCATTACACAATGAGTAAGAGTTGTATTTATAACAGCCAATACAATTACACAATGTAACAAACTGTAACAGAAAATTACAGGTGGCAAAATATGACTTGTTGTAAAAGTCTAAGCAAAAACTAACACTCTTAACAATTAGTTTTATATCCTTTATATTCTAACTGGTGTCCACCCATATATCCTAAAAAAAGAAGGAGGAATACCATCAAAATCATTAAGGAATGTTATGCAAGTTATTGGCAACTAAACAAGTTTTAATCTCGAACCACTAACTTCCCATACATTCACTTAACACAAGTCATGTAGTTTTCTTACATGGCCACATTCATATACATCAACGTCAATATAAAAATGAAAAATGAATGAGATAAGAAGCAAAGTTGGATACGTAATGCAACACACTTTTTACTCAGTCCTAAAATTCTCTTTGTTCTTTTGTCATCACACAATGTGTTATATTCGAATAAGTTATTCCTTTTGAAACCAAATAAATAGAAATTCCTTTTATTCACTCAATAATTGTACTAATACAAAAAGTATTTGTCAACTATTATTTGTCCTAATACAAAAGTATTTGTCAACTATTACTTTTTACTTAAATATGGGGTTATCGAAATAAACATAATAAATAAATAAAAGATAGGTGAAAATGTCCATACGAATATGAAAGTATATTTCAGGCACATCTATTTTACATCAGATTTATTTCTAAATGAGTCACGTTTTTCTTTTTATTAGAAATTAATTTAGAAATGCACTAATTCCCATTCACCCTATATACATAACATCTATTTTAAACCGAAACACTCTTATTTTATCATAATTTTGTCCCAGACAATAAATTTTGATATTTTTTAAAAAAATTCACAGAAGTAATAGATCTATACTATCATCATAATTTCTTTTATAAATTAAACCACACACTTATCCAATAAAAAAAATTCCATGTAAAATAAATTAATACTAAATCCATAATAAAATCAAAAAAAAAAATTCCATATAAAATAAATTAATACTAAATCCATAATAAAATCAAAATATATTACAAATGATAACATTATCTCTAACACATATATAATAGGACAACATGTAGGTAACATATTAACGATATGATATGTCTAAGTCTACTCATCCTGTAATATATTTTGATGGGCTGACTTATGTAGCACTCTTAGTGTAATATAAAGATGTGACAGTTGAATACTATTAGACATAGTCGTGTGTACAATTTCATTTGTTAGTAGCTATGGAACCTCGTGGCCAGTACCTAATGCTCAACATCAACATATGCATGCATAAACAATCAAATTTGAAGCAGTTGGATTCAAAAATTTATAAAATGTGAGTTTAATGTTGGCGAGCACTTCGATTTGTTGGATGTTGAAATTAAAAACTTGCAAATGAGTAGAAATGATTTGTGATTTAGAGAGTTTGAAAAAGTATGTTGGAAACGAGAAAGAGGAGAGTCTCTCACCTATTTAATTAAAAATCTGTTTGAAGATACTCTATTATAGGCTATACGAACATATATTTTCATATTAATTTTTATAAAAATTAAGATTTGACTTGCATATGGATAATGTACTGAGAATTAAAATGTGTCTAGAAATATATTTTTATATTCCTTAAATATTTTTAAGTTTTCATTAGCATGTAGGAGCAACCATTAAGATAGAAACAGTAACCCCTATTATGATTCATTAGTGCATATGTCCTTTATGCCCTTTTAACAATAATTATATTATTTTATTAATTAATTTTAAATTAAATTATTTATGTGATAAAATATGTGATACGTATTCATAAATATATTATATTTTGTTACCCATATATAGCAATTATGATATAACATAAATATATAAAAATTTGAAATAATAAAAAGCAGAAAATTTAAAAATAAAACTCACAACTAATTATTAAATTTGCAATTTTTACAAGACAAAACTACAAATTTTCATACAATTGTAATTTTTAGAAGAAAATTACAAACTCTTCAAATTATAATTTTTACGAAAAAAATTACAAACTCTCTTTTAAATATAATTTTAAATGGAAAATTACAAACTCTATCAATTATAATAATATTTTAAATTATTTGTATTTTACTTACGTGAATATTAGTTTATCCAACAAATATTCTATCCATGCAAAGTCTCACATATTTTCATTTTGTCGTCAATTTTTCAAAATTGCATTTTTTAAATTATAATGATTAACCACGTTTATAAAATTACTAGTCTTCAATCTTTTTCTCTTCTTCTTTTCTTATTAGAATTTTTGTTACTCTTTCTTTTTCGCTGGAACATAATTTATGTTAGTTTTTCTTCCTCCATTGTTGAAAAAGTAACATAAAAAAAAATCAAACTTCTTTAGGTGTGGAGGCATATCCACAAATTGTTGAAAAAGTAACATAAAAAAAAAAATCAAACTTCTTTAGGTGTGGAGGCATATCCACAAAGGATGAAAAGAAGCTTCACATTTAAAAGTAAACTCACAAACTCATTATTCAACTTGTAATCTTCACAAGAAGAAAATTATAAACCCTCCCATATAATTGTAATATTTAGAAAAAAAATTGCAAACCCTACAAATCGAAATTATTTACAAAGAATAAAATTATAAACCATCACACCATGGATGCTCCTATAGATGAGGAGGCTAAGTTACATATAGAAACTCTTTTGATTATTTTGCATTACATAAAGATGATGCAGAATTCAATTGACAAATCTGCATGTAACCATATTGCTAATGGTAATTATTCTGTAAAGTCTGGTGTCATTCATAAACAATATATAGCATCGACACTTCTGGAAAAAAATGTGTCCGTGTCCGTATCTGTATTAGACATTTGTACCGACACATGTATTTATATTTAATTTATTAATTTTTAAAAATTATTATCAGAGAAAGATAAACAAATTTGGAATGTCCGTTTATTTAGAGAGATAAACAAAATTCAATAGATAAAAAAACAAAATAAATAATAAAATTGTGCATGCAGTTTGCCATCAAAACTAGAAACTAATTTAATCAGCTCCTAAATTTGAGAACAATGAACACTGCAAGTATGATCTATAAAGCACAAACACCTCTAGAAGTAGGTGTGTTGCGGTATCCGACACCTGTCGGTGTCCAACACTTATATGACACTTGTATGATGTAACACCTCAAATCTATCTAAAGTTTTATATACAAAAATCAGAGTAATTTAAAAATTTCATAAATTAAATACTGAGGCGTTACACCATCAAAACAACTCACTTTAAACAGTTTGATTTAAAGTAAAAGTCTCAGATACATAGCATCGCCGGAAGAAATAAATTGATTCAAAGACATCAAAACATCTTCTTTAATAAACTTCCTTAATAAATCATCTTTTCATAAAGTATAATTCTTATACATAAAAGAATAACATCAAAGGAACAACAACAAGACAACACAAATATTCCCCCCGAGTGCTACGTATCAGAGCGACACCGACTCGACTAACAGCAGCTAAAACTCCTTCTTCATAACTTGCACGTTACCAATATATAGGTAACGACGAAACAAGTAAAGGGTGAGATACTCCAAAACATATTATTAAAGGCATGATAAATATATATATAGTTTGGAATATAAGCGATATGGATTAGCAGGTGCATTCCACCACATATCTAAACCTCACCTACTTTTATCACTATTCTAAAGTGTTTAATCTACACTTAATCACCTAAGCCTCATCGGCACAATTCATCTCAACAACACATACACCTCCGTCTCCACGAGGTCGTCACAAGCTAATACATCGCTAGTTAACACGACAATCATAAACAACAACATCAACCGACAACATTAAACAATGCTAACAACATGAGCAACATGAGCAATCATCACAAATTGGCTAAAGCCCATCTTCGCTTGGCATAAAAGCCCATCCCTTGGCATAAAAGCCCATCGCTTGGCATAAAAGCCCATCATCACAAACATCCTATTTACATCACTAATTAACACGACCGTCTTAAACAACAACATCAACCAACAACGTTAAATAATATGCTAATAATATAAGCAACACAACAAATCATCCATCAATCAACAAAACCCAACGCCAAACAACTCAAACATAAACACAACCGACTCCATGAGACACGACTATGTTATGCATGTGGTACCCATCGCTTTGTCCGTAATTAGGGACACTTGGCATAAAGCCGATCTTCGCTCGGCATAAAAGCCCTCTTCGCTTATGCAATGTATGTGACTCGACAATAAAACAACACAACACAAAACAACATCATCGCTCATTCAAATTGGCATAAAGCCCACATCGCCATAATTCATCCAAAACAAGATAAATATATCATCGCATTATTATGCAAATCGTCACCTATAATTCATCATCATCAAAATCATGCATTCACAAATCGGAAGCATTTATCAACAATATTAGTATAATCATCGCATTATCATGTACAAAAACATATAACTTCGCATCGCATAATCAACAAGTATTTGCTAATTAATACGTCGTCGCAAAGATTATGTTTAATCACCCTACATCATAACCAATTCGCTCACTAAATCCCAAAAACGGAAAAATGGTTAAACCCCTATAATCTTTGCGAAAGCCATTCCTAATAGCCGGCATTAATCATAATCGTCGACGTCGCAATCGGATCGTCCATACGTATCCTAAACCCACTACAACGAAATCCGATTCAATTGAACCGTAATTAAGCCCATTCCGGGTCATCTCGCAGAAACTCACAACTTCTAACAACTAACCTCACCACTAAGTTCTACACCTCAAACTTAGCTAGCACGTCAATTTTTGTTGAATTTGGAGCAACTTGCTCCGTCGTCGAATTTACCGAAATCGGAAAATCGGAACACAACCGGGTTCCAAAGGAAGTGCAAAAAATCAGAATTTTGGAGGCTACAGGAGCATCAACACGGCCCCCCATGTGCATCAACACGGCCCGTGTTGAAAAGCCATCCGAACATGCAAAATTCACTCATGACAGTGAATTAACACGGGTGCCCGTGTGCAGCAACACGGCCCGTGTTGATTGGCCTGCAACATCAAAAATTCCTATATAAGAGGGAAACACGGCCGTGTTGATCAACACGGCCCGTGTTGATGGACCTGCGTGAAAACTTCATCTTTTTGAGTTTTTCTCATACTTCTACCATGGTTTTCTTCCCCATTTCAATACTCTTAATTCTACAAGCTAGCACCTAATACATCCACAAACCATACTCCTAATCCAACTCTTCTAAACCATTCCAACAATCAACCAACAAAACCCTATAAATCAACTATCAATTTCACCCCCAAATCCAAAATACATCTATCAAAACCTAACAATATGAGATGAAGAATCAAACCCCTTACCTCTAGTTGGATGATCCTTGATGATTCTACAAAGCTCAACTTCAAGCTTCCTCTCTTGCTCTCTTGCTCTCCTTCTTCTTCTTCTTCCAAAACCCTCTCTTCTTCTCTCTAAGGCCAAGTTTGGCTTGGGATGTTGGAAAGGAAAGAAAAACAAGGGAAAGGGTTTTATAATGGTGTTTCTACTAGCTTCCTCTCTATGTTTGCTTTTTGGTAATTTGGATGGAAGGAAAATGAGGAGAAATGGTTTATATGCACTCTTACTAGCAACAAAGGTGAAAACCCAATTCTCATCAATTAATCCTCACACCCCTATCTATTCTTATAAATTAACACACTAATAATACCTACCAATATTATTAATTCCATTCAATTAAAATAATTATGGGGAATTAAATACCGGATCCGAACAATATTTTACCGGACCGAATAGAAACGTCGCCAAATATATTATCATATATATCGATTAATATATTTAATCTCGTCACAAAATAAACATCAATCGGTAATTCAAAAATATTAATATAATATAATATTAATTAAAACAGGGTGTTACATATGACATGTGTCGAAAAAGTCAAACAAGTGTCAAAAAAGTCAAACAAATATTCCCGAAAAATTGGTCTTTTTCTTGCTCTGACACATTTTGAATCGGTATCCAATACCTATATGAAACACATATAACATGTGTCCGATAATTCAAATAAGTTTTCTTTAAAAAAAATTTGTTTTTCTTTTCTTCAACACACTTTATACATTTTCTAGTCAAATATCACGCATGATTAGAAGGATTAAACATGTACTGAAGCAATGTAATCAATCAAGAATTAAAGACATTAATTTTGATTAAAATATTTTTTTACTCTTTTGATATTAGATGAATAAATGAAACTCAAATACTATAACATATATAGCGGTGTCGATGTCCTAGGTTTTTGACATATCGGTGTCAGAGTGTCTGTGTCGATATTGTATCGCAGTGTCCGTGTCGGAGTCTGTGCTTCATAGGGTACGATACTCCATAAGATCAAAACAATGATACTAGTTCTCCACGATAAAAAACACACTTTAATAACTGATATTACAATTGTTGTCAAAATTATGTTGAGGATGGTTTCTGTCGATATGATACTTTACAATATTCTTTAGTATAACTGCTTGACAAATTACATCCACAACAATTAGTATATTCATATCCATAAATCCATCAGTCATCTCCCCAAATCATAACTTTGTTCCTAAATTTGTGATATGATATATCAACAATGCAATGCATAGCCAAATTGAGATCAGGAGGTTCCGGAGGGTGTTCGGGAGAAGCGGTGGCACAGGGCGTCAGTTTTTAAGGGCACCAAAATAATTTTTTTATTATATATACATATAAATTTGACTATTTATTTGATACATATGACTTATAAATTTGATTAAAAAATTATGAATTAAGAAAAATGGCACCAAATTCATAATTTCGACAGGGCATTCAAAATATTGAGGACGACCCTGATTGAGATCGAGGTTGTATTCTCAATCACTTAATTGCGTGTATTAAATTCTTCCGTCGCAATCCCTTGATTCGGTGGATAATATAAATATTTTATAAGATACTTACATTTTGACGTAGTTTTCTTAATGTTGTAAAAAATTATATCAATAAGAAATTAAAAAGCAAAATAAAAGTGGTGAATTAAGAGATTGAGTATCTTGTGTTGATTGGAATAGAGGTTTTTCTTTAATAAGACAAATATATATATATATATATATATATATATATATATATATATATATATATATATATATATATATATATAATAATAATAATAATAATAATAATAATAAAAAGAGATTATAAAGGAGACTGAGGGGCATAAACCAAATTCAGTTAAACTACAAAACAACTCAAAAGGGTATACAAATAGATCAAAATCACAAAAGTGGTTTTAAAAATAACTAAAATAAAAATGCACACGAGACAAACACAATCAAGCGAACCCGCTTACGAGTGTGAAACTAAATAGAAAAAAATCTTGTGTGAAGATTCACTTTTCAACAGGGTTTATGAACCAACCGCCAACACGACCTATCCACGAACCAACAACTTCTGAAAAAATCAGCAAGCAAAATGACTTTTTAGATTCTTCAATCACTTGATTTTCCATGCCCTTTTCTCTGTCAAAATCAAATGTTGTTGTATAACAGATGAACATATAAACTTTATTACAGAGATGACTTGAAAAAGTTTGTTAATATTTTTTTTGAAAAGCTAAAATCTCGTATCTCCTTTATCTATAACTATTAATAGTTGTATTTTTTAAAAGTGGTTGATTTATAAATATCAACAGCCTGTTTACATTTTGAAATAAAATACAAATAAATGTTGCTGACAGGATTCAAATCCTGGAACAACAACCCCTTAACCCAACAAGCAAGTGACAACTAAGCTCTTGGACCAGCAACCCTTTAACCCAACTAACAAGTGCCAAGTAAGCTCCTGAATCAGCAACTCCTTAACCCATCTAACAAGTGTCAACTAAGCTCCTGGACCAGTAACCCCTTAACCCAACTAAAAAGTGCGAACTATTAATAGTTATTGAAATTTTGGTGCAGCAGCAGACTCAAATGTCCTATAAGGATGTCTAGACATCTGATATGACATTAACAAACAGACAAGGTACAATAAAAAAAAACACAGTGCAGGAAACAAAAAGAACACAACAGAATTGTTCACCCAGTTCGGAGTAACTCTCCTACATCTAGGGGCATACCAAGCCATGAATGAATTCCACTATCAGCAGTATTAATTTGGAGCTAAACTTCCTCGTTTACAATCCCTCACTTAATAACTACCCAATGACCCTTCTACCTAGGTCCTCCCTAGATATGGAATATCCCCATCCCACTTCCAATCATCGCAATAATGTCTAGCAGTAAACATCTCAGCCCCTGCATCAACAACTTGATTTCCAACAACTCTTCAACACCTGAAAAGTAGAAGATACACTTCTATCACAAACTACCTAAGAGTTAAAGTCTCCATCTTCTAACTTAGTACTCACCTTGGAGTTACTTTACAGCTTCCTCTAAGAACATAACTCAACTCATTACTTCACAGCTTTTGAGTGAGGAAAACTTTCCTCTTGCCTACGGGCTTCGAGGTAAAACACATGGTGACCTTCCCACAATCTGGGAGGTTCACTAACAAACCAACTCTCTTAGAGAGTTGTTACAGACTCATCCCTAAAAACCGCATCATTACTAAATTCGGATGGGTATGAACTTAGGTTACAAAGCTTCTATTTATAACCTATTATCCAACTGGATTTGGGTCTTCAAATCATAACAAAACTGCTACTAAAAATGCTCCACGATATTCTCCAAAATAGTAGTTAAAACAGCTCCAAGATATTCTCCACAAGAATAGGACTTCAATAATTTATTTTCCTAACATATCTCCTTGATTTGGGCTCCAAGTAACAACAATTAAGTTGTTACAAATCTGCAAAGGATTCTCCTATAAAATCACCTTGACCAGTCAATATAGCGCCACATAGGATTATACAATATCTTAGGAATATTCTGCTTCTGTTAAAAATGTAACAGAATCAATTTCCCAACTCAGGCGCGATGTCATGGCATCTTCTTCAACATGTTGTTTCAGATGTTGAAACACTTCAACACAACATTGAAGGAACTTGAAAAACTCATCTAATGTTTTTTATCTCACCTAAGGAGAAAGGTAAACATCGAGAAAACCTGAAAGGGAGAATCACGGTCTTACGACCGAGAGATCGGGTAAGGGAGTCGGTTACACGAGGAGAAGGTATTAGAACCCCACACGTCTACAATACTCTACAGGATCCACTTCTATTTTCAATGTAATGGGTGTGTTAATCTATTTATCGCTTAATCTCTACATCTATATTATATGCTAAAAGGAAAAGCATGTGAAAGAAAGAAAATAAACAAACACAGGGAAAAGAAGGAAATATTTACAAAATCTGCTCGGTCGAGCCCCGTGACCAAATGCCTACGTATTCCCTCGTTCAATGGAAAAGTCATAGCATCGTAGTTCGGCTCACATGTTTTGGTGGGTTTTGTGTTTTTTAATGGAACAGTGCTAAGTTCGCTTCCTGCTGCAACCCGACCTTTGGGGTATAACGCGTCAACACATAAAGGAATTAATACAAGAAGGCGAAAAAGAGTTTGCATTGGTTGGTTTCTTTTACCTTGAAAAAGGAGTCTGAACCATTATTAAGTATTTTTATTTTCAAAAGAAAAGAAAATAAGTTTTAGTTTTACATGCAAGGATGCAAAAGAAAGAAGAAAACATGCAAGGGAAACTAACTAGTTCTACCCTAACATTATCATACAATGATTGATCCTAAAGTTGAGGATGAAAAGTCTAAGCTCGAAAAACTACACTAGACGAGCAAACCTAAGGGAAACTATCCTAATATCCACCTTGGTTGAAGAACCAAGGGATGCAAAGGGCTAAGGAAAGCAAGTTCTTTGGCAGAAGCACACAAACAAATGATAGACACATGCGCGGGGAAGATGAAAGAAGTCCCATATCCTCAACGGTAGTGAGTCTATCGGAGTCAACCAGGAGCCGACTTTCGGAGGAAAACCATAGCCACAAATGGAATTAAACGATCAACCAGGAGTTTCCTATAGGATATAGGTATCACATCTTGATATGAATTACCAAGTGTGAGGAGCATATGAGTGTGAGTATTAGCATGTGAATGTGAACCCCATGACAAAGCGTGGAGAGTTAGAATAGGGAACTCTTGCCACTTTTTATTATTGACTCGATAAAGGAAGCGTCACGATTCTCGTAGCTGAGTTGACACGGACTGAACTGTGCGGGGGTTGATTGCAAACCCTTTTCGCTTGCCCTTTTATTATCATCATATATCAATATCATCAGTATCATAAGCGGGACTTTTCTTGGTGGTGCCACACTGGGTTGCCTAACCACTCATGACCTATGAAAGCACAAAAGTAAACACATAATGAAATTACCACCTTTGGCACAGAAAGGATTTTAAACAAACCACACACAGTTAGCACACAGAATCACCCTAAACGGGTCTTTAAATAAACCAGAGGGGTTCCTGAACATGCTTCAACTATGGAAGCCCCATCATGCATCTCTATTCCTACTTTTCATGGCAAAAGAAAATCGTAAAACCTTACTTCTCATGCTGTCTAGAAAAGCGGTAAAAACATGCGGTAAGAAAGGTGTAGAAAATACCAAACGAATGATTATCCGTGTAAGCAAAAGCAAGCTAAAAATACTCTGAAAAACTTCGAGTACTGCCGACAAGCAATAAAGAAAACCAATGAGAAATGTGCAGAGGCACCAAAAGCATAATCGGAATGTGTGTCATACACATCCGAAGCAAATAAACCTGCAAGAGATTGCAATCCAGACAAATACAGACAACGGATGTGCATAGCATATGCACGATCAAGAATGTGTGTTAATACACATCCGATGTAGATCCAATGAACCTGCAAGAGATTACAAATCCAGACAATACAGACAAAGGATGCGTATAGCATATGCACGATCAAGAGTATGTGTCAATACACATCTGATGTAGATCCAATGAACTTGCAAGAGATTACAAATCCAGACAATACAGGCAATGAAGTGCCTATCGTATGCAATATCAGAATGTGCGTCAATACACATCTAAAACAATCTAATAAACTGCTAGAGATTACAATCCAGACAATACAAACAAAGGATGCGTGTCGTAAATATCATAATGTGTGTCAATACACATTTGATAAACCAACAAGAAGGTGAAAACCAAACAAGCAGACAAAGAACACACACACACATGTGTGCAAGATCGGAATGTGCGTTCGTACACATCCAAATCAATCAGATAAACCTGCAAGAAGGTGAAAACCAAGCAATGAAGATAATAGGCGCACACACATGTGTGCAAGATCTGAATATGTGTCAATACACATCCAAATCTCAACTATAATGATCAAAGTACCTCAGACATGTAACAAAGTGTCAGAAATAACAAGGTGGAGTGATTGTCGGAAGCACAGAGCTCAAAAACGATTATTTACATGATGATATACTAGTATAAGCATACAAGAAGTGAAATAAAAACTCAAAAATCGGCTTGGGAAAGCGCTTATTCGAAATCGGAGAAAAAGTCAACTTGTTAGAATCGATTGAAAATCGCATTGTTACTTGCAAATGCGTCAATGGATTCAAAAATATGATCGGTTTTAATTAATTCCGAGTGGAAGCAACGTTTTTCGGACCTTCAAGGAACGGGGAAAAAATACGTTTTATGCATGTTTCACTTGAAATTCGGTTCCGAAACCATCAAAAACGGTTTTAAAACATGCCAAAACGTTGGGGACAAGTATTACTACCTTGGACCTTTGAGAAAAAATGAGTTTCGATGAACAAAAATGCATAAAAAGGCTTATGGAAAGTGAAACTCATGTGTCGATTTAATTTCCAATTCTCATTTGTTTTTATTTTGAAATGAGGAAGAATTGGATATTAAATCCATACATGATGTAAATAATTCTAAACAAATGAATATGCAAATGATACGCAAAAATCAGAAAAGTTATAATTGAAACAATGCATAAAAATGCACTTTTATTCATATATTTAATGCCTTTTTTATGTAGGAAATGCAAATGAATGACATACAAATGCATGCAATGAGAGGATCAACCTATACCACATCTAAACATAATGCAACACTTGAATTAAAGTCAATAAAAAATCAAGAATTAAATCAATCAATTTCAAAGCAATTAATCAAGAATCGGATTAAGGAAAATAATTACATGCAATTCCTAAAATCAATTCAAGAATAAGAAAAATTCAAAAAATCACTTAAAATAAGTGCTTATGGAAATAAGCTACTTACTTGATCGAAGTTTCAAAGTCGAATTGACAGAGAAATTGATGAAGAGGAAGCCTTGATTTGCTTGAATCTGAGCTTGATTGAGTGAGGAAGGGCTTGGCTGAGCAAGAAAAGAGAAAGAGAAGGAAATCCGAGCAAGAGCAAGGGGAAAAAGGAAGAGATCGGCCGGTGGAAGAGCTCGCCGGTGAAGGAGAAGGCCGGAGGAAGGTCTCGGATGGAGAGGAAGCCGGGCGCAGTGGGAGAATGAGCGAGTGACCGGACGGAGGGATGCGCGTTCGAGAGGAGGAGAAGGTCGATTTTCCAGCGAGCAAGGCGGTGGTCAGAGATCGGGTGGTGACCGGAGAAGAGGCTTGGTGCGGTGGCAGGCCTACTGGACTATGGAGGTTACTGGCCAAGGGAGGGAGGAGCTCGGCAAGGAAGGGTGGAGGGAAGAGGAAAGTTCAACTTTTCTTTGTTTTTTGTTCTTGAGATTTGAGAGAAAAAAGAGAGAGAGAAAATGTGAGTTTAGAAGGTGAAATTTAACAAATAATTCTCCTTCTTTTATTTGTGAGAGACAAATTTTATTTATAGGTTCTAATTTTGGGCTTTGGAGTGCCTTGAATCCAAGATTAGGCCCAAATCGCGATTATCCGAAATATTTTCGTCAACAGCCTAAAACATCGAAAGTCGTGCAAAATTTAAACTCGAACTCTTCATGAAAAATATCCTGAACAAGAAATTGCTTGTGTGAGTAATCATTTCGACTCAATCGGACGAACGGTTGATGAGATATGAATTTTGAAGTTTCAGCACACTTTTCAGGCATCTGAAACATGCAGAATTTTATTTGCGCCACTCGGGGAAATCGCTTCAAACGAGGATCTTCTAATCAAAATTCGAACTCAGGATTTTCATAACAATTGAAGCCAATGGAATTTGGAAACTTTTGACACCAGTCCCACCTCGTTTCGATAAAAAACGAGCGAGATGTGATTTTTTGAATGTTGCGTATTAGATGAACAATGTTCGGTTCGTCTCAAAATCAACTTCAAAGAATAAAATTCTGGTATTGATTGGTAAGGAATCATGTAACGCCCCGAATTTAATTAATTATTTAATTAAATTATATACGAAATTATTTGTTGGAATTAGTTGAAGCCTGAAATTATCGGAATTATTATAAGAGGCATTATTGAATTAATATGTTGGTTGAGCGGTTAAGTTGATAGTTGAGTAATAGTCGGTTTAATCGGATAAATAATATTAGAAATAATATTATTTTATTGGAATAACTATTATTATAATTTTCGGGCTTAATTAAGGTTGTTGGTAGTAAAGGTGGGGTGCAAATGTTAAGCCCAATAAGAATAATAATGTATTATATTAGTTGTTGCAAATAAGAAGGATTAGGTTTTTGGATGAGAAGAAGGCAAATAGCAGTACGTGGGAAAAAGGAATTGGAAGAAGAAAAGAGGAACAAGGGCTTTGGAGGAAATTGTCGTCGAGAAGAAATTGTAGACCAGAAAACTAAATCGGATTCGACCAGAAATTGTAGAGAGACCGCCAATCCAAGGTAAGGGTGAAGTTCTAATTTTCTAATGGGTTATATGATGAGTAGTATATGAGAATTAGTGTAGTGAGAAAATTGTCATGCATTCGTGGTTATTCTGTTTGTTAGAAAATTGAGTTGTTTGTCTCTGTTGAAAATAAACCATGAATTATGTCTATAACCGATTTGCTGTTAGAAAAATTATAATTCGTAATTGTTGAATTAATATTATGTGTGGTGTAAATTGTTGCCATTGAGTAATTGGAGAAATTATAAAATTATTTGTGCATACATGTGTGGCAAAGCCACGTGAGTGTGCCAAAGGGAAATTATTACATGTTAGATATTCTTTTGTTTTATTTTATTTTATTTTGTGCATGTATGAAAATTGTATAACATGAGATTCAAATACTGTATCACCATGTTTCAAGGTGACAACCATTTAGCATAGTCTGTGGCCTGTTTCATTAATATATAACCGTAATGTTAACATGCCGAACCATTAAAGGGAGGATAACAAAGCGGCATATTGTATTAGCATGTGACATGAAACATAATTGTAAATAAAAACATGACTTGTTCTTGTATGGTGTATGTTACTGATATGTGTTATTTCTTTAGAATATAATAATAATACTAATAATAATAATATAATATTTAGGAGTTAAATATTTGATTTAATTGGATAATTAAGTTAATTTTAATTTCGACAGAGATGTCAATATAATCGTTAGAGTTACTAATAGAGTTATCAATAAAGTTGATAGAGTTGTCAATAAAGTTGTCAGGGTTGTATTGATTTATTACGAGTCATACTTTAATTGTTTTTGGTAATTCAGACATGTTTAGAGTTGTCAGCGTTGTTTTCAAATTGTTTAAAATTAAATCTAATAAGCCGAAGTAAAGGTATTTGATCCTTTAGAGTTGTTTTACTATTACTTGAGTCAGACCATTAACTAATTATCAAGAGTTGTCGGTAGAGCAATTTTGAGCACCTTAGAGTTATTTTAGAATTGTAGGAATTGTGGTAGAATGATTTATAATTTATTGAGAATTATGTCAAGTTGTAATTATATATTATTATGACATTTTTATGAGTTAGGAGTATAGAATAAATTATATACTCGCCGTAAATTATGAATTTGTAGGTGATAAAATTGTGTTGTGTTGCTTCCGTTGAATTGTTGTTGTTTGCTTGTGATGATGTTGATAATAAAATGTTTTAAGCGTAGATTCGTAACGGTTAAGTTGTATAGTATTTGTCGTAGTTGTTTGCTTGAATTGTTGTTGTTAATAACTTGCTATTGATGTGTTGATGAAGTTGTAGGCCTATGGCCAATGTTGAATAAGTTGAATTGTCCCGATTTATGGACATGTTTGAGTTGTAGGTAGAATGACCAGTGTTGATCTAAGTTGATGTCATTGACGCATATTTTAAATTGTTGTTGTATATTGTTGTTGCATTGTTGTGTCTTTGTTGTTGAAGTTGAGGTCGCATGACATATATTGCATGATTAAGTTGGCCTTGATGACACCATGTTGAAAGTTGAAGGCTTATGCCTTGGCCTTGATGGCACCACGTTGAAGGCTTATGCCTTGTTAATGCCTCGATAAATTGGCAGATGTTTAAGTTGGGAGTTCTGCTCCAAATGGTACCACATGTATTTGCACAGTTGAGTCACATATTTAGTCGCGTGTTAAAGTTGTTGTTATTATTCGTTGTTTGTTGATTGTCGTTGTGTTGTTGTTATAAGTTGTTGTTGTTAATAGGTTGTGTTGATTTAAGTTGTTACGTTGATTAAAGAAAGTGTCTTGTTGTTATTATTAAGTTGTTTTCTGGTTGTATGAATAATTACTGAAGCATTGATTTACCTTATCTGAATTCTAATATATTATTTATCATACAATTTATTAGATTGTTAGATATCTCATCCCTTCTGTTGTGATATTGCCTCTACGTGGGCAACATACAGGTAATGAAGAACAATGGTTTAGTTGTTGTTAGTTCGAGCTGGGTTCTCGCTCTGATACGTAACACTCAGGGGATGAACACTAGTTATTTTGTTGTTTTGATTTTGTTGTTGAATAACTATGTTGATATATGAAAAGTAATTGTTGACTTTAAATTGTTTTAAGTTGAAATGATGTTATGACATCCAAGTTGATTAATGTAGTTTCGTTGCTTAATATTAATAAAGTTGATTCATGTTGTTTCGTTTCATCCGAGTTTAGGTGTTATGTATTTGTGTTAGCATGTTGTTGTTTTAGTTGAATTATAATACTCCAATTGTTTGTTGAAAAGAATTTTATAACTCTGATTTTCATAATAATTACAGGGGTAGAATTGGGGTGTTACAAATCAGCTCTCGACTTGTTCATGAAAGTCGTAGATGATTTCGAGAAAAAATTTTAGACATCAGCCCCGCTCAATTTCAATTTTCCAGCCAGGAGTTATGAATTTTTTAGTGTACTGTGAACACGGTTCAGCCACAAAATTCAGTTTATCCCACTTGAAAGATTGATTTCTTCAGAGACTTTCTTCAGGCAATTGGCTTTCGACCTGTGAATGAAAGTTAGAGATAATATCTAGAGGGAATTTCCAGTCGAAAATCGTCAAAAAATACCCAACGAGCTGATAGATATGAATTTCAGAGCGCCCGGAACGCACAATAAACCATAATTCTCTTTATTAAGAAATGAACTGTCAAAGTTCTTCTCTGACGAAATGGCTCTCAATCTGAACAGATGAATTGAAGAACACATTAGAAAGGTCCCAACACTTGTAGAACCATCCTGAGATGACCTTCTGACCATAAAATCTTGCCTCAAGCATACAAATAGAAAAATATCATTTTCTGGCTCAAAAATAGTCTGAATGGCTGAAACGCACATATGATCAATGAATGATATGCATGCAATGCACCTATAGATTAAGTGTAACCCAATTATTTTATTGAAAAATGAAGAGGGATAATTTTAGGGTACAACATCTGCCCCTATTCAATCTTTTTCGAGCGGGGGTGAGATTGGCGTAAGCCTTTTGAACCAACAAGGTGGAAGATGATTGAATACTTAATAGAACCGTAAAATTCGCACTCTGAAAACGAGCAGAGAATTATTATGTTTTGGATTTTTTGAATCAACATATATACGTTGGGAAAAAACATCTGCATCTAGATGAATTCACCAGAGAAAAGACAAAGAGGGACAGACCCACACAAACGAAATTGAGAACAATGCTCACGAGAATACTTGTTCTGAAGTGACCCACCGAGGTTAATAAAGAGAGAACACCCTCACAAGAGTGACTCACTGAGGACGATAAAATATGATGATGTTCAGCACGAAGACGCTTGTGGATAGGCAACTTCGTAGATCAATCAAACAATGAGGACACTTGGCAACGACACACTCACAAAGGAGAAAAACGTCAGGAGAAGACGAATTTCAAACTTAGATCTTTGGCCTGAAGCGCTTGTTGATAAGCAACTTCGCATATCTAAACGAATGAAACTCAACATGGAGGAAGAACGCCACTCCAAACATAGATCTTTGGCACGAAGCGCTTGTTGATAACCAACCTCGTAGATCTAGACGAGAGAACTCAACGGGGAGGGAGAACATCACTCTGAACATAGATCTTCGGTACGAAGCGCTTGTTGATAAGCAACCTCGCAGATCTAACGGGGAGGAAGAATGTCACTCCCAACATAGATCTTCGGCATGAAGCGCTTGTTGATAAGCAACTTCGCAGATCTAAACAATGAGAACTCAAGATGGAGGAAGAACGTCACTCCAAACATAGATCTTCAGCACAAAGCGCTTGTTGATAAGAAACTTCCTAGATCTAAACAATGAGAACTCAACATGGAGGAAGAATGTCACTCCAAACATAGATCCTCGGCACGAAGCGCTTGTTGATAAGCAACTTTGCAGATCTATACAATGAGAACTCCAAACGTATATGCCCGGTCAATTCCGACACATACAGATCTTTGGCACAAAGCAACTTGTAGATAAACGACTTTGCAGATCTAAACAATGAAGACAACTGACCACGGTGGACCCAATAAGTAAGGAGAAACGACTGTTGATAGAAAAAATCCAAATATATATCTTCGACATGAAGCGTTTGTTGATAAGAAACTTCGCATATCTAAAACAATGAGGTCACCTGACCACGGTGAGCTCACAGGGGAAAAAGACTTCGGGCGAAGACGAACTCACTGGAGAAAAGTAACATCTGTGCAAAGATGAACTTACAAGGGGAAGATACCGACAACTTGCATAAGCAAGGAAAGTCTACGACTTACTAGGGAAAAGGGTGACATGACCTGACCTGAATGAGGTAAAGTACGCCACAAAAGACTCCACTGGAGAAGGAATGAGTTCCCATGAGACACTTAGCTCAAAGTGACGATTCGGGAAGCACAAATCTGTTGAGAAAAGAATCTTGAGGGTAAACCACAAAGATTGTTTATTTCTTATGGATATATACCACCTGGTTATTTCGATCAATAACATAATTGGCAAACACTTAATATGCATGTTTGAACTTTTATGTTGTAATGCTCCCAATCAATGGAATGATACGCGTTTAGGGTGGATGCAATGTAATGAATGCATGTTTGAATGATTAAATGAGAAGTAATAGTATCGATGATCGGCTGCTGAGAAGCCATGAACATCCAAGAGAAGTGCCAGTGAGGATTGGGCTTTAAAGAAAACACTTTGCAAAAATAAATTGCAACTCCGAGACCGGAAGCGTTCTTCACTTGGGGAGAGTCGAATTGGACTTCCTGGGGAGAATATTGTTACTCTTCACTGAGGATACAGAAAACTTCTCTAGAGAATTCTCCTACTTTCACTGAGGAATTTGGAAGAAACTTCATGGGGAATTCTGAAAGAAACTTCACTGGGGAACACGACTTCATGGGGAAGTTAATCCTTGCATGAGGATATGGATCTTTAAACCACGAATTCACCGAGGATAACATAACAACTTTTATCTCCATGAAATGATTATCTCAGCAACAAGACCACACTGGGGAACACATATAGGTGTAGATGTACCGAAGCAACTGAATAATTAATCTTTACTGGGGAGAGAGAAATCCTACTCGGATAGAATAGCTCCATTGGGGAAACAATTTCTCTTGTCTCAAAATGGCTTACTCGAGAGTATATCTCTTGATGATGCTCAAGATAACTTCAAACGGAAGAGTGCGACTTATGCCGAAGAAAAGAGTCAATTGACCAGGGCGCGGCTCGCATTGGGAACTTTAATGTGCCAAGGCGCTGTTCACTAGAGAATATGATAATAGATCATCTGTCAAAGCACAATTTGCTGGGGATAAGCCAACCAATGGCCTTCCTGGAGGCAAATTATGCTTGGGAATTAACCTTACTGGGTATGCACCATTGAGACTTGCAATGGGGAGTACGACAATATCAATATGTCGAGGTATGTATCATTGGGGATACCAATCAATACACCAGGCCCTTCAAGAAATGAATTCTGCTTTAGAATTAACTCACTGGGGATACCAACCCTTAGTCAATAGTTCAAACACCATCTTCACTAGGGATAAAGGCTAGAACCTTCTATTAGGCAATTCCTCCTGGAATAAGTATCAACGACCTGTACTTGGATTTATACATCGCCTTATGATGATACCCTATCAATGGTCTTAGAGCCTAGGTATTTTTGAAAGGATGCCTCCACTGGGGATAAGCCTCAAACAACATCGAGACATATACTGGGGAGTACGAGTATATCAATACGTCGAAGCACGAATCACTGGTAACAAATCATCCCATCAGGCCCTTCCGGAGATAAATTATGCTTGAGAATTGGCTCACTAGGGAGGAACCTAGATTCAGAGGCGATCTTTATTGAGGAAAAGGGACCTCATATTGATAAACAATCAAGTACCTGTAAATTGCCAGCCATAACAAATGTCTCCAAGCATGGAGTGGCAAACTTTAGATATCGATACCAACACCCAAAATCTTAAGCAATTTCAAATGTTTATATCATGTGTTGTAGCAACATCAACATTTTAAAATATACAAAATTTATCAAATATGTCGGACGTATTTTTTGCAAACAAAACAGCAAAAATAAAAACAAGACATAATTTGGAAAAAAATGATATTTTATTAATCGAATCGCACGTAAATGGGAATTTACATCAAGAAGCAATTCCTAAAAAGAGATAACTGCATACACATTATAATAATGGAGAAACATAAATGACAATGTGAAGAAAAAATTTCAATGGATCCAACTTCGCTATAACTTTTCATGACCCCAAAGCACCTCAGCCATCTTGCTTTCTGAATAGGCTGATTGGAATTATTCTGTATCCTTCCAAGCTAACCGCTATAGTGGATAACAATAATACAAATTCCATACAGATCATGGTTAGATGCTTTGAATCTCAAACCTTTTCCAGGATCGCACGTAAATGCAAAATATTTCTTAACTACGTCTACATTCACAGGATGAGGAAAATCCTCTTCATCCATAGTTGTAAGCATCATAGGTCCTCCAAAGAAAACTTTCTTCACAATGTATGGACCTTCATAATTTGGAGTCCATTTTCCCCGAGCATCTGTATTGTTTGGAGGCAAGATTCTCTTCAACACGAGATTGCCAGCCTGAAAATTCTAAGGACATACTTTCTTGTCGAAGGCAGCTTTCATCTTCCTCTGGTACACCTGTCCATGGAAAATTGCTACCAGTCTCTTTTTGTCAATGAAATTCAACTGATTTAAATGATTTTGGACCCATTCAGCTTCAACTAGTTGAACATCCGTTATAATTCTCAAAGAAGGGATTTCAACCTCCACGGGTAGGACTGCTTCCATAACGTATACCAGAGAGAAGGGGGTTTCCTCAGTTAAAGTCTGTACCAAAGTACGATAACCATGCAGAGCAAATGGTAACATCTCGTGCCAATCCCTATAGGTGACAACCATCTTCTGCACAATCTTCTTAATGTTCTTATTCGCTGCCTCCACGACCCCATTCATCTTTGGGCAATAAGGAGAATAATTATGATGCTTGATCCTGAAACTGTCACACAGTTCCTTTATCATGTTGTTATTGAGATTAGAAACATTGTCAGTGGTGATCTTCTCAGGAACCCCATACCGACAAATGATGTTGTTCTTGATGAAACAAGTAACCACTTGCTTGGTCACATTAGCATTAGACGTTGCTTCAACCCAGTTAGTGAAGTATTCAATGGCAAACAAAATGAAACGGTGACCATTGGAAGCAGTCGGTTCAATTATCCCAATCATATCGATTCCCACATTACGAAAGTCCAAGGAGAAGTCAGGACATTCAACGAAGAAGGAGCCACGTGCATCTTATCAATATAAATCTGACACTTGTAACATACTCTGGAATGATTGTAATAATTTGTTTCCATTGTTGACCAATAGTAACCTGCTCTCAAGATTTTCTTGGTCATGGTATGTCCACTGGAATCTGTCCCGAAGGATCCTTCATGGATTTCTTCTATAATCGTTTTTGCTTCGTGTCTATCCACGCATCTGAGCAAAATAAAATCATAGTTTCTCTTGTACAACACACCATTGTTCAAGAAAAACTTGGCTGAGTACTTCCGCAGATTCTTCTTATCAGTAATCGAAGCATCCTCTGGATATTCCTTATTTGAAAGATACCTTTTGATATCATAAAATCAATGCTTTTCATCAACTTCCTCTTCAATCTCATAACAGAATGTTGGCTCATCCAACATCATGATGGTGATAAAGAGGACTTCATTGGCCCATTTAAATTTAAACATGGATGACAGAGTAGCCAAAGCGTCTACCAAACGTTTCTCTTCTCTTAGGATATGATTGAAAGTAATCTTGTCAAAGTATGGGATCAATTTCAAGACATGCTCTTTGTACGGAATCAGATTAGGGTGACGAGTCTCCCAATCACCGTTGATATGGATAATCACTAGAGCAGAGTCCCCATATGCTTCCAATATCTTGATTCTCAAATAAATGGTTGCTTCAATCCCAAAGATACAAGCTTCATACTCGGCCACATTATTCGTACATTTGAAACAAATCCTGGAAGTGAAAGAGATATGAAACCCTGTTGGAGAAGTAATAAAGGCGCCAACACCATTACTCAAAGCATTAGAGGCACCATCGAACACCATCGTCCATTGCGATCCTGGTTTGGGTCCTTCATCTGGGCCTGGGATATTACAATCCCTGATAAACATAATATCCTCATCTGAAAATTCACATTTCATCGGTTTATAATCATCATCCATGGGCTGATGAGCAAGGTAATCCGCCAATACACTACTCTTAATGGATTTCTGAATAGTATATTGGATATCATATTTTGTAAGAATCATTTGCCAACGGGTTACTCTCCCCGTGAGAGCTGGATTTTCAAAGATGTACTTGATCGGATCCATTTTGGATATCAACAAAGTGGTATGAGTCATCATATATTGTCTCAGTCGGCGAGCAGCCCAAGCCAAAACATAGCAAGTTTTCTCGAGCAGTGAGTATTTTATTTCACAGTCGGTAAACTTTTTGTTGAGGTAGTATATTGCATGCTCTTTTCGACCAGACTCGTCATGTTTCCCCAACACACACCCTATTGATCTTTCAAGCACTATCAATTACATAATCAAGGGTGTGCCTTCAACTGAAGGCGAAAGAATCAGAGGTTCCGACAGGTACTCTTTGATTTTGTCAAAAGCCAATTGACAATTATCATTCCACCTGTCTGTCATATCTTTTCTTAGCAATTTGAATATCGGTTCACAAGTGGTTGTAAGATGAGAGATGAATCTAACAATGTAGTTCAACCACCATAAGAAATCACGAACCTCTTTTTCTGTTCTCGGCACAGGCATTTCCTGTATAGCTTTCACTTTGGCAGGATCAACCTTGATTCCTTTTTTGCTTACAATGAAACCCAACAGTTTTCCTGACCTCATCCTGAAGGTGTATTTATTTGGATTCAACCTCAGCCTGAATTTCCTTAATCTTTCAATCATCTTTAGAAGATGAACAAGGTGTTCATCCTCTTTCTGGCAATCATATCATCAACATAAACTTCAGTCTCTCTATGCATCATATCATGAAAGAGAGTGACCGTCGCACATTGAAACGTTGCCCCATCATTCTTCAAACTAAAGGGCATCACTTTGTAACAAAATGTTCCCCAAGGTATAATGAAAGTAGTTTTCTCCATATTATCTGGCGCCATCTTAATTTGATTATAGCCAGAAAAGCCATCCGTGAAAGAAAACACTTTAGCCTGAGTAGTATTGTCAACTAATATATCAATATGTGGGAGAGAGAAATCATCTTTAGGGATTGCTCTGTTCAAGTCCCTGTAATCAACACACATTCTAACCTTGCCATGTTCCTCCTTAATCTTCTTCGACGTCTCAGGATGAGTTCGACGAAGCTTCTATTTCGCAGGCGGACAATCTACTTTTAGAGGCAACTCATGCACAACAATGTCAGTATCCATCCCAGGCATGTATTTATAAGACCAAGTGAAGATGTCTGCATACACTAGGAGCATCTCAATCAATATGTCCTTGACACTTTCCTCTAATGCGGCCCCAATCTTGACTTCTCTCTTGACCTCCTCGGTACCCAAGTTGATCACTTCCAAAGTCTCTTCGTGCGGCCAAATAGATTTCTCTTCTTACCTCAATAGTCTGGATAACTCTTCGAGAACTTCACAATCTTCTTCAGCTTCTTCATCAGCTTGATAGATTGGATTTTTGAAGTCACAAGTAGCCATAGCAAAGTCATTACCATTGAAATATTGGAATAATGGGGGACTAGATCTGCATGGTTGATTTTATTTCTTTATTTTAGTTTTAGATTAAAAAGAATAAAAAAAATAAAGATCACATTGCCAATATTGTTTGAAAAAATGTAAAAAAAAGACAAGGAGCGAAATATTTGAATGCAAAAAAACGTCCTTTATTGATGATAAACTTTGAAAATTCAAAACATTGGTAGCCCACAACATGATTCACGACACCTTGGGCAGAGTGTAGGAATTATTGCATGATGAAAAACAAAAGAAAATTACTCTTGAAGACAGGTGACCACGGTGACATCTTCAGAAAACTAGTCGGCATGATCTTGACCCAGAATAGTAGGATAAATCTAGCGGTCCATATAGAAATCACTGTCTTTCTCATCCCCAATAGCATCAACATCTTCAAATTGAACACCTCCACTGATAAACTTAATGGGCGGAGGAACGTTCAGGGTGCAGTAAAAGTCATAGGGGCCTTATAACCCAAACCTTTCTTGTCCTTCTGTGTCGGGAGCTCCAACACTCTACCCCAACCTTCTGGGTGTCCAGATTCAACAATAGCTCGAGCTTGACGGTAGGACATCATTGAGACCTCTGGCGTTTTAACCTCAGCACGAGGAGTCTTGATAACTTGGACAGTTTCAAACGCCTGAAAAGGAGTCTCATGAATCTCCTCTTCGACTTCCACATAGAGGAAAGAACTCAAATAGCTAACAACATAGTCTTCCTCACCACAGATGGTGACCACTTTCCCGTTAACCAGGTACTTCAACTTTTGGTGCAAGGTAGAAGTTACCGCACCTACCCCATAAATCCAGGGGCGACAAAGCAGACAACAATAGGGTAGATTAATATCCATAATGTAACACCCCCTTCTAATTCCCCAAATATTATATATATATATATATATATATATATATATATATATATATATATATATACAATCAAAATAAATAGAATGCATAACAAGAGGGAGTCACATGATATTTCTTTCAATATTAAAATCATACATGCACACTGGTCATAATCATAACACATATTTGAATCTCATGCTTTAAAATAATTCATGCATTTTTCACAGCGGATCATTTAATATTCACAGATACTATCAAAATAGTATCTCAATCAAAGTATTTTTCAATCATACTTTTCACAGAATTCATGCATCGGCACCAAGGCCACATCAACATAGTATCTCAATCATACAAATCAAAATAGATGAGAATACATAACAAATCTCATCAAAGTAGAAATCCAGATAAACCTCGTGTTACATGACCAGAGCAATGACTCAACTACCTAGTAAAGGATAAACTAGCTAGACTCCTCAACTAGTCTCGTGCGAAGCACCGCTATCCTCGGAACCTACACGTTACCCACATAGAGGCAACATTATAACATAAGGGTGAGAATTTACATCATTATCCAAAAGTATATAAATGGAAATAATATAGAAACAAGATCTATTCACGGATTCCACACACTTCAAGTGATATTCCAAGATAACATGATTATACAAATATTCCAAGTATAACATATTCATATTTATTACACATAGCATAAATATCATCCTTCCAACTAATTCAATTATCCATATGATTAAACATCACAATTTTATTACACACATAGCATATTCAATAATGACTCACGTGACAACAATGAAATGTGACTCAATATGCATGCGGTACCAATCTTGGGAACATTTCTTTAACCCCGCTTCCAATCCATTATCATAGAATCCAAGCCACTTCCGATCCAGACAAGACCAAAAGCCTCCACTACTTATCCCCAATGGGATCAAGCCAAATGTGAACCCAACGTTTCACCGCTACTTATTCATCATGGACCGAACCAATGTGAACCAGAAGTTTCACCGCTACTTATCCATAAAAGGATCGAGCCAAATGTATGCATGTACAACTCATCAAGACAACATATAAAAATTAAGATTATTCACCAAACCTAAATTATCCAAGCATATCATCACCATTAAACTCATGTGAATTATCCATCAATTGCACATCATCATGTTCCAACAACAAAATTATTACATGTATCATATATATATCATCACATATAACCAATAACATTATGACATATCATTCCACCAATGTTATTCACAATAATCAATTAAGAATAACACACACTACATCCAAGTAGTCATCCATACATTGAAATAGTATTCTAACCAAACCAAAGCACATTCAATCACTATTGGATCAATTAATCACATACATGAAAATACTACAATAAGTATAATCATATAAGATTTCATGTCAAAAGATCCTAAAAATAACAATTTTCATTCCAGGTCACGCTAAGCTCGGCCTATCGCGCTAAGCGCACCTCCCTGAATAAACAAGCCCAAAAGTCAGAACATTTCACGCTAAGACGGCTTCTCCCCGCACTAAGAGCGGTCTGCGATTCTGCACTTTTTCTGCTACAAACCAGCTTCTTTCTCCCATAAAATCACCACATAAAACCCATTCCAATCAACCAAATAACATCATTAAAGGGTATCCTAACATGTTTCTAGTCATGGGTCATCATTCTAAGTTGAAAAACATAATTTCCTTTCAAACCCTAACATTCAAAGATTCTAGAAATTGAAATTGAACAACCTAGCATGTTACTAATCATTACCCACAACATACAATCAAACAATAACATGAATTGTCTTCTAGGGTTTCCTCTTCACTTTTCCCTTTTCTCCTCGTCTCTTCTCTTCTCTTCTCTTCTTTCCTCTTTCTCTTCTTTCACCAAATGACAATTCTTATTATGATTTCCTTCTAACCCTTTACTAACTAGGATTGTCTTATTGGGATTAATACTTAACACCTCTCTATTACTTCTATTTTCATAAATAGGCCCAATACTAAATAACCATTATTCTACTCATAAAACACAATTATTTAAATAACACACATATTCAAATAATTCACATTTAAATTAACACACCTAATTAAATTAATTATCACATAATACAATATATAATAATAATTAATAATTAACTATAAAAACCGGGATGTTACACATAACAAGGAAAGTTGTCTTGAAAGTTTGGGGACCTATCTTTACAGGGAAGTCCACTTCACCAAATACAGATCTTCTGGAACCATCAAAAGCTTTGACAATCAGATCACTTGGCTTGAGCGCAACTCCTTCATAATCAAGCTTTATCATAGTGGATTTTGGAAGCACGTTGAGGGACGAACCCGTGTCAACCAACACACGTGATAGAGTCGTATGGATAATTTCCATAGAGATATGGAGAGCTTTTTTGTGGTTTCTTCCTTCAGGGGAAGATCATAGTCAGTAAAGCCCAATTTGTTGCTTGCATAGAAGCTATTCAAAATACCTTCAAACTGATAAACAGAGATTTCTTGGGGTACGAAAGAAGTTCCCAACGAATTCATTAAGGCGTTCTTGTGCAGCTCATAATCTCTTAGCAGAGCCAAGATAGAAATCTTTGCAGGTGTCTGACTAAGCTGATCACTGATCTTGTAGTCACTCCTTCGAATATACCTAATTAGCTTAGTCACATCTTTGGTCAAATCTGAATTCAAGACGGGTGTTGGAACTTTCAAGGCCAACTCATTACCATCAGTCACAATCCCTTTACCTTTTGCTTTTGCCCTAACTTGGGCATCAGCACTTGCCTCTGGTTGAGGATAAATCCGACCGGGGTCATTCTGCTCTCATCCACAACATCGTCTACCTCATGCTTTTCCTTATCGGATGGGGAATCAGCATTCAATCTCTTCCCATTGCGATAGAACTGAGCGCCATAGTGCAACGTAATAGCCTTTTTTATTTGAATATTGTATTGGTCCTGGTACAGTAATCGTCACAGGAGACTTCTTAGCTGGCATAGGAATTGTTATTGGAATTTTCTTTGAGGGAATAAGAATGGTCACAACATCAACCTCATCTACAGTGTTTTGGGCATATACCACCGCTCGCTTAAACTGCAACATCTTCTTTTCGATCAAGCTTTGAATTTCCTTCTTCAAAGATTCATAACCATCAGGTTGTACTAGACAATCTTCACAATCGAGATCACATCTGGGGAATTCTCCCTACATCAACAACTGTTCTTTCACCCATATCAATGAAGTGGTTAGTTGATCGATATTCATAACCAGATCAAGATCCGCATCATCACAAATTGCATTAGAAGCGACACCACCATGAGGAGGTAGTGGCTGTTGAATGATGTTCGTTGTTTGCTGCGGGCCAAAATTGATGGCTTCAAAATCAAGAAGATCTTGAACTTTACACTTAAAAGCTTAACAATTTTCCAAAGTATGCCCATGCGCATTAGATTGGAAGGCACAACGGGTGTTAGGATCAAAATTCTTCGGCAACCTGTTAGGATCGATCCTAAGAGTACGAAGCTCAACCATTTTCAACTGCAGTAGATAGGAAAATATAGCATCGAGTGACATTAGAAATGAATCAAACTTCCTCTGAATTCTTGGTTGATAATTATTTGTTTGGTGCGCATAAGCCTGCTTTTGAGGAACTATCTTAGTTAGAATAGTCACAACTACAACCTGATGATCAGACTCATGGTATTTTCCTTTTCCCTTTCGGTCATAGAGAGCACTGGCTTCACCTTCTTTCTTCTTATAACCCCAAAATGCTTTCTTGGCACCACTAGACCGACCTTTGTCGACATTGGTATCCTGGATCTTCCCCAATTTGATTCTGATTTCAATTTACTCGCCAAACATCACTATATCGGCGAAAGAACCAAATATACTGCAACCTGCACAATACATGCCCCTGTAGAGTACCAACAAACATTTCTATCATTTCACGCTCCACCATCAGAGGCTAAAGTTTTGCAACTATCTCGCGCCACCTGTGCTCATATTCTTTGTATAATTCATTATCCATTTGAGATAAATTCTGCAATTGAGTTCTTGTTGGAGCCATGTCTTTGCTATACTGGTATTGCTGAACAAAAGCCTCAACCAGATCTCTCAAAGTTATAATGTGAGAACTCTCGAGATTCATATACCAGTCTAAAGGACCATCACCCAAGCTATCTTGAAAGAAGTGCATCAGGAGCTTTTTATCCTTGGAATGAGCAGATGTCTTCCAGTAATAGGATCTTATGTGAGTCTTGGGACAAGTACTCCCCTTATACTTAGTGAAATTCTGGCAACAGATACTTAATGTCAAGGAGAATGTTATGACACCGGTATCTGACAAACTGTTTAACAATCTGAATAATAAATTAAAAACAGTAAAGAAGACAATCAATTGTTAACCCAGTTCAGTGTGTAACTATACCTACATCTGGGGGCTACCAAGCCAGAGAGGAAATTCACTATAAGAGGTATTAATTTAGGAATAAACTGTTGTACCCCAAAATTCGCCCTCTTCTTTTCCGTATTTCTAGCATATAATTAGATTGCATAAACATACATGTAAGTGCATGCATATCATTGATCATGGGGTTACCAGGTTCAAAACATCGCAAGTATGAAAGAAACAACATGCTTTCAGCTATCTCTGATCATTTTGAGCCAAGAATCAATGTTTCTCGGTTCGTACAACTATTTGCAAGATTTTTGGTCAGAAAGCTATTTTGGATTGGTTCCAAAATCTCTGGAATCATATCAATATATCCTCCAGTTTATCTGTTCAGGTTGGAGGTCATTTCGTCAAGAAAAAATGAATTTATTCGCTTATTTCTCAATAAAGTGGATTTTGGGTTTTCAGTGTGTTTCGGGCACTCTAGAGAGCATATCTCACAGCTCGTCAGGTATTTTCTGATGAATTTTGACTGGCATGTCCCTCTCATTTTTATCTACAACTTTTGTTTGAAATCCGGAAGCAAATTATGTGAGGAAGGTCCCCGGAAAATTCAATATCTCAAGAGGATTAAACTGAATTTTAGTGTTGAACCGTGTGTTCTGCCCACTAAAAGGTTCATATATCTTAGCTGGAAACTCGAAATTGAGTGGGGCTGATTTTTAAAATTCCGTATCGAACCCTTCTACAACTTTCATTTACAACTAGGGAGCTGATTCCTCATCCTTTAAGACCAGTATTTTATTCTTCGGACGTAATTTTGAGTTGAACCGAGCAATTTTCATCTGGTACACGAACTTCAAAAAATCATATCTCGCTTGTTTTTCATCGAAACAAGATGGGACCAGTGCCAAAAGTTCAAAAATTTTGTTAGCTTTGGTTATCTCAGAAACACTCACATGCAAATTTTGATCAGAAGACCCTCGTTCGAGGCATTTTCTCCGAAGACCGCATTGAGAATTCTGCATGCGTCGGACGCCCGAAAACTGTGCTGAAACTTCAAAAATTCATATCACCTTGACCGCTCATCCGATCGCGTCGAAATTTTGATTCTCGCAAGCAAAATCACGTTTCATACATTTTTCGTTTACATTCCGACTTCAAATTCTGCACGGATTAGGCTGTTTTGGACTGTCTACGAAAATCATTTTGATAATCGCGATTAGGACTTAATTGTGGATCCGAGACACTCCAAAGCCATATTTTTCATATTATAAATATATTTTACCACTCACAAAATTGGTGGAGAGAATCATTTATTAAATTTTACCTAAGAGCTCTCACCTTTCTCTCTCAATTCTCTCTCAACTCAAAGTTGCACAACCACCTCAAACCACCAACGACCACCACCGGAATTCCAAAACCACCGCGTCGGAAAACTTTTTCTTATTTGTTTCTTCTTCTTTCCTTCTCCGGTACAGCCCCATACTCTTCTATTCCCTCTCAATTCTCAAGGATCAAATCAAGTTTTTTCATCAATCGAGAACATTGAAGAGCGTTCAAGGTGTCGAAGTGAAGAGTTGAAGTTTTCCTCTTCATCAATTCTCCAAGGATTCAAGATTCTCCTCTCTTATTATCATCAATTCAACTTTGATTTGGTATTTTCTTGGAGAATTACAAGATTTTCCTCATCAATTTCAACTCAAAGCTTCAAGTACAAGTAAGTGCTTATTTCAATCGATTTTTCAATTGTTGAATTTCTTGAAATTGAATATTGAGATTGCTTGCAAATTCCGTGTGGGTTCCGATTATAGCATTTGTTTTGTCGAATTCATTGATCTTGATTCATTTTTGGAGACTTAAAGGTGTCGGTGTGAAACTTTCTACACACTACACACACCTACACTTGTGTTGTGACTTTGCATTGAATTTAGGTACTTGATGTGAGAATTTTGCATCACAAATTATATGATCATGCATCAATTATTATGTAAATTATGTGACATGCATTGAATCATTAATTTGAGGCTTATTTTGTGCATTGAAATTATGTTGAAATGTAGGAACTAACACCTAGTTTTTAGGTACACTTGCACTACACCTATACATTGCACACAACTCACATACACACACTTGAATTTTCATACATTGTGACATAAATTGCATCTTTGCATATCCATGCATTTGCATGTAGGATAGTTGAATTAATTTGATGTGGTGTTGTTCAACTTTGATGACATGAAAATATGTTGAAATTTCACTTTTCACAACACTTTACCACTTTGCACATCTAATTTCTTTCAACATTCTTACATGTTTGCATAGCATTTAGGTAGTATTTCATTGAGTATGTATCACTTGCACATGATATCACATACACTTGCATTTTTATTCATCTAAATACCACTAAAACACATTGGAAACAAGTTTATTTGAGTTTGGTGGAAAATAACATGACAATTTGAAAATTGATAAAGTTGGACATAATATTTGTTTTGGCTCTAACTTTTGATCCGTAATGAGTTTTTTCGACTTTTCTTAATATAAATCATGTTTCTCGAGCCATTCCAAGCTCTCCGGGCGAACGGTTTCTTGATTTGGACATGTTTCGGTCAATTCTGGGAGCTGCTGACCTTTATGCGAAAATTGTATTTTTGAACGAGATTTGACCGAACCGTTTGCATTTTTGAGACCGTGCGCGTGTGCATAGCTTCCGATATTTTTGATAAATTATTTTGATTGTTTTCTTTAGCTTGTGCCTTGTGTTTTGGTTTAATTTTCATATTTATCCTTAATGGTGATTTTTGGACTCGAAAGGTGTCGGAGCGAACTTTTTTGTACACTACACACACATACACTTGTTGTGTTGATTTTCGTTGCATATAATGTCTAATACTTGTTCTAACCGTTGAATAACTTCTTGATTAACATTTTGACATGTTTAGGTAGTTGTTACATTGATTTAGAACCTATAATCGAGTTGTATGATTAAGGTACCATGACAACTAACCATTAGAGCGACGATTGATCGTTTTGACTTAATTTTGCGCATCGTTTTGTTTTGATCATGGTTTTTCTTGTACATTTTGTTTGAGATCATTTAATATGAATTAGCTACTGACTTGTATAATTTTACATCTATTTTAATTCAATAGTTGCTTAATTCTCAAGTTTCAATTAGCTTGTAATGTTCAAAAGCATGTTTCTCCTTTGTAGTTTGAATTGACTAATCTTAGGAGTGTAATGCCATGTGTTTCTTAGAAACTTTAGGTTATTTTTGTACCATTTAATTGTAGTTAAATGTATATCTTACCTTAGGATTGTAAATAGAATTTCAAAGCTTACTTTTTATGGTTTGATTCTTAGGAACTAGTTTGTTAATTGTATAGTTTTTCTAGCTTCCTTTTGCATGTTTAAGTTGTGGTTTTTTTTCCTCCATTTGTTTAAATGTTTAGGAAAGCTTTAGAACATGTAGTTTCTGCCCTCTATTAGGAATTTACCTCTCATGCTTTGTTTTCTTTGTAAATAATGTATTTTAAGTCATGTTAGTGTAGATTTTTTATTTCTAACTACTCTAGGTCTCTAACTATGTTTAGCATTGCATTTGAGAACTATTGTGATGGATTTAGCTCGATTTTGATATCATTCATGAGTTGTTTTGCATTATGTGTGCGTGGTTGCCCGGTTTTCCATTCTTACATTGCTATACACATTTACATTCCATCTCTTCACCTTTGGATCATATTTTGACATGTGATGTGAATATGCAATTATATTCTTGCCTCCTTGTTATTTTTGACATGTTTGTTGATTTGTGAGGATATTTTGGTTAGGTACCTAATCTTTGTACACTAACCTACCACTTCTCCCGTGGTTACTACTTTTCTTGTGGTTCTGTTGCGTTTTATACGCGTTTTGCTTTGTGTTTCTCATATTTCCGAGAAACACATATTCTGCTATTTTGTCTGGATATCTACCTTTGTGCAGGTGTTCCGATTGTTATGAGGACTTGTTTGCTACACGCACATATTGCACGATATCACCTTGCGGATTATATTGATCGAGTTATTTCTTATCATTGCTTTGTTGATGGCAGTTTACTCGAAGTTTTTCGGAGTATTTTTAGCTCGTAGTGCTCTTCGGATTTTATTATCCATTTGGTATTTCTTTTACTTTGTTTACTGCATTTCGTTACCGCTTTTCTAGAGAGCATGAGAAGTAGGGTTTTACTGCTTTCCTTGCCATGAGAAGTAGGAATAGAGATGTATGAAGGGGCTTCCGTAGTTGGAGCATGTTCAAGAACCCCTCTGGTTTATTTAAAGACCCGTTTAGGGCGGTTCTGTTTGCTAATTGTGCTTGGTTTGTTTTAAATCCTCCATCTGCATAGGGAGGTAATTCTCAGTAAGTGTTTATATTTATGCTTGCATAGGTCAGAGTGGTTAGGACACCCGACGTGACACCACTAAGCAAAGTCCCGCTTTTTATATTTACTGCCATCAAGTCATTGATATATGGGCAAGCGGAAAGGGTCCATGATCGACCCCGCGGTTCTAGTTCGTGTCATTTCGGCTGCGAATCGTGTTGCTTCACGAAATTCTGGCAGCGGATCGTGATGTCACGAGAGAATGTTATGACACACTATCGACACTCTGTTAACAATTTACGGTAAATATAAATAGCGATAAAGAACACAATAAGTTGTTTACCGGTTCGGTGTCTAACTACACCTACATCAGGGGCTACCAAGCGGGGAGGAAATTCACTATTAGTAGAATTAATTGAGAATAAACCAACAGTTTATCTCCTTCACTTAAAACCTACAATGCAACTTCAACCTAAGTCCTACTTAGATCGGAGGACTCTCACTCCCCTCGATCACAGTATTATCGACCTATTGACTAATTGAATTGTGAAGACACACTTCAATAAACTATCTTGATCTCGCTTCAAGCTTTCAATCAAGAGACAAACACTCGTGCTTTAAAGCTTTGGTGATAAACTACCCACAAACAAATCCTAGTCAATGCACTTATCAATTGATAGTTGCTTGACTCACAAGAGAAACTAGAATTACAAATACCAACTGTTATAAATCCTAACAGTACACAAATAACAAGCTGCTATGTCTTCAATATAATCCAAAGGGCGCAACACAGTTGTAAGGGTTGTATTCCTTTTATAGAAGCGATCTGAAACTTGATTTGGGCTTCCATAAAGATAGCTAGGGTTCACTTAATTTAATCCTAAAAACATGGTCTTTTCAACAACCAATTTAGGTTTAATTAAGATTAACCTAGAAGCCACGTGAGCATGCTTTCTAATAACAGAAAAACATAAAATAGCAACTCAACAAACTTCCTGAAAAGTCTCAAGAAAAAACAGATTCTGCAGAATAGAATGTCACACTGAATGTCATAACATACATTATGACATCGGTATTTTATGATTTCCAACTGACTTTAGCTTCGATTCTGTGTCTTTTAACATCCTTAGCAAGTAGGATTTATCTTGATCTCTGAATGTCATGACATTTATCATGACATTGCTAAAGCCTAGTTTACCAAAATTAATGCCAACTTAAAACACTAACAAACTCCCCTTTGGCACATTTTGGCTAAAACTACTTAACCTATCAGAGTACATATGCAGCGGAAGACAAACTAGTTCTAAGCTTAAATAAACTAGAACCTAGAGATAAGATAAATTCTACCCATACAAAAATCCCACAATTCCCACAATTGCCCAAATACAAAATTTTAAACAGGCCATACAATTTCCCAAAGTCCCAGCCACTGTCACACACAGTTGCTCATAGTTTCCCACACAATGATTCTTCTCCCCCTTTTTAGCCATAAAGGGCCAAAGGAAACAATACAATTTCCCAAACTTTCAATCATAAAGAACCAGCACATAAAGTTATACCTCAGTTAAGGATTACAAGTCTGTCAACACAAATGATTACAATCATTCAAAACAACATACAGAACAAGAAAACAAGAACAAATTGACAGAATAAAAATCAGAGGCAACATGGGCAACAACTCAAGTGCTTTCTTCTCCAGAAGAAGCACTGTGAAAGGACACATCTTCAGAGCCTTCTTTACCAGCAACTGCTTGGTCGGCATCATCATCTTCCTCCATATGAGCGTGAAGTATCACCATCAGCCTTTCTTCCTCAACCTTTGTGTCTTTTCCTTTTCAAGAGTAGAGATCGATTAGCAGTGCTTCTTTGCTTCAAGTTCCCTACAGGTCTCCCTTAGCACAGCAATGACATCTGCCTTCTGAGAATTGGCCTTGACATTTGATGTCTCAGCTGGTGTCATGACAATGTCAGGAACATGCTTCCCTTGAAATAGTTTGTAGTGGAAGCCAAGGGCAGGAGCTCTTTTGCATATTGAATCTCTTTCACCAAGTATGTCAGGGTACTGATCTACTAGAATTCCACACAGTAGGGAGGGAAAGGCTATTGGCCCCTTAATAGCATAACCACAGCATGTTTTAGGATCTGATAAAAAATGTAGCTTCCATAATCAAATTTTGCTTTTGTTCCAACAGCAAAGATGAACCTTCCCAGACCAATGGAGATGGTTGACTTGTGATTTGTGGGAACCCAGTTGGCTGCACCTTGTCATACCCCAATTTTTGACCTAATATACCACCTTACATTTGCATCATTTGCACAACTAACAGTTCAGATAGCATTAATCGGGTATAGCATTCACAGGTCAAAATTAGGGTTTCATCAGATTTTCATCTAATTCAAGAGCTAACCAATTAGGGTTTGAGATTTTCTCACTCCATTTGATCTATCTTGATCAAATCATCAGCTTTCAATCCTCAGATATCCATTTTCTTCACTGATCAATCGAGGATCGACCAATTAGGGTTTTGGTCGAGCATAGGCATTCTCTGATTTTTTGAGCAGCGATTGACTTTTTTGGATAGATATTGGTCATTATATCTTAGATACAACATCTTGACCTAATTTCTGGATTCAAAACATCACAGAGGTTCACAGAATTCATCAGTCGTTTTCAGAAACATCTGATGAAATTTCATCTGCACAGAAAAGTCAAACTTTGACTTTTGGTCAAATTTTTCAAAACAAAACTTTTTCCATCATCAAAATACTTCACATGATCCATCATGATCATAAAAAATCAAAGAATTTGAAAAAAAGTCAACAAAAAGTCAAAAGTTTTCATACTTAGAAATTTTTCTAAGTGTTGAAATTTCTCATTTTTTTCAAACTTCAAGCCATTTTTTCACCAAGTTCCAATTGGAATTTGAAAAAACTCAAAACATGAAAGTTGTAGCTTGTGGAAAGATCTTTCCAAAATGTACAAGAACTCTCAAATCCATGGAGTATAGCTATGCTTTTGAAATTGAAACATAAGGCTCCATGAAACTTGATTTTCAAAGTTCAAAACTTCACATTATAGGTCATTTTTGTGTTTCTTCATCTAGAAGCTTTCTAACCTTGCCAAGTGGATGGATGAACTGATAAATATCAGCTTAGAGTAATAATTGAGAAGATTGGATCAAATTGTGAAAATTGCACATGGTAAAAAAGAGGAAGCTTCCTTTTCAAAAGCCAAAAGACATTCTTGCCCTCTAAGCAATCCATGATTCATCCATTTGCCATGTCCTTGTTGCCTAACATTTTCAGAACTCTTGCCTATAAATAGCTCACCAATTCAAGCCTAAATCAACACCAAAGCTTCACAAATACATGCTTTCCTTCCACTTTCTTCAAATTCAAGTATCATAGCTCAATTTGCCAAACATTGCAATTTTCAAATTTAGCAAGAACTATGATGTTCTTTGGTGTCTAACATATCATAATATCCATATGGAATCTGTTTAAACATTAAAATCAACATAGGGCAAGCTAGAATTCAGGATCACATTTCATGTCATTTTCTTAACCAAAACTGCCTTAAGACACGAATTCATGGCTAGGCTGGATTACTTGGAGTTTTGATCATCCATACACCTTCCATAAACATCATATGAGTGATCCAAAACAAGAACAACAACCTGTAACACTTCTAACCACGATTTCCAGTTTTGTTTTCAAGCTTGTGCAGGTGGACTTGAGTAGAGTAATCCAAGCATGCTCATGAAGTTCTAAACACTCATACACCATCCCTAGAGGCCGCTGGTGCTTGAGTGATCAAGAAACAACAACTGGAAACACTCCAGCATCGATTTCGATCCTCACTTTTCCAGGTATACATATGAACTGTGATATCATGATTCTTTGAACCAATTGAAAAAAGCTCTTGGACAATCTTTTTCTGCACCTCTAACGATCATTAGCCCTCAATAAAATCCAACAATCATCAACTACACATAATTTAATTTGGATTCTTAGATTCTAGGGTTCTTCATTTTTCCAGAAATCAAAACATGCTAGGATGAATATAAATGAAATTAACATGCATCTTCATGTTCGTGATGAAAAACCGGTCAAGTTTGAATTTTATTTCACTCAATTTGGTGAAGAAACAAGGATTTGAGCTTGAATTTAGATTTCTGAAAATCAAACACGAAGAACATGCTTCGCGCGTGTTCTTGATCTTTTTCAAATTCAAACAATCCAACGCCTTGTCTACACGTGTTTTAATCCACTAACACCTCAAACGCGTTTGGCCTAGTGGTTGTATGCTTGCCCTTAAGTTCTTTCTGCCACGTGCCCCACCTCAAGGTCATGGGTTCAAAACCCAGCAAGACCAAATTTTTTACAAACTTGTCATATTTTCATGTTTTTTTATCAAACTTCAACAATTTTTTTAACCAATCAAAACTTCTCATTTTGAGATGATTTTTTGCACACTTGTCATTTAATATATATATTTTATGATTATGTCAAAAAAATCCAAAAATATTTTCTTTTGATTATATTTCGATCGAGCCGAAAACGATGTTCTGAACACTTTTCAAACCTCCTTAAAAGGTGAATTTTTCAAGTTTTCGACTTCCGATTTTTTTCAAAACTTTTCATAAATGAACTTAACATTTTCAAATCATTTTTCAAAACATTTCATCAAACTTGCATCTTTTACCATGATCGATCCGATTTAAAACGATAAAACTGATTTCGTCTTCTCTCGAATTTCTCGATCGATCATGGGCCACCCTTATGGTGTAAGTCCCAATCCTTTATGTACATATTTAGTTTTACTTGTACATACTCAAATTATCATTGTTAATATTCAAACATAAACAAATTTCTTTCGTTTGTTTTCATTCGTTTGTCTATACGCTGAATCCATTGGTTCTAAAGGAAGGTTTCTCCTGAGCAAAATTTCTTTTTAACCAATGGGCCTCCATCAGTGTAAGTCCCATAACATTCTTTTATGTACATAATATTTCTTTGTACATATCAAAAACTTTCAAACACATACAATTTTCATCGTACATAACACGGATACTTCTTTTCAAAACCTTTTATCATACATAACACGATACTTCTTTTCAAAACCTTTTATACGTACATAATGAGATACTCTTTTTGAAAATACTTTTCTGATAAACTTTGATCAATCATTTGTTTCATCGTACATTTTACTTTGAATACCATTGGTATTGAAAGGAGCATTATTCCTGTGAAGCGCTTTCAAATCAATGGGCCTCCCTACGGTGTAAGTCCGACCCTCCTATGTACATCCATCTTTACGTACATAAAAACTCGTTCGTGTACATATTCATTTCCTTGTACACAGTTCAAACTTGTAAATAACCAAGTTACGCTCGTTTTTAAAGCGTTCGTTTCCTGAACACTTGTTTATATTCCATAAAGCTGTAAATAAACATCATGCATTGTTTATATTTCCTTCATAAACTCCAGTGAATACATATCACACACACACACTGTTTATACAAACTGTCTAATAAATAACATAATAATTAGACTAATCAATAGGTTTCACGAGTTAGCCTCCGCTTGGGCTTCATACAAGACAACTCATCACCGGTTGAGTTTAGCCTCCGCTTGGGCTTCATACAAGATAACTTATCCCCGTGGGTCAGCCTTCTCTTGGGCTTTGTACAAAGAAACTCTCCTCAAAGAGTTAGCCTCCGCTTAGGCTTCGTATAAGACAACACTCCCTGTTGAGTCGCCTCCTCTTGGGCCGTCCAAAGAACTCCTCATTGAGTTTAGCCTTCTCTTGGGCATCATACAGCGAAAGAGGCGGAAATCTCTTATGACCTCCTATTGGGCTTCAATACAAAGAATCACCAGCTAAGATAGAACCACGAAAGGATGGTTTCCGGTGAAATCACTTTCAAATTCCCAGAAAATTTCCCGGTGAAATTGCTCTTATTCAGAAAAGGATGGTTTCTCGGTGAAATCCCTTTCAAGCCAAAGATAGCCATACCCTATAGCTTCCTCTTGAGCTTCATACAAGGACCCTCGATGACCCTCGGAATGCCTCCTCTTGGGATAACAATACAAGGACCCACGGGCTTCTTAAAAGCATCCCTTAAATCCAATCAAATTTTCTCCTCGAGATTTAGACATCTATCATCTCTATGGAAGAAATATCTTATCTATCACATCATATCGCAAAACTTTTCAAAACTCAAACTCTTTTAAATTCTTGTCAAAGATCTTAGACACTCAAGCAAAACACCCAATACTTACGGTTAAAAGATTCAATCATCTTTTCAAACATCTTTCTTAAACATGTAAGTGGTAGCGCTTGTACACTCAAGCAAAACACCTTTTGTATGTGAAACTTTTCAAAATGTATGTGATGAAATAGATATTAGATACATTTTCATTAAGATAACATTTATGCATCTCTTACTAACATCCGTTGCTTTCCACTAGCATAAGTGGGAACTACGATTGCTCGACTTTCTCAACATCCTTTTGAGAATACGTGGAACAAGGTCTCATCCTTGCCGAGCAAATTTCTATCTCCTCGGACCAAACAAACCATAGAACCACTCCGAGCTACAAATGCTCGATTCCCACTAGGGATCCACGTCTTTGCGAGATAATAACAAAACCTAGAATCTCTACTATTTCTTAAAATCCCAAAGGAGAAACTTTCCCAATCATAGAAATAGCAATTAAAACATACAAACATATCAAACGTATTCATATATAAAGGTAGATAACTACATATATTTAGGGTGCTCCATCTATTCCTTTATATACCAATCCCCTTACTCGAATCTCCCAATGTGTTGTGTCTAGTTTGCGCTAGTCGTTCATACCAATATCAATTGAGGGTATTTGACTTTCCCTTTTCATAATCATTAAATCATCTTTCTTGTGTTGAAAATAATAAAGCTTGATGCTCATGCATCTTTATAAACAAATCAAAGATTTAAATCGTTGCGTGCGGAAGATCCGAACTCACGTTCGCATCCTCGAGCGTGTCACCTTTGCGAGCAGGAAAAATGGCGACTACTGTTTGGGAGTCTGTTGAAATTTTGATTTTTCAAGAAAAGAAAGCGCGTTACTCGCGAGAGCACCAAGCTTTTTGTTTTCAAAAAGAAAAAGGGGATAAGCTTTTCATATTTTGCATATATCTGTTTTTTTATTGTGTGTTTGCGATTTCACTTGATGGAAAGAAATCCTAACCGGTTTAAGAAACATTTTAAGATCTAGGTGGAGGTATTAATCGTGAGTAGTTCAATGCTTCGAAGTTAATATTTCCTTGATGGAGGTTGTCTTGAGGGTATTGTGTTTAGCAAGTAATTAAAATTGTATTTTGAGGAACTTAAGAAGGAGTGGTGTAGAACACATAAACCATCACGGCCATTAGGATGTAGTGCGAGAGATTATTCGGTGTAAGCCTAGAGTAATTGTCATGCGATACTACGATCAGGCGAGTTTCTCTTGAAAATATTATTGGACCATCGAGTATTCAACAAATCCAATAATGTTTTGAAGGGGAGTGTTGAGCCTGTATTATCAGTAGAACCCGATTCACAGATGAATAAGCCCTTAGAACTTAACCACGTTGATTCTTATTGTTGGCTTCATGCTCGTGACTTCGAACGCTTGACCGTGTGTATAACTACTAACCATGTTTGCCGCATTCATGCATTCATTCAAAAACAAAAAAAAAACTTCTTCATTTTCTCTTTCCATTTCCAAAGAATTTAGAGATTTTTCTTTGTAAAATATTTTAGGTTAGAGTGATGGACGTCAGAGGAAGATTCACCAAAAGATACAGTTTTAGGATTCCTGATGTAGGAAAGTTGAAAGAGTTAGCATCCTTGGTAGAAGATCCCTCGGTTTGAAACTATGGAACTCTTTTAACTCTTACGAGCATAACGTCGATGAAGGACTTCTCAAACCTTCGTTCAATTCTACGATCCGATCTATCAACATTTCACTTTCCCTGATTATCAGTTGATGCCTACTTTGGAAGAGTATGCGCATATCCTAGGAATCTCAGTATCGGACAAAGTGCCTTTCAATGGTTTGGAAGCCATTCCTAAGTCACAAGTCATTGCAACAATGACTCATTTAAAGAAATCTGAGATAGACAAAAACCTAACTACGGAGGAAAACTCTTAGGACTAACTTCAAAGTTCCTAATGGAGAAGGCTCTCAAGTTCTCTGAAGCCGGTAGTATGGTAGCCTTTGAAGCTATTTTAGCTTTACTCCTCTATGGATTAGTGTTGTTTCCCAACGTCCCAAATTTCGTTGATATCAACGCCATAAGGATCTTTACGATTGGAAATCCGTTCCCTCTGCTTGGTGACACGTCGTCTCTATTCATCATAGGAATCGTCAAGGAGGCGGAACTATCGTGTGTTGTGTACCTCTGTTTTCAAATGGATTGTCTCACACCCCTAAATCTCCTACCTTCCACGAAAACAAAGGCAGTGGCATTGGTCGAAGACTCATGTCTCTTACAAGCAGCGATATCCATTGGTATACCTTGGCAAACAATGAGATGGAAATCATTGAGAGCTGTGGAGAATTTGCCAGCGTACCTCTCATTGAGTACGAGAGGAATCAACTACAACCCATTCCTAGCAAAACGTCAGCTCGGATCGCAAATTCGGTAAACCTCCGGTTTCGGTGAAAGCTACTTCTATGAAGGAGAGGATTCCCAAAGGCTAGGATGATCAAAGCTTGGCATCACATCCGAAAGAAAGGAAAAGGTAAGGCAAAGAATTGTATAGCCATGAAACCTACACTTCTTGGATAAAGAAAAGAGCGAAGGAATTTGAATGCCTTACGCTTATGGATCCCATGTTCTCGATCGCTTCCAAATCAACAAATTTTCTCGTTGAAGTTGTGGGAGAATACCAAGAAGCCTTGACCAAGATAAGGTTTGAGAAAGAAGCTTTGGAAAACAAATTCCTTAAGACTAACCTTGAGAATAAGAAGCTCAAGAAGCAAGTCAAAGATCATGAAAAGGCGCTACTTCCAAGATGAATGGCTCATGGAGAAAGATGAGAAGATTCGCGGAAGGATAACGCCATCAATCGTCAAGGAAAGGAAAAGCTCGAAATGACAACAAGAGCCGCTCAACGAGTGGAAGAGAGTCATTAGCAAGCTAAAAGCCGAGAAAGCCAAGTTGAAAGCTCACTATGGGAAGGAAATCCTGAAGCTGAAGCTGCATCAAGCCTTCGGATCTTCATCAAACGAAGACGTTTAATTAGTTTAATTTAGTTTGTAATTTTCATCATTTATTTTATCATTTGTGTGAGCAATGCTCCAACAAAAAAAAAACAATTGTTGTAATCTTCCTTCATTAATCAATAAAATTTGTGTTTTCCATCCAAATATTTGCCAGAAATATCTCATTTAGCGTAAATTCTTTGGAAATTTCTTTTCTTTACAATCATATTCATGCATCATACTTTGCATTTAAGTCTATCATCTAGAGTCTAATCATTCACAGTTTTGAACTGTCATTTTTCCAGATAGGAAAATTTTCAAGCTATCGCGTCTTAGAGTTTCTCATTGCGTCCATGACCAACTCGAGCGTCACGATACGGATCAAAAGAAGAAAAGTAATGGAGAATTTTGAGCAAGAAAGCGTTGAACTCCGTAATGCGGTAACTACACTACAAGAAGAAGTGGAGAGACTCACATCTTTGGTCAACTCGCTTGCCCGAGTAAAAGTCAACAAGCGGCATCGAGCGGTCAAAATCAAATAGCAACTTGAGAGGATACTACTACTCCGGTTTCGGTACATCACGATCGATGAGTTCACCTTCGGCATGCGAAGGCTATCCATGGGAATGCCTTTTAACCCGCATTGGAGTTCGCCAACCGACTTCTCAAACAACCTCGCTTGAAATACCTGCTTTGACAAAAGCGCTACATTCACTGGCGTGGAATAACTTTTCCACAAGTAACAATGTCGGTTTCTCAACCGATCATGTTGAACTCAGCTTCCGTAGTGCACACTACCACAGACGAAGAAGTTCATCACACTCCAGGAAATAACACGAACGCTCGTGGTTCAATGGAAAATCTCCAGGAACAACTCCTCAAAATGCAGCTTGAGATAAAAACGATTCAAGGGAAAGAATTGTTTGGGAAAAGCGCCCAGGATCTCTGCTTAGTCCCTCGTGTAAAAATACCTGCGAAATTCAAAATCCCGGATTTTGAAAAGTACAAAGGGAATTCTTGTCCTCAGAGTCATCTTACAATGTATGCTAGGAAAATGTCTACGTACAATGAGGATCATCATTGTTAATTCATTACTTCGGGATAGTCTCACGGTGCCGCTTGAAGTGGTACATGGGTTTAGGCGACCGAATATCAAACATTCAACGACTTAGGTAAAGCCTTCAGCAATACAAATTCAACTTGGATATGGCTCTGATAGGGATCAACTCCGCTCCATGTCTCAAAGGAAGAGACATTCAAGGAATATCTTGTGCGATGGAGGAAATTGCCCAAGTCAACCCGCCCTTGGAAGAAAAGAGATGACTAAGGTATTCTTGAATACTCTAAACTCATTCTATTATGAGCGAATGATCGCTAAGCGCTCCGGAGACTTCAACGAAATGGTAAGCATGGGAATGCGACTAGAAGAAGGGTTCGGACAGGACGTCTAACCAAGAAAGTAGGATCTTCTAGTAATACCAAGAAAGTTGGAACCGTTTCCCAGGAAAAAGAACATGGCGTAGGAATGGTATCCAGGAAACCACGCAAGAATGTCATCAACAACGACGGTAGCTGCCATAGCACCCTCTGTCAACACAACTTAGAATTGCTCCGAAATTTCAACAAAATCAACAAACTCAACCCTCGTCAGCGGCTCGGCGGTTTCACAACCAAAACCGTGCGCCTCGGGTCACTCGATTCGACCCAATTCCCATAGCGTACGGAACTTTACCTGCGATAGAAAGGAATCTAATACAAACAAGGTTACCACCTCCGGTCCACGAAAAACTACCATGGTGGTACAAAACGGCGTATCTTGCCCTTTTCACCAAGGGCACCAGGCCATGACCTTGAGCATTGCATAGCATTGAAGGCGGAGACAGATTAGTGAAGGCTAATCTTCTTTCCTTCAAATACAAGTCGAATGTGCAAGCCAATCCACTTCCAGTCATAGTGGACACTCGGTGAATCTAATGCTAAGGAATACGAGACGGTACCTTGTCACGGATGTAAACTTAGTCAAAGGAAACTTGGTGCATCTCCATGAAGCATCTGATAAAATGAGTACCTTCACTAAGCACAATTATGCGACTTGCTATATCTGCTCCAAGAATATCCATGGATGTCCCACCATAAGCGAGATATTCAACATTTGTTAGACATTGGTGACCTACAAATTCTGAAATAGAGATGACCATGGCGTAAATACAATAGGGCATTTTCCGCATGAGCTTTTAGTCTCATATATCAACTCGGAAAATCCCGAAGTAAGCGTTGTGATCCCTTGTTTCAACATACGAGCATGTGGAGATCGCGTGCGGTGGTTCCAACATTCCAACATCTCCTTTGGTGATTTGCCCACGGTCACATTACATGCAGTTCTACGAGCAATTCCTTACCGTACAATGCAACCTTGATGGAGGATGGGAAGGAGAAACCCATACCTACACTTCCGGCTAATGTCAATATAAGAAATCGGACGAGTAGCAGAAGTGGGATACCGCGCTCATTGCCACCAAAATCGCCTTGACTCACATTGTTAAACAAAACCAAGTTAACATATCTTACGAGAATCACCGCGATTCCCATTGTTAGGTACAAACATTGGTTCTCTGATGGAACCAACATCAACTCGACTTTGGAGATCACGAAACTAATCAAGAAGCGAATATCGAGTCGTAGACCAATTGATAGACTCCTTCAAAAATTTCAATCTTCTTTACTCCTTAACTCGAAGCTCACAGAAGCTTTGATGAGAGTACTAGACCAGGCTTATGTGGATCACGATGTGACTCGAGACCAATTTGGAGGATCGTCTCAACATAACACTGCAATAATCGAGTTTTAGTGACGAAGAACTTGGGAAGAAAGATCACAACTTGGCCTTGCACATCTCGATGATTTGCGGTCGATTCCCTATCAATGTATTGGTGGATACGGGTTCGTCTTTAAGCGTAATGCCAAAAGCGGCTCGCTCGTTTAGCTTACAAAGGCATGAATGAAGTTCAACGACATCATAGTAAGAGCTTTCGATGGATCGAGAAAGTCGGTTATTGGGAAGTTGATCTCCCAATGACAATTGGCCCTCACACTTTCAAAATTACGTTCCAAGTCATGGACGTACCAGTGCGTATAGTTTCTTGCTAGGAAGACCTTGGATCCACGATGCGGGGCGGTAACTACTCTCCATCGAAATTAAAATTCACGGTAAATGGAAAGTTGGTGACCATCGGTGAACAAGCTTTACTTGTAAGTCATCATCATTTCTCCTTCATCACGCCAATGACATTGAAGTGCATCTCCCATAAAATCCGTTAGAAGATGAATCTACTAAAAGCGGATCATCTATCTCTTCATATAAAGCGGCACAAATGGTGAAAGATGGCAATACTTGAGGATGGGGACAAGTTATCAAAAGCGTCAAGAATGAAGCAAAGCGGACTTGGGTTCACACCGTATCCTCAAGAAAAAGCAGAAAGATGAAACACTTTCCCGATCAAGGAAGTATTTCATAGTGGAGGTTCTTAAACCTGTTCCGAGGTTAATGTTGTAACCATTGAAGAGGATGAAGATGATCCATCGAATCGAAGAATGGAGCACTTATTTGAATAGCCACGAATATGTGTCTAAGAGGAATCATATGCACCGGTGATCAAAGACATGTCCTGACACATGAAAATCCACAGTCCTGCTGAAGTTTGGGATACCTTGGGAGAACCAAGTGGCAAATCGACTACATGGTGAAATACTCTGCGAAAGCTCAAAATCCGGATCGAAGATATCCAACCCACAGGATGGGGTGATGACTTTGACTACCCTAGTCAATCGAAGAAGAATACTCGTCTTCTCAAACTAATCAACGATCGAGGTCCCAAATGAAGATCTCTGTTTCAACACGTCCGTGGATTTCACCAAGCCGATCACGGTTACCACTACATCAACATGATCCTTTGAAGATCAAAGTATGATTCGGGATACGATGCGGAAAGTGTTGCCGACAACGAGTCTCTTCCTCCAGTGGAAGGAACATCCCGATATTCAACACAAGATCAACAGAAGTACAAATGCTATCTCTCATACTTTGATCATTAATCAAGAAGATCGCTTTAGCGACACCAAAGGCAAAGGCCATCGTCCGAGTCTTCAAAGCACTTTCACCAGCAATCAAAGTTTACTCAAGGGTTAAACCAAGCGGAAAATTACGAGTACCTCGACTTCAAGGAGTTCGTCACTATTGGAAACCTGTTGAAGTTAGGACTAATGTTCATAGCTCTAAGTAGTTTATCTTTGCTTTTTGTTTTGAACTCTCGCTTCGCCCAAAGCGAAGAGATGTTTTATAGGGTTTAGCTTTTAAATAATTTCTCTTTGTCTTGCCCAAGAGAAATGAGTTTGTATTTTAGGGCCCTGTTCATATTGTGAAACATAAATAAAATGCGTTGTTTTGTTTCCACACTCTGTGTTTATTTTCATTTTTACCCTTTTCCGGAAATGATAATAAAAAAAAACATAAAAAAAAAAATCTTCAAAAACAAAAATCATAATGAAAAATTAATCTGCAACACTTTCACATTAACTTTCAAAAAAAAAATGATGATAAAAACTTTTTTTTAATCAAACATAAATCAAAAATGCAGATTAAACAAATGGACAAATCCATTGAAAGCAGTAACTCTACACTCCTTCTCAACTTTGAAATTCCTGAATTATTTGAAGAAGTTGAAGAAGAGATCCGGATGAAATTTCTAGGCTGCTAAAGCACGAGGAAAGGATCATTCACCTCACAAAGAACCTCTAAAGCAATCAACTTGGGTTACGAGAAAGATGCAAAAAGAAATAAATATCGGAGCTTCACTCAGATGTCAAAACAAGCGATAAGTCTTCTCAAAGAATATGTTGATGTGTTTGCTTGGTCCTACCAGACATGCCGGGTTTGGATACCGACATCGTGGAGCATCACTTGCCGTTAAGACCGAATGTCATTAAAAAAGCGAGGAGAGTTCATCTGAAATGGTGAGAAAATTAAAAGGAAGTCCAAAACACCGGCCGGTTTCCTTGTCACTTCAAGTATCCTCAATGGCTAGCCAACATAGTACTGTATCCAAGAAAGATGGAAAGGTCGAATGTGTGTGACTACAGAGATGAACAAAGCTAGTCAAAAGACGATTTCCCACTTCCATATCGACATGCTAGTGGATAATCGCCAAATTCAACGTCTTTTCCTTCATGGATGGTTTCTCTAGTTATAATCGGATCGAGAATGGCTCCGAAGACATGGAAGACATCTTTCATCACGCCATGGGGCACTTTTGCTACAAGGTAATGCCATTTGGATTAAAGAATGCGGCGCAACTTACGAGGGCAATGACTACTCTCTTTCATGATATGATGCACAAAGAGATCGAGGTCTCGTGGGCGACATGATAGCAAAGTCGACAAAAGAGGAACATATAGACTATCTCTTAAAGTTGTTTCAACGACTAAGGAAGTTTCAGCTCCGCCTGAATCCTAACAAATGTACCTTTGGGGTAAGATCAGGAAAACTCCTAGGTTTCATCGTCAGTCAAAGAGGAATTGAAGTTGACCCTGACAAAGTCAAGGCTATTCAAGAAATGCCTACACCACATACGGAAAAGCAAGTAAGAGGATTTCTCGGACGGTTGAATTACATCTCCAGATTTATCTCTCAGATGACTGCTACCTGTGGGCCGATATTCAAGCTTCTCCGCAAAGATCAAAAGGTAGTGTGGACAGAAGATTGCCAAAGAGCATTTGACAGTATCAAAGAATACCTGTCAGAACCACCAATACTGATCCCTCCAGTGGAAGGAAGACCATTGATCATATACCTTACCGTACTAGAAGAGTCCATGGGCTGCGTACTTGGACAACAAGACGAAACCGTGAAGGAGCATGCCATCTACTATCGAGTAAGAAGTTCACAGGGTGAAACTCGTTACTCCATGCTCGAGAAAACATCTTTGCGCTTTGGTATGGGCTTCAAAGCGTCTTCGCCAATACATGATCAATCACCGACTTGGTTAATATCCAAAATGGATCCTATCAAGTACGTATTTGAGATACCTTTGGAGAATCGCTCGATGGCAAATGCTACTATCTGAATATGACATCAATACCGCGCTCGAGCGGTTAAAGGAAGCATTCTCGTGATCACTTGGCTTATCGACCGCTCACGAATACCAATCTCTCAAGTTTGATTTCCAGACGAGGATGTTATGTACTTGAAGATGAAAGATTGTGACGAACCGCTACGGAGAAGGACCAGATCAAAATCGGATGGGGCCTAGTCTTGATGGAGCCGTAAATGTTTTAGCAATGGAATTGGGCGTCATCATTACTCCGAGGGTTCTCATATCCGTTTTCCACCATTGCTATTTGATTGCACCAACAACATAGCAGAATATGAAGCATGCATCATGGGTATCGAAGAGGCCATCGACTTGAGGATCAAGATCCTTGATATAAATGGAGATTCACCCTGTGATCAATCAAATTAAAGACAAGTATGAAACTCATCATCTTGGTCTAATTCCTTGAGAGATTATGCAAGGCGGTTGTTGACTTTCTTCAACAAAGTTGAGCGCATCATATCCTCGAGATCAAAATCGGATGGCGAGCGCCTTGGCTACTCTATCTTCCATGTTCAAAGTCAACGATTGGAATGATATGCCTAGAATTCGCATCGAGCGCCTTGAAAGACTGCATATGTATTTGCAGGAAGCGGTCTTGACGATAAGCCGTGGTTTCACGACATCAAGCGTTTCCTTCAAACACGAGTACCCACTCGGGCATCGTACAAGGATAAGAAAACTCTAAGGAGGCTTTCCGAGAATTTCTTCCTCAATGAAGATATTCTATACAAAAGAAACTTCGACATGGTTACGCTCGGATCGTCGACGCAAGAAGCGGACACGATCATCCATGAAGTGAATGAAGGGTCCTTTGGAACCCATTCAAATGGGCATGCAATGTCGAGAAAAGATCTTAAGAGCGGGATACTATTGGATAACGATGGAATCGATTGCGCAAACACGTTAAAAGATGTCACAAGTGCGGATCTCGCAGATAAGATCCATGTGCCTCCGACTCTACTCAATGTTCTCTCCTCTCGTGGCCGTTCTCCATGTGGGGCATTGACATGATTGGAATGATTGAACCAAAAGCGTCCAGCGGACATCGCTTCATTCGGTGGCTATTGATTACTTCACCAAATGGGTGAAGCGGCATCTTACGCCAGCGTCACAAGACAAGTGGTTGTGAGGTTCATCAAGAACAACCTTATTTGCCGATATGGAATTCCAAGTAAGATCATTCTGACAATGGATCAAACTTGAACAACAAAATGATGAAAGAGCGTGAGGAATTCAAGATTGAGCATCATAACTCGTCTCCTTACCGCCAAAGATGAGCGATCTTTGTTGAAGCTTCCAACAAGAACATCAAAAGATCATCGGAAAATGGTCATCACTTACAAAGGCGGCACGAAATGCGCCATTTGCTCTGCATGGGTATCGTACCTCGATCGCACTTCAACAGGCAACTCCTTTTCTCTAGTATACGGCATGGGCGGTGCTCGTAGAAGTTGAGATCCCATCAATGAGAGTTCTCATGGAAACTAAGCTATCGAGGCGAATGGTGTCAAAGCGGATCGACCAATTGAACTTAATTGAAGAAAAGCGCTGACCGCTCGTGTCACGGACAACTCTATCAAGAAGAATGAAGAAAGCTTTCGACAAAAGGTCCGACCTCGTGAATTCGAGAAAGCGACCTCGTGCTTAAAAGATTCATCTTTTCAAAGCGATTCTAGGGGCAAATGGACTCCTAATTACGAAGGCCCATACATCGTCAAGAGAAGCTTTTCGGCGGTGCTATGACTCTCACAACCATGGATGGCGATGAACTCCCGTATCCTGTGAATCTTGTGTAAAAAAATACTTTGTCTAAAAACAAAAGAACATTTCGGTAAGTCGAAAACCGAAAAGGCGGCTTAGGCAAAAATAGCGTCTCGGTGGATTGAAAACTTGAAAAGGCGATCGGGCAAAATTAGAGACAATAAGCGAAATTATCACGATAGATCGAAAACACGAAAAGGCGATCTAGGCAAAAACAAGGATACAAAGCGACAAAGTAGCTGCGGTCGATCGTATTTTGTCCACATGAAGAATTTTCCATCAACGGATCTTCAATCAACTCTTACGAAGCAACAAGCACGTTGGAATTCAAAGTTGTTAGGGATAATAGTGGTTATTTGCTTTCAATGTAGCCTTTTCCCAATAAATTATCATTTCCAACTTTTGTAAATAGTTCATGGAATCACGCCTTTGGTGATTACCATTCTATTCAATAAATTTGAGCCTTGTGCCTTTTGTTTGCAATTCCTACTTTATTACATTTTGCAAAATAACGCTTTTATTGTGAAAATCACTTTTGAAACTAAAATGTTTTAAATGAATTTTTACTTCAAAATTTTGAAACAAAGCAAAATTCTCCTTTGAAACTATGAACACGGAAATAACTTCAACCGTTTCTCCAAGAGTGTTTGATCCCGATGGAGTCGCCAAGCTCTACGATCTTCTCCTCATCGAAATCATCAAAGGACGGTATTCTTATCCAAAAGAATCCTTGATCAAGTTGCCAATAAAATACCTCTCTCGGAAAGTGTAAAACATGCAACTCAAATTCTTCATTAGTGAATATCGCACCATTCTTGCAATTTTCACCAAGTATTTATTCGAGCGTGCGGTCCTTTTCCCAAATATCCTTTTAGTGTCTTTGTCAAGTATTGTTAGCATGCATATAACATTCATGACATTCATACATAATAGCATCATTCATTGCATTTTGCATCTCTCAAAATGTTTGCTTCCAAATCATGGTATAAATCATGCTTACTCATACAAGTACAAGTCATTCCCGAGAATATCTCCAAGCAGAAAAGATACTTTTTCTTTGTTTCCCCAGCGGAGTATTCCCAAACAGAAAGGATATGTCTTCCTTTTTCCCGGCAAAGTCCCCAAAGCAGAAATGCATTTTCTTCTCTCTATCATATTCGCAGTGAGATTATCCCTCGTTGGGAACAATGTCTTGATTAACTTCTTTCTCTCAGTTCATTCTGGATAGAACAACATCATTATTCACAAAGTGAATACGCAACAACTCATTTCTCAAGATTTACCTTGTTATAGTTATCACTTTGCTGATAATTGGTAAACATCTTCAGAATTCATTACCATACTATATCACAAGGCTGATAATTGGTAATATCATTTCCATTTACCTTAAACATTGTCACAAAGGCGTGAGGTAATCTTTTGTTTCCCAAGCGAAATAGATGATCACATTTTCTGTGAATCAATCTTTCCCCAACAGGGACATATTCACAAATTTCCCTTCACTGTGTCATTTCTTTGATATCCTTTAGGGGAAAACTTTTTTAATCATTTTGCATCATCCGTATTTTTTGGTATCTTAGGTCCAAAATTTGCGTATTCTGATATTTAAGTCTCTTTACACCTATCAAAACGAAGATATTCATCTTCATCTTTCAGGTTAAAGAAACTTAAATAGGGGCATCTGTCATACCCCAATTTTTGACCTAATATACCACCTTACATTTGCATCATTTGCACAACTAACAGTTCAGACAACATTAATCGGGTATAGCATTCACAGGTCAAAATTAGGATTTCATAAGATTTTCATCTAATTCAAGAGCTAACCAATTAGGGTTTGAGATTTTCTCACTCCATTTGATCTATCTTGATCAAATCATCGACTTTCAATCCTCGGATATCCATTTTCTTCAGCGATCGATCGGGATCGACCAATTAGGGTTTGGTCGAGCATAGGCATTCTCGATTTTTGAGTAGTGATTGACTTTTTGGATAGAGATTGGTCATTATATCTTATATACAACATCTTGACCTAATTTACGGATTCAAAACATCACGAGGTTCACGAAATTCATCGATCGTTTTAGAAACATCGATGAAATTTCATCTACAGAAAAGTCAAACTTTGACTTTTGGTCAAATTTTTCAAAACAAAACTTTTTCCATCATCAAAATACTTCACATGATCCATCATGATCATAAAAAATCAAAGAATTTGAAAAAAAGTCAACAAAAAGTCAAAAGTTTTCATACTTAGAAATTTTTCTAAGTGTTGAAATTTCTCATTTTTTTCAAACTTCAAGCCATTTTTTCACCAAGTTCCAATTGGAATTTGAAAAAACTCAAAACATGAAAGTTGTAGCTTGTGGAAAGATCTTTCCAAAATGTACAAGAACTCTCAAATCCATGGAGTATAGCTATGCTTTTGAAATTGAAACATAAGGCTCCATGAAACTTGATTTTCAAAGTTCAAAACTTCACATTATAGGTCATTTTTGTGTTTCTTCATCTAGAAGCTTTCTAACCTTGCCAAGTGGATGGATGAACTGATAAATATCAGCTTAGAGTAATAATTGAGAAGATTGGATCAAATTGTGAAAATTGCACATGGTAAAAAAGAGGAAGCTTCCTTTTCAAAAGCCAAAAGACATTCTTGCCCTCTAAGCAATCCATGATTCATCCATTTGCCATGTCCTTGTTGCCTAACATTTTCAGAACTCTTGCCTATAAATAGCTCACCAATTCAAGCCTAAATCAACACCAAAGCTTCACAAATACATGCTTTCCTTCCACTTTCTTCAAATTCAAGTATCATAGCTCAATTTGCCAAACATTGCAATTTTCAAATTTAGCAAGAACTATGATGTTCTTTGGTGTCTAACATATCATAATATCCATATGGAATCTGTTTAAACATTAAAATCAACATAGGGCAAGCTAGAATTCAGGATCACATTTCATGTCATTTTCTTAACCAAAACTGCCTTAAGACACGAATTCATGGCTAGGCTGGATTACTTGGAGTTTTGATCATCCATACACCTTCCATAAACATCATATGAGTGATCCAAAACAAGAACAACAACCTGTAACACTTCTAACCACGATTTCCAGTTTTGTTTTCAAGCTTGTGCAGGTGGACTTGAGTAGAGTAATCCAAGCATGCTCATGAAGTTCTAAACACTCATACACCATCCCTAGAGGCCGCTGGTGCTTGAGTGATCAAGAAACAACAACTGGAAACACTCCAGCATCGATTTCGATCCTCACTTTTCCAGGTATACATATGAACTGTGATATCATGATTCTTTGAACCAATTGAAAAAAGCTCTTGGACAATCTTTTTCTGCACCTCTAACGATCATTAGCCCTCAATAAAATCCAACAATCATCAACTACACATAATTTAATTTGGATTCTTAGATTCTAGGGTTCTTCATTTTTCCAGAAATCAAAACATGCTAGGATGAATATAAATGAAATTAACATGCATCTTCATGTTCGTGATGAAAAACCGGTCAAGTTTGAATTTTATTTCACTCAATTTGGTGAAGAAACAAGGATTTGAGCTTGAATTTAGATTTCTGAAAATCAAACACGAAGAACATGCTTCGCGCGTGTTCTTGATCTTTTTCAAATTCAAACAATCCAACGCCTTGTCTACACGTGTTTTAATCCACTAACACCTCAAACACGTTTGTCCTAGTGGTTGTATGCTTGCCCTTAAGTTCTTTCTGCCACGTGCCCCACCTCAAGGTCATGGGTTCAAAACCCAGCAAGACCAAATTTTTTACAAACTTGTCATATTTTCATGTTTTTTTATCAAACTTCAACAATTTTTTTAACCAATCAAAACTTCTCATTTTGAGATGATTTTTTGCACACTTGTCATTTAATATATATATTTTATGATTATGTCAAAAAAATCCAAAAATATTTTCTTTTGATTATATTTCGATCGAGCCGAAAACGATGTTCTGAACACTTTTCAAACCTCCTTAAAAGGTGAATTTTTCAAGTTTTCGACTTCCGATTTTTTTCAAAACTTTTCATAAATGAACTTAACATTTTCAAATCATTTTTCAAAACATTTCATCAAACTTGCATCTTTTACCATGATCGATCCGATTTAAAACGATAAAACTGATTTCGTCTTCTCTCGAATTTCTCGATCGATCATGGGCCACCCTTATGGTGTAAGTCCCAATCCTTTATGTACATATTTAGTTTTACTTGTACATACTCAAATTATCATTGTTAATATTCAAACATAAACAAATTTCTTTCGTTTGTTTTCATTCGTTTGTCTATACGCTGAATCCATTGGTTCTAAAGGAAGGTTTCTCCTGAGCAAAATTTCTTTTTAACCAATGGGCCTCCATCACGGTGTAAGTCCCATAACATTCTTTTATGTACATAATATTTCTTTGTACATATCAAAAACTTTCCAAACACATACGAATTTTCATCATATAACACGGATACTTCTTTCAAAACCTTTATACATACATACACGGATACTTCTTTTCAAAACCTTTTATCTACATATCTGATACTCTTTTTGAAAATAATTTTTCTGAGATAAACTTTGATCAATCATTTACATTTCATCGCATTTTACTGAATACCATTGGTATTGAAAGGAGCATTATTCCACCGCTTTCAAATCAATGGGCCTCCCTGGTGTAAGTCCAACCCTCCTATGTACATCCATCTTTTCGTACATAAAAACTCGTTCGTGTACATATTCATTTCCTTGTACAGTTCAAACTTGTAAATAATCAAGTTCGCTCGCTTTTAAAGCGTTCGTTTCACAGAACACTTGTTTATATTCCATAAAGCTGCTGTAAATAAACATCATGCATTGTTTATATTTCCTTCATAAACTCACGTGAATACATATCACACACACACACACTGTTTATACAAACTGTCTAATAAATAACATAATAATTAGACTAATCAATAGGTTTCCAGAGTTAGCCTCCGCTTGGGCTTCATACAAGACAACTCATCACCGGTTGAGTTTAGCCTCGCTTGGGCTTCATACAAGATAACTTATCCCCATGGGTCAGCCTTCTCTTGGGCTTTGTACAAAGAAACTCTCCTCAAGAGTTAGCCTCCGCTTAGGCTTCATATAAGACAACACTCCTGTTAGTCGGCCTCCTCTTGGGCCGTTCAAAAGAACTCCTCATTGAGTTTAGCCTTCTCTTGGGCATCATACAATGAAAGAGGCGAAATCTCTAACACCTCCTATTGGGCTTCAATACAAAGAATCACCAGCTAAGATAGAACCACGAAAGGATGGTTTCCGGTGAAATCACTTTCAAATTCCCAGTAAAATTTCCGGTGAAATTGCTCTTATTCGAGAAAGGATGGTTTCTCGGTGAAATCCCTTTCAAGCCAAAGACAGCCATACCCTATAGCTTCCTCTTGAGCTTCATACAAGGACCCTCGATGACCCTCGATGACCCTCGGAATGCCTCCTCTTGGGCTAACAATACAAGGACCCACGGGCTTCTTAAAAGCATCCCTTTAATCCAATCAAATTTTCTCCTCGAGATTTAGACATCTATCATCTCTATGGAAGAAATATCTTATCTATCACATCATATACAGTTCAAAAACTTTTCAAAACTTTTCAAACTCTTTTTAAATTCTTTTCAAACAAAAAACGTCTATTAACAGTAAGTGGTAACGCTTGTACACTCAAGCAAAACACCCAATACTTACAGTTAAAAGATTCAATCATCTTTTTCAAACATCTTTCTTAAACATGTAAGTGGTAACGCTTGTACACTCAAGCAAAACACCTAATACTTACGACGAAAGATTTCAAATAGTCAAACTTTTCAAAATGTATGTGATGAAATAGATATTAGATACATTTTTCATTAAGATAACATTTGTCTGTCTCTTACTAACATCCCGTTGCTTTCCACTAGCATAAGTCGGAACTACGATTGCTCTGACTTTCTCAACATCCTTTTGAGAATACGTAGGAACAAGGTCTCATCCTTGCCGAGCAAATTTCTATCTCCCTCAGACCAAACAAACCATAGAACCCTGTAGATCCGAGCTACAAATGCTCTGATTCCCACTAGGGGATATGTATGCAGAAGATCCACAGATCTTTGCGAGCACAATAATAACAAAACCTAGAATCCCACACAATCTACTATTTCTTAAAATCCCAAAGGAGAAACTTTCCCAATCATAGAAATAGCAATTAAAACATACAAACATATCAAACGTATTCATATATAAAGCTGTAGATAACTACATATATTTAGGGTGCTCCATCTATTCCTTTATATACCAATCCCCTTACTCGAATCTCCCCAATGCGTTGTGTCTAGTTTGCGCTAGTCGTTCGCATACCAATATCAATTGAGGTATTTCACCCCTTTTCATAATCATTAAATCATCTTTCTTGTGTTGAAAATAATAAAGCTTGATGCTCGCGGCATCTTTATAAACAAATCAAAAGATTTAAATCGTTGCGTGCGGAAGATCCGAACTCACGTTCGCATCCTCGGTAGCGTCACCTTTAGCGCGAACAGGAAAATGGCGACTCTGCTGGGAGTCGCTTGAAATTTTGATTTTCAAGAAAAAGAAAGCGCGTTACTACGCCGAGAGCACCAAGCTTTTTTGTTTTCAAAAGAAAAGAAAGGGATAAGCTTTTCATATTTTGCATATATGTTTTTTATTGTGTGTTTGCGATTTCACTTGATGGAAAGAAATCCTAACCGGTTAAGAAACATTTTTAAGATCTAGGTGGAGGTATTATCGTGAAGCGGATTCAATGCTTTCAAGTTAATATTTCCTTGGTGGAGGTTGTCTTGAGGGTATTGTGTTTAGCAAGTAATTGCGAAAACACTTGTATTTTGAGGAACATAAGAAGCTTAGTGGTGTAGAACACATAAACCATCACGGCCATTAGGATGTAGTGCGAGAGATTATTCGGTGTAAGCCTAGGTAATTGTCATGCGATACTACGATGCGCGAGTTTCTCTTGAAAATATTATTGGACCATCGGTATTCAACAAATCAATAATGTTTTGAAGGGAGTGTTGAGCTGTATTATCGGTATAACCGATTCACGGATGAATAAGCCCTTAGAATTTAACCACGTTGATTCTTATCGTTGGCTTCATGCTCGTGACTTCGAACGCTTGACCGTGTGCGTTATGTCTAGTTTGCTCTAGTCGTTACGCATACCAATATCAATTGAGGGTATTTCACTTTCCTCTTTTCATAATCATTAAATCATCTTTCTTGTGTTGAAAATAATAAAGCTTGATGCTCGCGGCACAAATCAAAAGATTTAAATCGTTGCGTAGCAGAAGATCCGAACTCACGTTCGCATCCTTAGGCGCGTCACCTTTTAACGCGAACACACCTATCTTGTGCAGAATAGCAAATTTGACACTTAATTTGCTAGCGAGCTTTCCTTCAAAGGCCAATGTTTTACCCTTGGCGGAATGGTCTGACACACTTGATTGTCAGTTTCTTCAAGCTCAGGTTGAGCCTCATCTGATCTCCCCAAATACTTGTTGATTACACTTGGGGAAAACTTCACTTTTCTTCCTCTGACAAACACAGTCTTAAAATCTGCGATCTTCCATCAGCCAACCATAACAGTTCACAATAAACTCCTTCACGGACCTTCATAACAATTTGAGAACTTCACCACGTTCTCATCAACCCGACTTCCTTGATCGGGTCAATCACATCTTTGCATTCAAGAGCATCCTTGTTCAGTTACCTTTCAAGTGCAATTCTCTTCAAACTCACATATTTCCACCTATTAGCATTTTCAGGGTGGTGAAAGGAAATGTTGTCAATTGGCACTTCAGGAACTATGGGCATTTTCCCAAGAGACAACCTTCTTTTTGAATGAATGTCAGAGACATTCTCTGTAACATCAAAGTCAGAATCATCCTGATCTGAGGGCTCAGGTACTTTCCTTTTCCTTACAATTGAAGTGCTCTTTGCTTTAGGGGTATCACCAACATTCTTTACTTTATCCTTCCCTTTGGAAGTTCCAACCTTGTTGCCCTTACCAGATTTTTCTACAGCCTTCCTCTCAGCCCTAGGAGTCTTGCAACCAACTTCAGCATTCTTCTCATGAATAGAGCTTGGAACAACACTTTTCTTCCCTTTCCTATTCATTACCCTCCTAGCAATGCTGGGATTAACCTTGGCTATGAGATCATTATCAGAAAACTCCTCATCCAGATTGATGATATGAGAAACCATATTCTGATTGGTGTTCTTCTCAGGAGTATCTTCAAGAATGCTATCAGATATGTTATCAGCAGAGACAGCAGGAGGTTTATCAGAGGTACTATGATCTGGAGATTTCTCAAGAATCTCATCAGAAATCTCATTCACATTTACAGCAGGGGATTCAATTACATTATCATCGTTACATCCTTCAGGAGCTGGAGTAGAAGGATTTACATCACTTTTCACAGGGGAATCAACATCATCACCAGATGTCTTGACATTCGCATTGACATCTGGATCAACTGCTAAGCTAGGGCTAGCAGACTTATGATTCAGGGGAACTGAAATCCCAGGTACAGACTTATTCTCATTTAGGATATCAGTCACTATCCTAGCTATGGCCTCATGCACTGACCTAGATCCTTCTCTATTTACTAGTTCTAGGGGAACAGAGGATGATGGTACTGAAGTCTTACTTGAGGGAGATACTTGTGCCCTTATTGCATTTCTTGTGCGTAGCTTCTTGACCTTTTCTGGGTCAGTGGCCATTGCACGCAGTGGTGTCACCCGTAGAGCTTCAGCTTGCATGGCTCCAGTGTTTGCTCTAACTTCAACCATGGAGGGAGACAAGGATCCAGATTCTTGAGATGAAGAGGATGATGAAGACATATTTCGCTAATGGTTTTTGAGAGAGAGAGAGAGCGAAAATTGCAAAGAGTTTCAAGGTTTCTTTTGAATGAAGAAAGTGTGATACTACTTTCAAAAGAGAAAACTATTATATGTGGGTATCTCTTCCTATTCTTGGATCTTTTAAAGTAAGGATGAAAATACCTAAATAACCCTCTTATAAATAATTGAAGTAAACAATCCCTTCCACCCCTTGTTGTAGGCACAGTTAATTGCTACAACTCCTCAAATTGACAAATATCCAATTTGTCCCTTAAAGTCTTAAATTGATCACTCTCAAGAGCTTTAGTAGCAATGTCACAGTACAATGTCATGACATCCTGTATGACATTGTGGTCGATCGACATCTGCTTTATCAAGATCATCCTAAAGCGGCTCCTTTACATTATGTATTTAACATAGTATAAAGCTACACGATTTTTCTTCTTCGATCCAAGAGATAAGATTGCTTCTTGAGAAGAGACATCCATCAACAGGACTTTTACACAAGCTTTGATCAACACTTTCTCCACTTGTTTTCTTGGACAACTTCAAATGTGGAGGGGTAAGAGTCCTAGTGTGGCTGCCATTACTCAGTCCAAGCTTCTTGACACAATTCCTTGCATACTTGCTCAGGAAAGAAGTGTTGAGCCTTCCATGTGTCCGACATTCGTCCAGATACTATGTTATTAACATAGATGGAAGCCACCATGATCTTTTCTCCTCTGACAAAGAGGGTTTCATTCAAGACTCTTCTCCTGTATCCTTTGACAGTAAGATACTTGGTTATCCTTTCATGCGGATCCAGACTTTGCTTTAGTACTTTAGGAGCGGTCGATGTCTAGACATTGAGTGTGACATTCGATTTCTGTCCAACCTTATACTTTCCAGATTCTCCTTTGTCTATGAAAGATCTTGGTATCCTTCTGACTCCCTCTATGGAACTTATCCTTCTCATTCCTTTGAGATGTGGATGACCAGATACTTGCTGCCACAACTTTACTTTCTCTTCACCTGTGTCTGTTGAACTCATAGAGGACATAGTGGTTTTCTCAGATTCCCACATGTAGCAGTTGTCCTTTGATCTGACTCCTCTCATAATCACTACCTGTTCATCATTGATTACAAGACATTCAACCTTAGTGAAGTTGACTGTGAATCCCATATCACATAGCTGACTTATGCTAATGAGATTTGCATTTAGACCTTTTACTAGCAGCACTCCATTTAGGTTTGGAACTCCAGGCCAGTTTGAGTTTCCAACACCTTTGATTTCTCCTTTAGCTCCATCTCCAAAAGTAACAAAGCTGGTAGAATGATGCTTAACATCATTGAGAAGATTCCTGTCTCCAGTCATGTGCTTGGAACAACCACTGTCAAAGTACCAATCTTTCTTGGTAGACACACTAAGAGAAGTGTTAGCTACCAGAGCAATAGTCTTCTTCTTCCACTGTTGAGAGTATGATACCCTGTTGGTTTTAGGCTTCACATAAGACCCTTGATTAGGATATCCATGTAACCTGTAGCAAAATGATTTCATGTGACCAAACCTTCCACAATAATGACACCTCCATCTTTGAAACTTTTTGTTCATGTTTCTATGATTTTGATGTTGCACCCAATGTTGTGACATCTGTTTTGACATTGATTTATTAGGTTTGTTCTTCCTTTTGTTATTGACAAACTTCTTAGTCTCCACATATCCTGAGGCAGACCTATTCCCTGTTTTGTGGTATGACATCTTCTTTGTCATAGACTTGCCAGGTTTGTTCCTTTCCTGGTTATTAACAGATCTCTTTGCAGCCACATACCCTGAGCCAGATACATTTCCTGTTTTGTGTTGTGCCAACTGTTTTGACATTGGTTTCCCATGTCTCTTCTTCTTAATGTCACCAACAAGATTCTTTTCAGCCACATATCCTAGACCATGCTTATTTCCTGCATTTTGTCCAAGCTGAAGAATTTCTTCCAACTTATCTGTACCAGATGTCAACATTTTGACAGATTTAGACATCTGATCAAGTTTGGAGTTTAGCATTACAATATCACTATTGAGGTGATTTATAGTGGCTTTGTTTTCCTTTTCTCGACCTCGACACATTCTCGCCAACTTCTCAATCGACTTTTCTGTTCCTCATTCTACTGACAAACTTCACCATTTTTTACACACAACTTCCTGTAGGTTTCAGCAAGCTCTTCAAATGTCACTTCCTCATCACTAGAATCCATATCAGAATTGTACACTCCAGAGAGAGCAGTGACAAGTTTGGCACCTTCTTCCTCAGATTCACTTCCTAAATCACCATCAGACCAAGTGACATCCATTCCTTTCTTTTGTTTCTTTAGAAAGGTGGGACATTCAACTCTAATATGTCCAAATCCTTCACATTCATGACATTGGATTTTACTGCCTTGACTTCCTTTTTCCTCTGACTTGGATCTTCTGCTGGAGTCATAAGATCTACTGATGTCAAATGCAATGTCCTTGACATTTGACCTTGACTTTGGATCAATCCTCCTGATGAGTTTGTTGAACTGTCTTCCAAGCATAGCTATAGCTTCAGATATCTTCTCTTCATCTTCCACATTGCATCCTTCTTCAGTATTAGATACAAGTGCTATGCTCTTGTTCTTTTTGTCAACAGTTTCACTGATTCCCATCTCAAAAGTCATAACAGATCCTATAAGTTCTTCAACCTTCAAGGCGCTAATGTCCTGAGCCTCCTCTATTGCAGTTACTTTCATTGCAAACCTTTTAGGCAAGGATCTAAGAATCTTTCTCACCGGCTTTTCTTCTGACATCTTTTCACCAAGTGCTCCTGAGGCATTTGCAATTTCCAAAATATTCATGTGAAATTCATGAATGGTCTCATCTTCCTTCATCTTCAAATTCTCAAATTTGGTAGTGAGCATCTGAAGTCTTGACATCTTCACCTTGGATGTCCCCTCATGAGTAGTTCTGAGAGTGTCCCAAACATCCTTGGCCAGCTCACATTGATGGACCAGTCTAAAGATGTTTCTGTCAATACCATTGAACAGAGCATTCAATGCTTTAGAATTCCCTAGAGCTAGCTCTTCTTCCTCTTTGCTCCATTCCTCCTCAGGTTTCAAGACAGTATTCCCATCTTTCTCAAGCTTGGTGGGATGTTTCCATCCTTTTTCAGCAGCTCTCTAAGCTTTAATGTCCATTGATCTTAAGAAGGCAACCATACGAGGCTTCCAGTAATCATAATTAGACCCATCCAGAATAGCTGGTCTACCTCCAAATCCTCCTTCCTTATCCATAATGCCAGAAACTATTATCCCTAGATCTCACCGTAAATAACAGGTGGTGCCCGCCGATGCCAATTGAAATTTCGGCAGCGGATCGTGATGTCATAGAGAATGTTATGACACACTATCGACACTCTAACAATTTACAATTACATATAAATAGCGATAAAGAACACAATAAGTTGTTTACCCGTTCGGTCTAACTACACCTACATCCGGGGCTACCAAGCGGGGAGGAAATTCACTATTAGTAGAATTAATTCAGAATAAACCAACCGTTTATCTCCTTCACTTAAAACCTACCCAATGCAACTTCAACCTAAGTCCTACTTAGATCGAGTACCTACTCACTCCCCTCAATCACGCAGTGATATCAACCTATTGACTAATTGAATTGTGAAGACACACTTCAATAAACTATCTTGATCTCGCTTCAAAGCTTTCAATCAAGAGACAAACACTCGTGCTTTAAAGCTTTGGTGATAAACTACCCTTACAAACAAATCCTAGTCCAATGCACTTATCAATTGATAGTTGCTTGGCTCACAAGAGAAACTAGAATTACAAATACCAACTGTTATAAATCCTAACGAGACACAAATAACAATTGCTATCTCTTCAATATAATCCAAGGCGCAACACGTTGTAAGGGTTGTATTCCTTTTATAGAAGCGATCCACGAAACTTCGTTTGGGCTTCCATAAAGATAGCTAGGGTTCACTTAATTTAATCCTAAAAACATGGTCTTTTCAACAACCAATTTAGGTTTAATTAAGATTAACCTAGCAGCCACGTGAGCATGCTTTCTAATAACAAAAACATAAAATAGCACTCAACAAACTTCCCGAAAAGTCTCGGAAAACAGATTCTGCGAATGTCACCTCAATGTCATAACATCATTATGACATCGACTTTCTGAATTTCCGCCTTTAGCTTCAGCTCGAAGTCTTTTAACATCCTTAGCAAGTAGGATTTATCTTCAATCTCTGAATGTCATGACATTTATCATGACATTGCTAAAGCCTAGTTTTACCAAAATTAATGCCAACTTAAAACACTAACACTTCCTTTATTGAATCAATAATAAAGTGGCAAGAGTTCCCTATTTTGACTCTCCACGCTTTCCTGGGGTTCACATTTATTGCAGAGCTTGCATCATTTGCTCTTCACACTTGACAATTCATGTCATGCGGTGATACTTTTCATAGGAATCAGATGTGTCGGCTCCTGGTTGACTCACGGTATGCTCGTTACTGTTCGAGGCTATGGGACTTCCTCCTTTTCATGCACTTGTGTGCCATTTGTTTATTCGCATTGCATTGTTTGTATGCTTTTGCCAAAGCACTTGTTTGCTTCATCCCCTTTTGTTGTCTTCGAATCTACTATAGTTAGTGATTCGAGATGGACATAGACTTAGGTTTTAAACCTTTTCCATCCCTTTTTGGTCATCTTCGACTCTACTGTAGTTAGCGATTTGAGATAGACATAGATCTAGGTTGTAAACCTTTGCCATGTTCCTTTAGGATTGTCTCGACTCTACCTTAGGTAGTGATTCGAGTTAGACCTTAGGTCGTAATCCATGCATGATGACATTAGGGATAGCATTAGATAGTTTCCCTTATTTGTTTTACAGTTTCTTTTGCATCCATGCATGTAATAAAACTAAAAATTGTTTTCTTTTTCTTTTGCAAACCAAAACACTTAATAATGGTTCAAACTCCTTTTTTTAGGTAAAAACAACCAACCAATGCAAAATTTTTGCCTACGGGTTTTCTTTTATGTTTAAAATTATTTTGTATAAGTAAAAAACACATGACCCACCAAAACATATGAGCCAAACTACGGCGCTCTAACTTTCCCATTGCACGCGAGAATAACGTAGGCATCTTGTCACGGGGCTCGATCGAGCAAACTTTGTAAATACTTCCTTCTTTTCCTCGTGTTTTATTTATTTGCCATTCTTTCACATGCATTCTCTTTTAGCATACAGATATAGCAATTAAGCAGTAAATAGATATAAACACACCCATTAGATAGAAAATAGAAGTGGATACCGTAGAGTACTATGGACGTGTGGGTGCTAATACCTTCCCTTTGTAATAGATTCCCTTACCTATCTCTCTCGCAAGACCGTGTCTTATCCCTTTCAAGTTTTCACGATGCGTTTACCTTTCTCCCTTTGCGAGATAAAAAACGTTCGATGGCGACTTCATTGATATAGTTATCGGATGATGTTCAGCCGGTTGTTTCATAAACCAAACAGTTTATCTCCTTCACTTAAGACCTACCCAATGCAACTTCAATCTAATTCCCACTTAGACCTGAGTTCCTACTCACTCCCCCTCAATCACAACAGTGATACTAATCTAATGATTAATATAATTGTGAAGACATTCTTCAATAAACATGCTTGATTTTGCTTCAAAGCTTTAATCAAGAGACACAACACTTGTGCTTCAAAGCTTTAAGTGACAAACTACCCTTACAACCAAATCCTACTCCAAGGAACTTATCCAAAGTTAATTGCTTGGCTCACAACAATTACTAATAACACAATTACAATCTTCCTTCTTGATCTTCTCCAAAAGCGCAGCTTACAACATAAGGGTTTGTTAGATAATATAGAAGCAGTAAACACTTCATCTTGGGCTTCCACAAATATAGCTAGGGTTAACCAAAGTGTCATACCCCAATTTTTGACCTAATATACCACCTTACATATGCATCACTGCATCACTAACAGTTCAGAACAGAATTGATCGTGTGTGGCTTCTAGAAATCAAAATCAGGGTTTCATCAAAATTTCATCTGCTCAAGAGGAGATCAATTAGGGTTTGAGTTTTCACTCACCTAAAATGATCTATCTTAATCAAATCATCAACCTTTGATCTTCAGATATCCAACTTTTCTCATGATCTATCAAGGATCGACCAATTAGGGTTTTTATTGAGGATAGGGAATCATTGACTTTCTGATCAATGAATGACTTTTTTTCCTGGAGATTGATCTTCATATATTCAAATCAGTATCTTTACCTAATTTCTTGATTCAAAACATCACAGAAGTTCACATTTTTCATCAGTCAATTTCTGGATCATCTAATGAAATTTCATCTGCACTGAAAAGTCAAACTTTGACTTTTGGTCAATTTTTTCAAGACAAAACTTTTTCAATCATCAAAATACTTCAAATGATCCATCATGATCATAAAAAATCAAGAAATTTGGAAAAGTCAACAAAAAGTCAAAATTTTCAACACTTAGAAAATTTTTAAGTGTTAAACATTTCATGTTTTTTCCTACTTTCATGGCACTTTTTCACATAGCTCCATTTGGAATTAGAAAAAACTCAAAAGATGAAAGTTGTAGCCCTTGTTACAAGCTTTCCAAAATGTCCAAGAACTTACAAAACCATCTTGTCTAGCTATACCTTTGATTTTGAAACATAAAGCTCCAAAAGCCATGGATTTCAAGTTCATACTTCAAAATTATAGGTCATTTTTTTGCATTTTCTCCTTCTAGATGCCTTGTCATCACTTAGAGGCAGCTAGTAACTGATAAATATCAGCTTGAATGATTGAAGATAGGATTGGATCAAAGAAGGAAACTTAACCATGGTTAAAGAAAGTAACTTTTGCATTAAATGAAAAAGATTCCATTATGACCTCTTAACCAAGTTGCAAGTTTCCTTCAATGATTTTTGCCAAATCATTCTGTTTTCTTGGCCTATAAATAGAGGTCATGTTTTCAAATTGAAACCACACCAAAGCTATGCAAAACAAGCATTCACTCTCTTTTCTTGAAATTCAAGTTTTATGGTTCAAAAGTGAGAATTTTGCATTTTTGCAAATCTGGTAAAATCTGTGAGAAACTTGGTGTCTAACATGTCTTAAACATCAAATAGAACTTGTTTGAAACTTAAAATCAACTCAAGAATAACTAAAAACCATAATTGCTTGTCAAATTTCCAAACTTGTAAAAACTGCCTTAACATTCAAACTGTTAATTGGCTCGAGCTAATCTTGATTTTATCATTTGAACATCATCAACATGCTTCATATGAGTGATACAAATCATCTTCCTTGAACTGTAACACCTTCAAGCTCTAATTCGAAAATCATGCCAAGGAACTGCAGTTGGACTTGGTCAGGATGATCCAGGTTGTTTTAAAGCAAGCATAGCACTTCCACACGTTCCATGAGGTCCACTGGTGCTATAGCAATCATCAAAGCAACTCTGTAACACCTCCTTCGAAGAATCAAAGTCCAGCTTCAAGAGGTAAGAACACAAACTTTGAACTTCATATTTTCTAACTTCCAGTTCAAAAATGGCTTGGCCGTTTTGTTTCTGCACCCTCACTGATTGATAACCCTCAATCAATTGCGTAATACCATAGCCATACACGATTTCACTTTGAATTTTCAGAATTAGGGTTCTTCGTGTTTTTGGGAAATTTAATCATCTAAAACTAAAAATAAATGGAATTAATCACCACTATCATGTTCCTGGTTAAATTTCGTTCAAGTTTGATGTTTACATCATGCATTTTCATTGAGAAACAAAGAATCTGGGTTTGAATGAGGATTGAGGAAGAAGAAGAACGAGTTCGCGCGTGTTCTTGTTGTTTTTTCAAATTCAAATAATAAGTTTATAATATAATAACATGGAATGGCATAAATGAACGGATGTATTGCCACCCCAGCGGTTGCCAGCTCACTCTTAAGTCACTTGCCTTTCCCAATGGTCCCGGGTTCGAGTCCCCTTGGAACCATTTTGCCAAATTTTTTGCTTTTCTCTTCACATTTTTTTTCAAAATTCAATGTTTTCAAAACCCAATCAAAACTCCTCATTTTGAGGTGATTTTTTGCACACTTGTCATTTAACATGTCTATTTTGTGATGATGTCAAAAAATCCAAAAATATTCTCTTTTGATTATATTTTCATCGAGCCGAAAACGAGATGTTTTAAGTACTTTTCAAGTACTTTTCAAAGATGTTCTTTTCAAACTTTCGAAACTCGAAACTTTTTCAAAATTCTTGTGGATATATTTCATCTTTCAAAAATACTTTCAAGACCTTTTCAAAACATTTCAACCAACTTACACATCTTTTTTCCATGATCGACCCAATTTGAAGATAAAACCGAACCCGTTTTTTCTCGAATTTCTTAATCGATCGTGGGCCTCCCTTACGGTGTAAGTCCCAATTCTTTTTATGTACATAAGCTATTTCCTTGTACATATCAAATTCTTTCATGTACATATCAATTTTACTTGTACATAATACAGATACCTTTGAAAATATTCAAGTATAGCAAACTTTCATTCGTTTATTCGCTTGTTTATACACCATTTCCATTGGTATTAAGAGGAGCATTATTCTCGGTGAAACTGCTCTTAAACCAGTGGGCCTCCCTCACGGTGTAAGTCCCAACCGTCCTATGTACATAATCATTTCCCTTGTACATAATCACCCTTTCATGTACATATTCGTTTTCTTGTACACATTCAAACTTGTAAATAATCAAATTAGACTTACTTTAAACGATTGTTATATACACATTGTTTGTATTTCCTTCATAAACTCTTGCAAATAAACATTACGCATTTGTTTATATTTCCTTTATAAACTCCTGTGAATAAAGTTCATACACTTGTTTATATAACTGTCTTGTTATAACATAACAACTAGTCTAACAATTAAGTTCCCCGCAGAGTTTAGCCTCCTCTTAGGCTTCGTATAAGATAACTCATTCATCTGAGTTTAGCCTCCTCTTAGGCTTCGTATAAGATAACTCATTCATCTGAGTTTAGCCTCCTCTTAGGCTTCATATAAGAAAACTCATTCATCTGAGTTTAGCCTCCTCTTAGGCTTCATATAAGAAAACTCATTCATCTGAGTTTAGCCTCCGCTTAGGCTTCATATATGACAACACTCCCCTGTTGAGTCAGCCTCCTCTTGGGCTTCGTTCAAAAGAACTCCTCATTGAGTTTAGCCTTCTCTTGGGAATCAAACAAGAAAGATACCAAAAACATCTCTTAATCGTAAGTGGTAACGCTTGTACACTCAAGCAAAACACCCAATGCTTACAATTAAAAGATTCAATCATCTTTTTCAAACATCTTTCTAAAACTCGTAAGTGGTAACGCTTGTACACTCAAGCAAAACACCTATAACTTAAGATGAAAGATTTCAATCAATCAACCTTTCAAAATGTATGTGATGAAATAGATTAGATACATTTTTCATTAAGATGACATTTGCCTGTCTCTTACTAACATCCCGTTGCTTTCCACTAGCATAAGTGGGAACTACGATTGCTCTGACTTTCTCAACATCCCTTTGAGAATACGTAGGCACAAGGTCTCATCCTTGCCGAGCAAATTTCTTTCTCCCTCAAACCAAACAAAACCATATATCCCATTAGATCCGAGCTACAAATGCTCTGATTCCCATTAAGGGATATGTATGCAGAAGATTCCAATGATCTTTGCGAGCACAATAATAACAAAACCTAGGATCCTACATAATCTACCTTTCTTAAAATCCAAAGGAGAAACTTTCCCAATCATAGAAATAGAAATTTAAAACACACAAACATATCAAACATATTCATATATAAAGCTATAGATAACTAGATATATTTAGGGTGCTCCATCTATTCCCTTTATATGACAAACCCTTTGCCCGAATCTCCCAATGCGTTGCCTAGTTTGCGCTAGTCGAATGCATATCATATCAATTGAGGGTATTGCGCTTTCCCTTTTCATAATCATTTTCTTATGTTGGAAATAATATAGCTTGATGCTCATGCATCTTTATAAACAAATCAAAAGAGTAAATCGTTTCGATCCGAGAATTGAATTCAGATTCGATTCTCGCCACTTTTAACGCGAATAGAAAAACGGCGACTCTGGGAGTACGCTAAACTTTTATTTTCAAAAAATTGTGACTCGCCAAGAGCACCAAGCTTTTTGTTTTCAAAAGAGAAAAAGGGTTAAGCTTTCATATGTGCATATGTTTGTTTTCTTTATTGTGTGTTTCGCGATTTCATCGATGGAAAGAAATCCTAACCGGATTTAAGAAACATTTTAAGATCTAGGTGGGGGTATAGTCCTATTAACTTGTGGGAAGTTTCATTACTTATTGAGTTAATTTGAGATCCTCTCGGAGGTTGTCTTGGGAGTATTTGTGTTTAGCAAGTACTTGAAGACATTTTGCTTTGAGGAACTTATGAAGTCGAGTGGTCAGAGAACACATAACCCATCCCGCTATTTAGGATGTAGTGTGAGCTATTCAGGCGTAAGCTTAGAATAGTTGTTATGTGAGACTACGATCAGGCTAGTTTTTCTTGAAAAATATTATTGGACTTCGAGTATTCAACAAATCCGATAATATTTCAAAGAGAAACGTTGAACTCAGATTATCAATAGAACCTGCTTTCACGTATGAATAAGCCCTTAGAACTTACCCACGTTTGGTTCTTATCGTTGGCCTCATGCTCGTGACCTCAAACGCTTGAACGTGTGTATAACAACTAACCATGTTTGTGGCATTCATGCATTCATTCAAAAAACTTCATTTCTCTTCCCATTTCAAAAGAATTTAAGAGATTTTTCTTTGTAAATATTTTAGGTTAGAGTGATGGACGTCAGAGGAAGATTTACCAAGAAGTACAGTTTTAGAATTCCTGATGTAGGAAAGTTAAAAGAGTTAGCATCCTTGGTAGAAGATCCCTCTAATTTCAGAAAACGCTATGGAACTCTTTTAACTATCCTGAACACTAACGTTGATGAAGGACTTCTCAAAACTTTCGTTCAGTTTTATGATCTAGTCTATCGTTGTTTCACTTTCCCTGATTATCAGTTGATGCCTACTTTGGAAGAGTACGCACATATCTTGGGTATCTCAGTATCAAACAAGGTGCCTTTCAATGGTTTGGAAGCCATTCCTAAGTCACCAATCATTGCAATGATGACTCACTTAAAGAAATGAGATAGACAAAACCTAACTACCAAAGGAAAACTCTTAGGACTAACTTCAAAGTTCCTAATGGAGAAGGCTCTTAAATTCTCAAGCCGGTAGTATGGTAGCCTTTGAAACCATTTTAGCTTTACTCATCTATGGATTGGTGTTGTTTCCCAACGTCCCGTGTTTCGCTGATATCAACGCCATAAGGATCTTTCCGATTGGAAATCCTGCCCCACTTTGCTTGGTGACGTATTTCTCCATTCATCATAGGAATCGCAAGGAGATGGAACTATTGTGTGTGTACTGCTTTTCAAATGGATTGTCTCACACTTGCCTAAATCTCCTATCTTCCGTGAAAACAAAGACGATTGGCATTGGTCTCAAGACTCATGTCTCTTACAAACGATTTATATCCATTGGTATACCTTGGCATAATGAGATGGAAATCATTGAAAGTTGGAGAATTTGCCAACGCACCTCTCATTGGTACGAAAGGAGGAATCAACTACAACCCATTCTTGGCGAGACGTCAACTCGGGTATGCAAACTCTAGTAAACCTCTCAGTTTTACAGTGGAGAGCTACTTTTATCATGAGGGGGAAGATTCCCAAGGTTTGAAAGCCAGAATGATCAGATCTTGGCATCACATCCAAATGAAGGAGAAGGGTAATGCAAGAAATTGCGTAGCCATGGAAATCTACACTTCTTGGGTGAAGAAAAGAGCAAAGGAATTCTGAATGCCTTATGCTTATGAGGAACCTATGTTCTCAACAGCTTCCAAATCAACAATTTTTCCCGTCGATACTATGGGAGAATACCAAGAAGCTTTGGCCAAGATGAGACTAGATAAAGAAGCTTTGGAAGACAAGTTCTTTAAGGCTGATCTTGAAAATGAGAAGCTTAAGAAGCAGGTCAAAGATCATGAAAAGACGCTTTACTTCCAAGATGAATGGCTCATGGAGAAAGGTGAGAAGATTCGTCAGAAAGATAATGCGATCAAAAGATACATCAAAGAAAGAAAAAGAAAGCTTGAGGAAATGACAACCAGCGATCCTGCTCCTGACGAGTAGAAGAAAGTCATCCGCAAGCTAAAAGCCGAGAAAGCTGAACTAAAAGCTCACTATGGGAAATAAATCTTGAAGTTGAAGCTACATCAAGCTTTTGGATCTTCATCCGATGAGGACGTTTATGCTCAAAAATAAAAAAATTGTTGTAAGCTTCTTTCAATAATTAATAAAATAAGTGTTTTCCATCCAAATATTTGCCAAAAATTTCTCTTTTAGCGTAAATTCTTTGGAAATTATTTTCTCTTTGCATTCATAATCATACATCATACTTTGCATATCAAGTTTGTTGTTTAGAGTCTTATCTTTTGGAATTTTTTCCAGAGTAAGAGAGAGAAAGAATCGTCAAGCTGTCGCGTCTTAGAGTTTCTCGATTACGTTCACGCCCAACTCGCGAATACAATACTGCTCAAAAGAAGGAAAATAATGGAGGGTTTTGAGCAAGAAAATGTTGAGCTTCAGAGGCTGACGACACTTCGTGAAGAGGTGGAGAGACTCACTTCTTTGGTAAGTTCATTGGCAACTACGCAAAGTCGCAAGCAACATTGAGCAACAAAATCAATACGATTTCGTAGATCACTACTACTCCGCCAACTGTAATAAGTAGTCCACTCTTCAAGATGCCGTAAGGTTATCCATGGGAATGCCTTTCAATTTCGGCATCGATTTCGCAACCTACTTTCGTGCAAACCACGATCGAGGTTCCTACTTTACGTAACTCAACATTTACTCAAAAGATAGAGTAACCTTTCCGCAAGTCACTATGACGGTTTCTCAACCGATCATGACCAACTCAGCTTCCGTAGTTCATGCTACTACAGATGAAGAAGTCTATCATAATCCAGGAAATAACACGAATCCTCGTGGCCAGATGGAGAATCTCCAGGAACAGCTCCATAAGATGCAGCTTGAGATCAAAACAATCCGCGGTAAGGAATTGTTTGGGAAGAATGCCCATGATCTGTGCCTAGTTCCCCGCGTAAGGATACCCGCAAAATTCAAAATCCCCGATTTTGAAAAGTATAAAGGAAATTCCTTCCCGCAGAGTCATCTTACGATGTACTCTAGGAAGATGTCTACGTATAATGACAATCACCAATTGCTCATTCACTATTTTCAAGACAGTCTTACCGGTGCCGCACTAAAGTGGTACATGGGGCTAGATAGTGTGAATATCCATACATTCAATGACCTAGGCGAAGCCTTTGTCCAACAGTACAAATTCAACTTGGACATGGCTCCAGATCGGGATCAACTCCACTCCATGTCTCAAAAGGAAAAAGAGACGTTCAAAGAATACGCCCAACGTTGGAGGGAAATTGCTGCCCAAGTCAACCCACCGTTAGAGGAGAAGGAAATGACCAAGGTTTTCTTAAACACTCTTGGCCCATTTTACTACGAACGCATGGTCGCTAGCGCTCCCGGAGATTTCACCGAGATGGTAAGCATGGGAATGCGACTAAAAGAAGGAGTTCGAACAGGACGCCTAGTCAAAGAAAGTGGATCTTCCAGTGGAACCAAGAGGGTTGGAACCAGCTTTCCAAAGAAAAAGGAACATGACATAGGAATGGTATCCCGAGGGAAACCAAGAAAGAATGTCAGTCAACAACAATAGGTAGCTACCATAGTGCCAATTGTTAAGACAAGTTCAAATACAGGAATTGCTCCGCAGTTCCAGCAAACTCAACAGCCTCGACAACAGGCTCAGCAATTCAACAATCAGAACCGTGCGCCCCAGGTCTCGCAGTTTGATCCAATTCCGATGACGTACACAGAACTATATCCTGCATTAATAGAAAGGAATCTTGTGCAAACTAGGTTACCACCTCCAGTACCAGAAAAATTACCATGGTGGTACAAAGCAGACATGTCTTGCCCTTTTCATCAAGGGGAACCGGGTCATGATCTTGAACATTGCATAGCACTGAAAGCCGAAGTACAAAGGTTAGTAAGGACTAATCTTCTTTCCTTTAGGAACACAAATCCAAACGTGCAAGCAAATCCACTTCCCAATCGTGGTGTACATACCGTGAATTTGATACTAAGGAATACAGATCGGTACCTTGTCAAAGATGTGAATATGATAAGAGAAAGCTTGGTACAGCTCCATGATACATACAGTACAATGGGCGCTTTCACTAAACATAATTACACAACTTGCAGAATCTGTTTCAATGATTTTCAAGGATGTACAACCGTAAGAGCAGATATTCAACGGTTAATAGACATTGGTGATATACAGATCTTCAGAAACAGAAACGACTAAGATGTGAATATCGTAGGGCATTTTCTGCATGAGCTTTTAGTCTCAGATATCAACTCGGAAATTCCCGAAGTAAATGTCATTATCCCTTGTTTCAACGTACCCAAGTGTGTGGAAGTTGAATATAACGGTTCAAAGGTTCCAGAATATCCTTTGGTGATTTGTCTACCTGGTCCTGTTCCGTACAGCTCTAACAAAGCGGTTCCCTATCAATACAGTGCAACTATGATAGAAGATGGGAAGGAGAAATCCATGCCAACTCTTTCAACTGATGTTAACATAACTGAAATTGGACGAGTAACGCGAAGTGGACGCGTACATACTCCGTTGCCACCAAAGCAACCTATTGTTCCTGTTGTTAGGCAAAATCCAGTTAATACGCCTCCCGAGAATCCCATGGGGATTCCTGTAGATAATCCAAACATAAACGTTGGTCCATCTAATAGAACCAACGTCAACTCAGATTTCGTTGAGATTTTGAAACTAATCAAGAAAAGCGAGTACAGAGTTGTGGATCAGCTAATGCAGACTCCTTCCAAAATTTCGATATTATCTCTACTTCTGAATTCCGAAGCCCACCGAGAAGCTTTGATGAAAGTGCTAGATCAAGCTTATGTAGATCACGACGTGACTACAGATCAATTTGGTGGAATTGTAGGCAACATAGCAGCTTGCAACAATTTAAGCTTCAGTGATGAGGAACTCCCGAGGAGGAAAAGATCACAACTGCTCGCATATCTCAATGATTTGCCAATCGACTCTTTGTCCAACGTAGTGGATACCGGTTCATCCTTAAATATAATGCCAAAACGACTCTTGCTCGCTTATCTTACAAAGGAACACCGATGAAATTCAATGATATAGTGGTAAGAGCTGATGGGTCAAGGAAATCATATTGGGAAGTCAACCTTCCAATGACAATTGGCCCGATACCTTCCAAATCACCTTCCGTGTCATGGATGGATGTGCCACCGCTATGCTGTTTGCTAGGAAGACCATGGATACGTGAAGCATGAGTGTGATATCCACTCTCCATCAAAAGCTAAAATTACAAAGAAATGGGAAGCTAGTGACCATCATCGGTGAACAAGCTTTACTAGTAAGCCATTTATCCACTTTTTCTTTCATCACGCCCAACGACGTTGAAGGGACATGCCCAAGGACTTTCGTTAGAAGATGAATCTACAAGCAAAAGAAGGTCGTCTATCTCCTCTTACAAAGAAGCAGTGCAGATAGTGAAAGATGGTAATGTTGCAGGTTGGGGACAAGTAATAAAACCTGTCAACAACGAGACAAAGGTCGGGCTCGGATTTGCTCCAGTATTTCCTAAAGACAATCAAAGGGATGAAGCTCTTCGCCCAATCAGAGAAGTATTCCACAATGGGGGTTTCTTAAACCCTGTTCTTCAAGAGGTTAACGTTCTTACCAATGAAGGTGATAAAGACGATCTCTCCGGATCTGAAGAGTGGAGCACTTATCTTACCAGCTCTGAATATGTGTCACAGGAAGAATCGTGCGCGCCATTCTATCCTCCGACTGATCAATTCAAAGGCAAGACCCTACAAAAGAATGAAAATTCACCTATCCCTTCTGAAATTTGGGATACCTTGGGAGAACTAAGTGGAAAGTTTGACTACATGGTAAAATACACTGCACCTGAAAGCTCAAAAATCAGAATTGAAGACATCCAACCAACTGGATGGGATGATCCTTTTGAGTATCCTAGTCAACCAAAAGAGTTATACACATCTTCTCGATCTCATCAACCAATCGAGGTTCCGAATGAAGATCTCTGCTTTAACGCGCCTGTGGAGTTTGTTAAAACAGATCTTAACTATCACTACATCAACGTAATTACTGAAGATCAGGGATGCGATTCTAGAAACGAATTGGAAAGCGTTGCCGACAATGAGTCTCTTCACTCAGAAGATTGGAAAGAACATCCCAAGAATTCGACACGGATGCCAATGGAAAGTACATATGCTGTGTACCATGCTCCTCGATCTATCAATCAAGCTGAAGAAGATCGCTTCAGCAGTACAAAGGGCAAGGTCAACCATCCAGAGTCTTCAAGGCCTGTTCAACCAACGACCAAAGTCTATTCAAGAAATAAGCCAAAAGGAAAACTACCAGAATATCTTGACTTCCAAGGAGTTCATCACTATTGGAAGCCCGTTGAAGTTCGGACTAATGTTCATAGTTCTAAGTAGTTTGTTTTGCTTTTGTTTTGAACTCTCGCCTCGCCCAAAGCGAAGAGATATTTTATAGGGTTTAGCTTTTAAATAATTTCTCTTTGTCTTGCCCAAGACAAATGAGTTTGTATTTAGGGCCCTGTTTCATATTGTGAATCATAAATAAAAGCGTTGTTTTGATTCCACATGTTGTGTTTATTTTTCATTTTTTACCCTTTTCTTGGAAATGATAATCCTAAAAAACACAATAAAAATCTTCAAAAAAAAAATATAATAATAATCTGCATACACTTTCACATTAACTTTTCTAAAAAAATGATGATGATAAAAAAGGAAGAGTTAATTAATCAAACATAAATCAAATATGCAGATTAGCAGATGGACAAATCCATTGAACGCAATAACTCTATGCTCTCTCCTAACTTTGAATTCCCTGTGTTCGACGCCGAGGAAGAAGTTGAAGAAGAGATCCCGGATGAGATTACTCGACTACTTAAGCACGAGGAAAGAATCATTCAACCTCACAAAGAGCCTTTGGAAGCAATCAACTTAGGATCTGAGGAAGACAAAAAAGAAGTGAACATCGGAGCTCTACTCAACAGCAACGTCAAGAGCAAACTGATAGATCTTCTCAAAGAATATGTTGATGTATTTGCTTGGTCCTACCAAGACATGCTGGGTTTGGATACCAGTATCGTGGAGCATCACTTGCCATTAAAACCGGAGTGTCCGCCAGTTAAACAAAGACTGAGAAGAGTTCACCCAGACATGGCCGACAAAATCAAAAAGGAAGTTCAAAAGCACGACGCAGTTTCCTCGTCACCGAATATCCTCAATGGCTAGCCAACATAGTGCCTGCCTCAAAGAAATACGGAAGGTCGAATGTGTGTTGACTACCGACTTGAACAAAGCAAGTCCAAAAGATGATTTCCACCACCGCATATCGACATGCTAGTGGATAGTACCGCAAAGTTCAACGCCTTTTCCTTCATGGACGGTTTCTCTACAATCGATCGTAATGGCTCCAAGACATGGAGAAGACATCTTTATCACGCCATGGGAAGCTTTTGCTACAAAGTAATGCCGCTTTGATTAAAGAATGCAGAACTTACCAAAGGGCGATGACTACTCTCTTTCATGACATGATGCACAAAGAAATCAAGTCTACGTGACGACATGATAGCAAAGTCGATAATCAAGAAGAGCATATAGAATATCTCTTGAAGTTGTTTCAACGACTAAGGAAATTTCAGCTACGCCTAAATCCTAACAAATGCACCTTTGGGGTAAGATCTGGAAAACTCCTAGGTTTCATTGTCAGTCAAAGAGGTATTAAAGTTGACCCTGACAAAGTCAAGGCTATTCAAGAAATGCCTACGCCACATACAGAAAAGCAAGTAAGAGGATTTCTTGGACGGTTGAATTACATCTCCAGATTTATCTCTCAAATGACTACTACCTGTGGGCCGATATTCAAACTTCTCCGCAAAAATCAAGAGGTTGTGTGGACAGAAGATTGCCAAAAAGCGTTTGACAGTATCAAGGAATACCTGTCAGAACCGCCAATATTGATTCCTCCAATTGAAGGAAGACCATTAATCATGTACCTTACCGTGCTAGAAGATTAGATGGGTTGCGTGCTTAGACAGCAAGATGAAACCGGTAAGAAAGAGCATGCCATTTACTACCTAAGTAAAAAGTTCACAGACTGTGAAACTCGTTACTCCATGCTCGAGAAAACATGTTGTGCTTTGGTGTGGGCTTCGAAACGTCTCTTCCAGTACATGATCAATCACACGACTTGGTTAATCTCCAAAATGGATCCAATCAAGTACGTCTTTGAAAAGCCTACCTTAACAGGAAGAATTGCTCGATGGCAGATGCTATTATTTGAATATGACATCCAGAACCGTGCTCAAAAAGCGGTCAAAGGAAGCATTCTCGCCGATCACATGGCTTATCAACCGATCAACGAATACCAATCTCTCAAGTTTGACTTCCCTGACGAGGATGTTATGTACTTAAAGATGAAAGATTGTGACGAATCACGCCCAAGAAGGTCCAGATCCGAATCTAGATGGTGCTTAATTTTGATGGAGCAGCTTAACGCTTTTGGCAATGGAATTGGGCGCATCATCACTCCCGAGGGTTCTCATATCCCGCTTTCGATTGCTATTTGATTGCACCAACAACATCGCAGAATATGAAGCTTGTATCATGGGTATCAAGAAGCTATTGACTGAGGATCAAGATCCTTGACATATATGGAGACTCACCTTGTGATCAATCAAATCAAAGACAAGTATGAAACTCCTCATCTTGGTTTGATTCCTATGAGATTATGCAAGACGTTTGTTGACTTTCTTCAACAAAGTTGAACTGCATCATATCCCTCGAGATCAGAATCAAATGGCAGACGCCTTGGCTACTCTATCTTCCATGTTCAAAGTTAACCATTGGAATGATATGCCTAAGATTCAGACGACGCCTTGAAAGACCTGATATGTGTTTACAATCAAGCTTTCAATGATAAACCGTGGTTCCACGACATCAAACATTTTCTTCAAACTCAGGAGTACCCACTCGGGCCATCATACAAAGATAGGAAAACTCTAAGGAGGCTTTCTAGAAATTTCTTCCTAAATGAAGATGTGCTATACAAAAGAAACTTCGACATGGTCCCGCCGATGCGCCGATGCATATGAAGCGCATACAATAATCCATGAAGTTCATGAAGGGTCCTTTGGAACCCATTCAAATGGGCATGCAATGTCCGTAAAGATCTTAAGAGCAGGATACTATTGGATAACAATGGAATCCGGTTGTCAAACACGCTAAGAGGTGTCACAGTGCCGATCACGCAGATAAGATCCACGTGCCACCAACTCTACTCAACGTTCTCTCTTCTTCGTGGCCTTTCTCCATGTGGGGCATCAACATGATTGGGATGATTGAACCAAAAGCGTCCAACGGACATCGCTTCATTTTAGTGGCTATTGATTACTTCACCAAGTGGGTCAAGCATTCACGCCAACGTTACAAGACAAGTGGTTGTGAGGTTCATCAAGAACAACCTCATTTGCCGATATGGAGTTCCAAGTACGATCATTACAGATAATGGATCGAACTTGAACAACAAAATGATGAAAGAACTATGTGAGGAATTCAAGATTGAGCATCATAACTCATCTCCTTACCGACCAAAGATGAACAGCGTTGTTGAAGCTGCCAACAAGAATATCAAAAAGATTGTCCAGAAGATGGTCATCACCTACAAAGACTGGCACGAAATGCTGCCATTTGCTCTGCATGGGACCGTACTTCAGTACGCACTTCAACAGGGGCAACTCCTTTTTCTCTAGTATACGGCATGGAAGCAGTGCTGCCCGTAGAAGTTGAAATTCCATCAATGAGAGTTCTCATGGAAACTAAGTTATCTGAGGCCGAGTGGTGTCAAAGCAGATATGACCAGCTGAACTTAATCGAAGAAAAGCGCCTGACCGCTCTGTGTCATGGACAATTATATCAAAGAAGGATGAAGAAAGCTTTCGACAAAAAGGTTCGACCTCGTGAATTTCGAGAGGGCGACCTCGTGCTTAAAAAGATTCTGGCTTTTCAACCAGATTCTAGGGGCAAATGGACTCCTAATTACGAAGGCCCATACATCGTCAAAAGAAGCTTTTCTGGCGGTGCTATGACTCTCACAACCATGGATGGTGATGAACTTCCGCATCCTGTAAATGCTGATGCAGTCAAGAAATGCTTTGTCTAAAAAAAAAAAGAACAGCTCGCTAAGTCGAAAACCCGAAAAGGGCGGCTTAGGCAAAAATAAGCATCTTGGTGGACTGAAAACCTGAAAAGGTGGTCCAGGAAAAAATTAGAGACAATAAACAGAAATTATCCTGATAGATTGAAAACCTGAAAAGGCAATCTATGCAAAAATTAAGGATAAAAAAATGACAAAGTAACTACATCACCAGATTAAATCAAGAATCTTCCATCAACGGATCTTCAATCAAATTTTCTAAAGCAACAAGCCCAGTTGGAATTCAAAGTTGTTAGGAATAATAGTGGTTATTGCTTTTAATGTAGCCTTTTCCCAATATATTATCACTTCCAACTCTTGTAAATAGCTCATGGAATCACACCTTTGGCTGATTACCATTCTATCAATAAAATTTGAGCCTTGTGCCCATCTGCTTGCAATTCTTGCTTTATTCTGTTTTGCAAAATAACGCTTTTATTGTAAAAATCACTTTTGGAAAAAAAAAGTTTTAAATGAATTTTTACTTCAAAATTTTGAAATAAAAGCGAAATTTTCCTTTGAACTATGAACATGGAAAGAATATCAACGCTTTCTCCATGAGTGTTTCGACCAAGGATAAAACAATCACATGTAAATCTTCTTCTCCTCAAAAGAGATCATCAAAGGACGGTATTCTTATCAAAAAGAATTCTAACAAAGTTTCCAATGAAATGCCTTTTTCGTAAAAGTTTAAAGCATGCAACTCGATTCACCATTAGTAACGCTCTACACCATGGCTGCAGATTTTGTCGAGTATTTGTTTGAACTGTGACGTAGTCCTTTTCCAAATATCCCTTTGTTGTCTTGTCAAGTATCGTCAAGATGCATATGACATTCATGACATTCATCATTCATACATAATAGCATCATTAATGCATTTCTGCATTTCTCAATGTTTGCTTCAATATCACTGGTTTAGGTTGCATTTATTCCTAAAAACAAGTGTGGGTGTGTCATCTCTCCATTAGATTATCCCCAAGTAGAAAAATATGTTTTTTTCTCATGTTCCCCAGCTAAGAGCATTCCTCATTGGGAACAAAGTTTTGATTGACCTTTTCTTTCCAGTTCATTCCTGGAAAGAACCTCCTCTCTAATCAATTCAGGATTAGATTTTCACAAAAAAAATCTACCTACAAACAATAAGCAATAGCCTCGTCTCCTGAGCTGCTTATTTCCTTTTCATCTTAAAACTTGTCATAAAACAGTTGATCTTCTTAGCAAGTTCAAATCGTGAAAGTTCAAGAAATCTCCGCAGTTGTCTTTCTGTCTAAAGAAAACTTGTGTCTTTTCAATCAAAATGCTCGCATCTTCTCAAAAGAGAGATCCCCGACAAGATTGTAGCTGTGAAAATAACTCATTTGAGATCTGTTTCCATCATTGTCTATTATTCACAAGGCTGAATACTTAGTAATTTTCTCAAGAATTACCTTGTTATAGTTATCACTTCGCTGATAATTGGTAATATCTTCAGAACTCATTACCATAAACTATCACAGGGCTGATAATTGGTAATATCATCTTCATTTACCTTAAACATTGTCACAAGGCTGACAGAAGGTAATCTCCTCGTTTCCTGAAGCGAAACACAGATATTCACATACATTGAGACATATTGCTTGTTTCCCAACAAACAGGATTCTCCTTTCTTAGACAGATTGAGTCATCCCCACAAATCTTTCCCCCGGTATATCAATCTTTGATACCTCCTGGGTAAACCTTTTGCAATCATTTTGCATCATCTGCATTTTTTGGTATCTTAGGTCCAAGAATTTGCGTATTCTGATATTTAAGTCTCTTCACACCTATCGAGACGAAGATATTCATCTTCATATCTCAGGTTAAAGAAACTTAAATAGGGGCATCTGTCATACCCTAATTTTTGACCTAATATACCACCTTACATATGTGTTCGCGTTAAAAGGTGACGCGCTAGAGGATTTGAATATGAATTCGAATTCTCTGGCTCGAAACGATTTACTCTTTTGATTTGTTTATAAAGATGCCGCAAGCATCAAGCTTTATTATTTTCAACACAAGAAAGATGATTTAATGATTATGAAAAAGGGGAAAGCTGAAATACCCTCAATTGATATTGGTATGCGTAACGACTAGCGCAAACTAGACGCAACGCATTTGGGGAGATTCTGAGTAAAGGGGATTGTTATATAAAGGGAATAAATGGAGCACCCTAAATATATATAGTTATCTATAGCTTTATATATGAATATATTTGATATGTTTGTGTGTTTTAATTTCTATTTCTATGATTGGGAAAGTTTCTCCTTTGGGATTTTAAGAATGATAGATTATGTGGGATCCTAGTGTTTGTTATTATTGTGCTCGCAAAGATCTGTGGATCTTCTGCATACATATCCCCTAGTGGGAATCAGAGCATTTGTAGCTCGGATCTAAAGGGTTCTATGGTTTGTTTGGTCTTGAGAGAGAAAGAAATTTGCTCGGCAAGGATGAGACCTTGTGCCTACGTATTCTCAAAAGGATGTTGAGAAAGTCAGAGCAATCGTAGTTCCCACTTATGCTAGTGGAAAGCAACGGGATGTTAGTAAGAGACAGGCAAATGTCATCTTAATGAAAAATGTATCTAATCTATTTCATCACATACATTTTTGAAAGTTTGATTGATAAAAATCTTTCGTCGTAAGTTATAGGTGTTTTGCTTGAGTGTACAAGCGTTACCACTTACATGTTTAAGAAAGATGTTTGAAAAAATGATTGAATCTTTTAACTGTAAGCATTGGGTGTTTTGCTTGAGTGTACAAGCGTTACCACTTACAATTAAGAGATGTTTTGTTTGAAAATAGTTTGAAAGTTTTGACCGTATGTGATGTAATAGATGAGATACTTCTTCCATAGAGATGATGAATGTCTAAATCTCAAGGAGAAATTGATTGGATTTAAAGGGATGCTTTTAAGAAGCCCATGGGTCCTTGTATTGTAAGCCCAAGAGGAGGCATTCCGAGGGTCATCGAGGGTCCTTGTATGAAGCTCAAGAGGAAGCTATAGGGTATGGTGGCTTTGTTTTAAAAGGATTTCACCGAGAAACCATCCTTTTGAATTAAGAGCAATTTCACCGGAAATTTTACTCGGGATTTGAAAGTGATTTCACCGGAAACCATCCTTTCGTGGTTCTATCTTAGCTGGTGATTCTTTGTATTGGGAGCCCAATAGGAGGTCGTTAAGAGATTTCTGCCTCTTTCATTGTATGATGCCTAAGAGAAGGCTAAACTCAATGAGGAGTTCTTTTGAACGAAGCCTAAGAGGAGGCTGACTCAACAGGGGAGTGTTGTCTTATATGAAGCCTAAGCGGAGGCTAAACTCAGATGAATGAGTTTTCTTATATGAAGCCTAAGAGGAGGCTGAACTCTGTGGGGAGAGTTATCTTGTATAAAGCCCAAGTGGAGGCTAAACTCATGCTGGAGATGAATTATCTTGTATAAAGCCCAAGCGGAGGCTACAACTGTGGGGAACCTATTGGTTAGACTAATTGTTATGTTATAATTAGACAATTGTATAAACAAGTGTGTGTGTGTGTGTGTGATATGTATTCACAGGAGTTTATGAAGGAAATATAAACAATGCAATGATGTTTATTGATAGAAGTTTATGAAATATAAACAAGTGTCTGTGAAACGAACGTTTAAAACGAGCGTAACTTGATTATTTACAAGTTTGAACTGTGTACAAGGAAATGAATATGTACACGAACGAGTATTTATGTACAGAAAAAGATGGATGTACATAGGAGGGTTGGGACTTACACCATAAGGGTGGCCCATTGGTTTGAAAGTAGTTTCACAGGGAATAATGCTCCTTTCAATACCAATGGTATTCAGTGTATAAACAAACGAATGAAAAAAAACGAAAGAAAATTGTTTATGTTTGAATATTGACAATGATGATTTGAGTATGTACAAGTAAAACTAAATATGTACAAAAAGGATTGGGACTTACACCATAAGGGTGGCCCATGATCGATTGAGAAATTCGAGAGAAAACGAATTTGATTTTATCGTTTCAATCGGATCGATCGTGGTAAAAGATGTAAGTTTGATGAAATGTTTTGAAATGTGAGGTTCATTTATGAAAAGTTTTGAAAAGAATCGGAAGTCGAAAACTTGAAAATTTCACCTAAAAGGAGGTTTGAAAAGTGTTCGTAACGTCGTTTTCGCCCGATTAAAATATAATCGATGAAAGTTTTTCCGAAAATTTTGCACTATCATAAAATAGATGTATTTATTAACAAGTGTACGAAAAATCACCTTAAAATAAGGAGTTTTGATTAGTTAAAAAAAATTGTGAAGTTTTGTAAAAAAACATGAAAAAATATGAAAGTTTGAAAAAAGAAATGGTCCTGATGGGAGTTGAACCCATGACCATTGGCAGCACACGGGCGTAAAACCTTTAAAGGCAAGCTACCACTGAGCCAAACGCGCATCTGTGTTTAGTGGATCAAAACACGTGTAGACAAAGTATTGGAATATTTAAATTTGAAAAATCAAGAACACGCGACCATCCATGTTCTTCATGTTTGATCTTCAGATTGCAAAATTCAAGCTAAAATCTTCATTTCTTAATGAAATTGAATGAAGTAAAAATCAAAATTGCTCGGTTTTTCGTCACGAATATGAAGGTGGATGTTAATTGCATTTATATTTAACCTAGCATGCTTGAATTTCTGGGAACCACGATGAACCCTAGAACTGAGTTTTTCAAATTAAATGATGTGTAGTTGATGATTCTTTGATTTTCTTGAGGGCTTATGATCGTTATGAGTGCAGAAAGAGATCGGCCAAGAGTTTTTTTGTTTAAGTTCAAAGAATTGTGATATCCCAGTTCGTGTTCTAACCTGTGTAAGTGGAGATCGAATTCAATGCAAGAGTGTTTCCAGAGCCTGTTTCTTGATCATTTGAGCATCATCGGCATGTATGGAAGCTAAATGGATGATCTGCACTTCTTGAATCAAGCTGGATCGTGCTACACAAGTCCACCTGCACAATTCAAAAATGGAAGCTCAAATCGATGTTAAACCTCAATATTGCTTGCCAATGATCCGGATCATGTACATGAGGTACATGGAAGGTGTTAGGATGCTCACAACACAATTTAATCAAACCAAACTTCAAATTCAATTCTATGGCGCTTTGGAAAGTTTGAAAATGGAAAGTGAAATCTGATTTTCGTGGTTCTTGTGTTGATTTTATGATTCAAACATGTTCCATATTGATTATATGTTATGTTAGACACCAAATTTCAACATGGTTTTAATCGAATTTCAAAATGCAATGTTTCTCAATTTTGCACTATGTTGTTGATTTTCAAGAAAGTAGAGAAAGCATGGATTTGCATTGCTTTGGTATCGTTTTAGACTTGAAATGTGATCTATTTATAGGCCAAAAGATTCAAATGTTAGGCAAGAGTACATGGCAATTGGAAAATCAAAGATGCCTTAAGGGGTAAGAATGACATTTGTAAAGGAAAAGGAAGTTTCCTTTTTTAACCATGTGCTATTTTCACTTTGATCCTATCTCATCTCAATTATTACTTCCAAGCTGATATTTATCAGTTCAACAATCCATTTGGCATGGTTGCAAGTGGTCTAAATGAGAAAATCACAAAATGACCTATAATTTGATGTTTTGGATTTTGAAAATCAAGTTCATGAAGCCTTATGTTTCAATTTCAAAAGTATAGCTAGACTCCATGGATTTGAGAGTTCTTGGACATTTTGGAAAGCTTGTTTCACAAGCTACAACTTTCATGTTTTGAGTTTTTCCCAATTCAAATTGGAACTAGGTGAAAAAATGGCATGAAGTTTGGAAAAAATAAGAAATTTCAACACTTAGAAAATTTTCTAAGTGTTAGAACTTTTGACTTTTTGTTGACTTTTTCAAATTCTTTGATTTTTTATGATCATGATGGATCATTTGAAGTATTTTGATGATTGAAAAAGTTTTGTTTTGAAAAATTTGACCAAAAGTCAAAGTTTGACTTTTCAAAGGCGTATGAAATTTCATCGATGTTCGAAATCGATCGATAAAGTCTGTGAACTTCGGGATGTTTTGAATCAGAAATTAGGTCAAGATGTTGTATCTAAGATATAATGACCAATCTCTATCCAAAAGTCATTTCTTGCTCAAAAGTCGGAGAAAACCACTCGATCAAAACCAATGGTCGATCCTCGATTGATCTATGAGAAATGGATATCGAAGATTGAAGGTCGATATTTTGATCAAGATAGATCAAATGAGGTGAGAAAAACTCAAACCCTACTGATTGCTCTTGAATCGATGAAAATCTGATGAAACCCTAATTTAAACCTGTGAATGCTACACCCGATTAATGCTATCTGAACTGTTAGTTATGCAAATGATGCAAATGTAAGGTGGTATATTAGGTCAAAATTTGGGGTATGACAATATGCATCACTGCATCACTAACGCTTAGAAATGTAATTGATCGTGTGTGGCTTCTAGAAATCAAAATCAGGGTTCATCAAAATTTCATCTGCTCAAGAGGAGATCAATTAGGGTTTGAGTTTTCACTCACCTCAAATGATCTATCTTAATCAAATCATCAACCTTTGATCTTCAGATATCCAACTTTTCTCATGATGTATCAAGGATCGACCAATTAGGGTTTTTATCGAGGATAGGGAATCATTGACTTTCTAATCAATGAATGACTTTTTTGCCTGGAGATTGATCTTCATATCTTCAAATCAGCATCTTGACCTAATTTATTGATTCAAAACATCACAGAAGTTCACATTTTCATCACCACGGATCATTTGATGAAATTTCATCCAGACCGAAAAGTCAAACTTTGACTTTTGGTCAATTTTTTCAAGACAAAACTTTTTCAATCATCAAAATACTTCAAATGATCCATCATGATCATAAAAAATCAAGAAATTTGGAAAAGTCAACAAAAAGTCAAAATTTTCAACACTTAGAAAATTTTTAAGTGTTAAACATTTCATGTTTTTTCCTACTTTCATGGCACTTTTTCACATAGCTCCATTTGGAATTAGAAAAAACTCAAAAGATGAAAGTTGTAGCCCTTGTTACAAGCTTTCCAAAATGTCCAAGAACTTACAAAACCATCTTGTCTAGCTATACCTTTGATTTTGAAACATAAAGCTCCAAAAGCCATGGATTTCAAGTTCATACTTCAAAAATATAGGTCATTTTTTTGCATTTTCTCCTTCTAGATGCCTTGTCATCACTTAGAGGCAGCTAGTAACTGATAAATATCAGCTTGAATGATTGAAGATAGGATTGGATCAAAGAAGGAAACTTAACCATGGTTAAAGAAAGTAACTTTTGCATTAAATGAAAAAGATTCCATTATGACCTCTTAACCAAGTTGCAAGTTTCCTTCAATGATTTTTGCCAAATCATTCTGTTTTCTTGGCCTATAAATAGAGGTCATGTTTTCAAATTGAAACCACACCAAAGCTATGCAAAACAAGCATTCACTCTCTTTTCTTGAAATTCAAGTTTTATGGTTCAAAAGTGAGAATTTTGCATTTTGCAACTGTAAAATCTGTGAGAAACTTGGTGTCTAACATGTCTTAAACATCAAATAGAACTTGTTTGAAACTTAAAATCAACTCAAGAATAACTAAAAACCATAATTGCTTGTCAAATTTCCAAACTTGTAAAAACTGCCTTAACATTCAAACTGTTAATTGGCTCGAGCTAATCTTGATTTTATCATTTGAACATCATCAACATGCTTCATATGAGTGATACAAATCATCTTCCTTGAACTGTAACACCTTCAAGCTCGAATTCGAAACTCATGCCAAGGAATTGCAGTTGGACTTGGTCAGGATGATCTAGGTTGTTTCAAAGCAAGCATAGCACTTCCACACGTTCCATGAGGTCTGGTGCTATAGCAATCATCAAAGCAACTCTGTAACACCTCCTTCGAAGAATCAAAGTCCAGCTTCAAGAGGTAAGAACTAAAACTTTGAACTTCATATTTTCTAACTTCCAGTTCAAAAATGGCTTGGCCGTTTTGTTTCTGCACCCTCACTGATTGATAACCCTCAATCAATTGCTTAATTCCATAGCCATACACGATTTCACTTTGAATTTTTAGAATTAGGGTTCTTCATGTTTTTGGGAAATTTAATCATCTAACACTAAAAATAAATGGAATTAATCACCACTATCATGTTCCTGGTTAAATTTCGTCCAAGTTTGATGTTTACATCATGCATTTTCATTGAGAAACAAAGAATCTGGGTTTGAATGAGGATTGAGGAAGAAGAAGAACGAGTTCGCGCGTGTTCTTGTTGTTTTTTCAAATTCAAATAATAAGTTTATAATATAATAACATGGAATGGCATAAATGAACGGATGTATTGCCAGCTGTTGCCACTCACTTAAGTCACTTGTTTGCCTTGCCCAATGGTCCTGTGTTCGAGTCCCCTTGGGACCATTTTGCCAAATTTTTTGCTTTTCTCTTCACATTTTTTTCAAACTTCAATGCTTTCAAAACCCAATCAAAACTCCTCATTTTGAGGTGATTTTTTGCACACTTGTCATTTAACATGTCTATTTTGTGATGATGTCAAAAAATCCAAAAATATTCTCTTTTGATTATATTTTCATCGAGCCGAAAACGAGATGTTTTAAGTACTTTTCAAGTACTTTTCAAAGATGTTCTTTTCAAACTTTCGAAACTCGAAACTTTTTCAAAATTCTTGTGGATATATTTCATCTTTCAAAAACACTTTCAAGACCTTTTCAAAACATTTCAACCAACTTACACATCTTTTTTCCATGATCGACCCAATTTGAAGATAAAACCGAACCCGTTTTTTCTCGAATTTCTTAATCGATCGTGGGCCTCCCTTACGGTGTAAGTCCCAATTCTTTTTATGTACATAAGCTATTTACTTGTACATATCAAATTCTTTCATGTACATATCAATTTTACTTGTACATAATACAGATACCTTTGAAAATATTCAAGTATAGCAAACTTTCGTTCGTTTATTCGCTTGTTTATACACCATTTCCATTGGTATTAAGAGGAGCATTATTCCGTGAAACGCTCTTAAACCAAGGCCTCCTCACGTAAGTCCCAACCTCCTATGTACATAATAATTTCTTGTACATAATCACCCTTTCGTACATATTCGTTTTCTTGTACACATTCAAACTTGTAAATAATCAAATTAGACTTACTTTAAACGATTGTTATATACACATTGTTTGTATTTCCTTCATAAACTCTTGCAAATAAACATTACGCATTTGTTTATATTTCCTTTATAAACTCCTGTGAATAAAGTTCATACACTTGTTTATATAACTGTCTTGTTATAACATAACAACTAGTCTAACAATTAAGTTCCCCGCAGAGTTTAGCCTCCTCTTAGGCTTCGTATAAGATAACTCATTCATCTGAGTTTAGCCTCCTCTTAGGCTTCAGATAAGATAACTCATTCATCTGAGTTTAGCCTCCTCTTAGGCTTCATATAAGAAAACTCATTCAGCTGAGTTTAGCCTCCTCTTAGGCTTCATATAAGAAAACTCATTCATCTGAGTTTAGCCTCCGCTTAGGCTTCATATATGACAACACTTCTGCTGAGTCACCTCCTTGGGCTTCGCTCAAAAGAACTCCTCATTGAGTTTAGCCTTCTTGGACATCAAACAAGAAAGATACTAAAACATCTCTTAATCGTAGTGGTAACGCTTGTACACTCAAGCAAAACACCCAATGCTTACAATTAAAAGATTCAATCATCTTTTTCAAACATCTTTCTAAAACTCGTAGTGGTAACGCTTGTACACTCAAGCAAAACACCTATAACTTAAGATGAAAGATTTCAATCAATCAACCTTTCAAAATGTATGTGATGAAATAGATTAGATACATTTTCATTAAGATGACATTTGTCTCGCTCTTAATAACTTCCTTTGCTTCCACTAGCATAAGTGGGAACTACGATTGCTCGACTTTCTCAACATCCCTTTGAGAATACGTAGGCACAAGGTCTCATCCTTGCCGAACAAATTTCTTTCTCCCTCAAACCAAACAAAACCATAGATCCCATTAGATCCGAGCTACAAATGCTCGATTCCCATTAAGGGATATGTATGCGTAAGATTCCAATGATCTTTATGAGCACAATAATAACAAAACCTAGGATCCTACATAATCTACCTTTCTTAAAATCCAAAGGAGAAACTTTCCCAATCATAGAAATAGCAATTTAAAACACACAAACATATCAAACATATTCATATATAAAGCTATAGATAACTAGATATATTTAGGGTGCTCCATCTATTCCCTTTATATGACAAACCCCTTGCCCGAATCTCCTAATGCGCGCCTAGTTTGCGCTTAGTCGTAACGTATATCATATCAATTGAGGGTATTGCGCTTTCCCTTTTCATAATCATTTTCTTATGTTGAAATAATAAAGCTTGATGCTCATGCATCTTTATAAACAAATCAAAAGAGTAAATCGTTTCGAGCCAGAGAATTCGAATTCAGATTCGATTCCCTCGCGCGTCACTTTTTAACGCGAACACAAAGTTAACCTAAAGACTTGGTCTTTGCAACATAACCGATTAGGGTTAAACAGAGTTAACCTAAAGTCTACGTGAGCACAAGATCCAAACAAATTAATCCAACTCAGAACAGCCCAACAGATTCCTGAAAACTCTCAGGAAATATAAATTTGCACAACAACTTAATCAGTACAGGATGTCTTAACATTGGTCATGACATCATACATCCCGCTTCATCGACATCGCAGTAATCCAAGACAACTGATCATAGCATAATCATTATGTTATGCAATCATACTGAGCTGTACCTGTAGAACATTCCTTCTGCAGAATTTGTCTTCAACCCAGAATGTCATGACATTGTCATAATCTGGTTTTACCAAAAATTACAGCCAACATAAAAACACTTACAAACTCCCCCTTTGACAAATTTTTGCTAAAACAACTAAACTATCAGAGATCAAACTAAAGTAGTAGAATATTAAAAACAATTAGACTAAACTATCAAACACCCAATTAAGACAAATTCTACCAATTACTTCTCCCCCTTTTTAGCCATAAATGGGCCAAAGGAACCATTATAAAATCCCAGAAATCAAGTTATACAATCAGCAGAAAAATCAACATAAATCCAAGTTATCAAAACAACAAACAGAAACAGAACATAGGCTCATCAGCAACATAGATCAACAACAGCTATTGGCACACAGATCGCCACGTAACTTGTGCACCGCTATCTCCGATGAAGCACCGCTTTAAGCAAAGATCTTCGTTGAGTCGCTTGCAGAGCCATCATGTTGTTCTTCATCAGCATCCTCTTCGAGCCTTTCATCCTCAACCTCTATGTCATCCTTCTCCTATTTCAGGGCAGTGATCAGCTCTTCAAGTGATCTCTTTCTTGCCTCAAGCTCTCTGCAGGTCTCTCTCAGGACAAAGAATAACATCAGCTTTCTTGGAATTAGCTTTGACATTTGATGTCTCAGCAGATGTCATAACAATATCAGGGACATGTGTTCCCTGAAACAGCTTGTAATGAAATCCAAGTGCAGGGCTCTTTTGCATACAGTGTCTTTTTCCACTGTGATGTCGTGATACGATCCATAATGATACCACATAGGAGGGAGGGAAAAGCTATAGGACCTTTAATAGCATAACTTTCAAGATGTTTCATTGTTTGCTCAAAGATGTAGTCGCCATAATCAAATTTGGTTCTGCCAACAAAGATAAATAAATCTTCCCAATCCAGAGAGATGGTAGATTTGTGGTTGGTGGGGACCCATTGGTTGCTCCAATCTTGTGCAAATAGGAAACTTCACACCGAGTTTGTCAAGATAACTTCCCTTTCAAAGGCTAGTGCTTGACTTGTCAAGGCAGGATAACTTGACAAACCTCGGTTGTCGGACTTCTAGCTCAGCCGAGCTTCATCAGCCTCCCAAGTATTTGTTGATCACGATAGAGAGAAACTAATCTTCCTTCCTCTCACATACACGCACCTAAAATCTTCGATTTTCCATCAACACAATCAATGATAAATTCATAATGAATTCTTTGACAAGAATCTCATAGCATCTAGAAAATTTGACAATTGTTTTCATTAGTCCAACAAATTTTATGAGGTCCATTACATCCTTGCAATCAAGGGCATTGTTGTTCAGCTCTCTTTCTAGTGCTATTCTTTTCAAGAACACATATTTCCACCTGCTAGCATTCTCAGGATGATGAAAGGAAATATTATCAATAGCAACATCAGGAACCTTGGCCAATTTTCCTGATGTGGGCTTCTTCCTGAGAGGAATGTCTCGAACATTGCTCTCAACATCAAAATCAAAGTCGAGCTTACCGCTTCAGATGATGCAGGAGCTTTCCTCTTCTTGGACACTAATTTGCTCAAGTGTTTTGAAGGACTATCAGCAGCTCTCTTTGATTTCACCTTGCCTTTGCCTTTGCCTTTGGAAGATCCAGCTGATTGGTCTTTTACAGTACCTACTCTAGCCTTGCACTCAGGCTCAACCTTTCGTAATCAACTTTAGCAGCATTCTCTTTGGAGAGGCTTTGAACAGCACCATGTTTCTCTTTTCTAGTCATTAGTCTTCTTGCTATGCTAGGATTACAATTAGCAATCAGATCATTATCAGAAAATTCCTCATCAACATCTATAACAGGAGTCTCATCAGCCTTATCAGCAGTATTCTGATGATCATCAGGTTTTGCAGGAGATTCCTCAATGTTGTTATCACTTGTCTCAACATTCTGAGTGACATTGGGGTTACTTTCTATGTTAGGGCTAGCAGCTTCTTGGTTCAGGGGTACAGAAACACCAGGAACAACATGGTTTTCATTAAGAATTCTAGTCACTAATATAACAATGGCTTGGTGGACATAAGTAGTACCCTCCCTATTAGCTATTTCAGGGGGAACAGAAGATGAAGTTTGAGCAAATTTACCGTATGAGAAGCCTCATGATCTTCTTGCATGTGGAGTTCACATCTTCTTGACTTTAGTAGGATCAGCTGCCATTGCACGAAAAGGTGTTATCTCAAGAACCTCTTTGGGATTCATGTTTTCCCTAGAATCCGTGTCAGTGGAGGAGGAAGAGGTAGTCTTCTGAGAAGACGATGAAAGAGATTGTTGTGACATCTTGATGAACAGAGAGTATAGGGTTAAACAAGGTTTAAACTTTCTTCTGTGAGAATGGATAGAGATCGTCCAAACTGTGAGGGTGAAGGTATAAATGTGACTATTCCTCTTCTGAAGTATTTGGAAAGAAGAAGGGAAACTAGTTATTAGCCCAATCACAATTAACTTAATTAAAATATCTCTCTCAACCCTTGTTTTAAACAAAATTAATTGCTACAACTCTTCATATTGGAAGATATCTAGCTTGCCCCTTAAGTTTTCAAACCGACTAACATCCAAAGGCCTTGGTAAAATATCACCATTGTAGATCAGTGGCAACATGCTCCAACTTAATCACTTTCTCTTCCACAAGATCTCTGATGAAGTGATGTCTAATGTCAATTTGCTTAGTCCTGTTGTGCTATATAGGATTCTTGGATATATTAATAGCACTCAGGTTGTCACAGTATAATGTCATGAAATTTTGTGTGACATTGTACTCAGACAGCATCTGTTTCATCCAGATCATTTGAGAACAACTGCTACCAGCTGCTATGTGTTCACCAGAGAGATAGACACACAATTTTGTTTCTTACGTAACCAAGAGATATGGTTGTTTCCTAAAAAGAAACATCCTCCAGAGGTACTCTTTCTATCATCAGCACTACTAGCCTAATCAACATCATAATAACCAGACAAGATAGGATCACATCCATGAGAGTACAGTATACAATAGTTGTAGGTTCCACTCACATACTTCAGAATTCTTTTCACCTGGTTTATGTGACTCACCTTGGTTCACCGGTACCTGCACATACTCCAATTGCAAAGGCTATGTCAGGTCTGCTGGCTGTTAAGTATAGTAAACTTCCTATCATACTTCTGGACAAGCTTTGATCCACACATGTGCCACTTGTGTCTTTGGACAACTTTAGATGAGTAGGGGCAGGAGTTCTTTTATGACTGGAATTCTCCATCCCAAACTTCTTGACAATATTCTTGGCATACTTGCTTTGAGAAAGAAAAAATTGAATCTTCCATCTGTGTGACTTGTAGCCCAAGAAAGTAGGTCAATTCTCCAATGAGGCTCATTTCAAATTCAACTTGCATCTGATCAGCAAAATGTTTAACCATTTTATCTGACATTCCTCCAAACACTATGTCATCAACATAAATTTGAGCTACCATTATTTTTCCTCCTTCATCCTTCACAAAAAGAGTTTTGTTCAATCCTCATTTCCTGTACCCTTTGTTAGTAAGGAACTTTGTTATCCTTTCATACCAAGCTCTAGGAGCTTGTTTCATACCATATAATGCTTTTCTCAATTTGTATACATGATCAGGACAGTTTGGATCCACAAACCCTTTAGGCTGTTCCACATATACTTCCTCATTTAAGTACCCATTTAGGAAGGAACTTTTCACATCCATTTGAAGCAGCTTGAACTTCAGAAGGCAAACAACTCCCAAGAGTAGTCTGATTGCTTCCAGCCTGGCTACAGGAGAAAATGTTTCATCAAAATCAACCCCTTCAACTTGAGTGTATCCTTGTGCAACAAGCCTTGCCTTATTCCTGGTGACAATTCCTTCAACATCAAGACTTGTTTTTGTATATCCATTTTGTGCCAATGATATTTGTTCGTTCAGGTCTAGGAACTAACTCTCATACCTCATGTTGTTTGAACTGGTTCAATTCATCCTGCATGGCACCAATCCAGTATTCATCAGCCAAAGCTTCTTAAACATTCTTTGGTTCAATCTTAGACACAAAACAAGGGTTTGAGATGATTTCTCTAGATCTTGTAGTGACTCCACTGTTAGGATCTCCTATGATGAGTTCTTTGGGATGATCTTTCTCAATTCTGATGGAAGGGTCTTTGTTAGCTTCCTTTGATTCGCACTGATGAAGTAGGATTAGACACATCAACTTTTGTAGACACTTGTATGGAGTGTCAAAGAATGTCTCAACATCATATGGGACATTGGTTTCCTCATGGTGATCATCAACTGTGACATTTATAGATTCCATCATAACTTTGGTCCTGGAATTGAACACCCTATACACTCTGGTGTTGGTAGAGTATCCCAGGAATATTCCTTCATCACTCTTAGGGTCCTTCTTTCTCCTTTGTTCACAATCTGTCCGAATATAACATTTGCTCCCAAAGACATGGAAGTACTTCACAGTAGGCTTTCTTCCTTTCCATATTTCATATAGTGGATAATGTTCCTTTCTCCATGTGACCGTGTGGACATAGCAAGCTGTATTCATAGCTTCAGCCCAAAAGTGGATAGGAAGTTTCTTGGCATGTATCATTGCTCTAGCAGATTCCTGTATGGTTCTGTTTTTCCTTTCAACAACTCCATTTTGCTGAGGACTTATGGGTGAAGAGAACTCATGATTGATCCCTTCTGAAAAGCATAATTCATCAAACTTAATATTCTCAAATTCCTTACCATGATCACTTTTGATCCTGATAATGCAGCCTTCTTTTTCTTTTTAAAGTCTTTTTCACAGTTCTTTAAAGACATCAAATACATCAGATTTTTCTCTAATGAAGTTTATCCAGGTGTATCTTGAAAAATCATCAACAACAACATAGGCATATCTCTTCCCACCAAGACTTTCTACCTGCATGGGACCCATCAAATGCATGTGTAGCAGTTCTAGAACCTTGGAGGTGGTTAGGTGTCTTGTCTTTGGATGTGACATTCTAGTTTGCTTCCCAACCTAACATTCACCATGCACTCTTCCTTCATCAATCAAGCTTTGGAATCCCTCCGACCTTCCATGGATATGATCTTTTCATTCCTCTAAGATGTAAATGGCCAAGTTTTGGTGCCACAGCCACTTCCTTTTCTTCTTTGGCTATGGAGCACACAGAAGAGTAGTTGGTGTCCTTAGACTCCCATAAGTAACAGTTATCTTTTAATCTGACTCCTCTCATTACAACTTCTTGTTTTTCATTTGTAACAAGGCATTCAGACTTGGTGAAGTTGACTTTGAATCCTAGATCACATAGTTGACTGATACTAATGAGGTTGGCAGTTAATCCATTTACCAGTAATGCTTCATTCAAGTTTGGGACTCTAGGGCAGTCCAATTTTCCAACACCTTTGATTTCTCCTCTAGCTCCATCTCCAAAAGTGATAGAGTTGGTTGAATGAGGGTTGATGTCACTTAGCAAATTCTTGATCCCAGTCATATGTTTAGAACATCCACTGTCAATGTACCAGTCTTCTTTGGCAGAGACTCTAAGAGAGGTGTGAGCTATCAAGGTCAGCTTTTTCATCCATTGTTGATTATTTGGTGTCCTGTTAGTTTTAGGTTTGACATGTGGAGTCTCGTTAGATACCCATATAATCAAACAGATCGGTTTTATGTGGCCAAACCTTCCACAATAACGATATTTCCATCTTTGGTATTCTTTTCTTCATGTTTCTTTGTCCTTGATGTTGAGCCCTATGTTGTGACATCTGCTTTTGACATTTGTTTATCGTGCCTAGGTTTCTTTATGTCAAAAACATTCCTTTGCAGCCACAAATCCTAGACCAAACAAGTTTCCCGATTTTGTCCAGCTTGTAGTATTTCTTCCAACTTGTCGGCCCATTTGTTAGCATCCCGATGACTTTGTCATCTGATCTAGTTTGGAGTTCAACACAAGAACTTCACCTTTGAGATGACTTATAGTTTCAATGTCTACCTTCTTCTCAGCTTCCAACTTAACTATGAGCTTCTTCTGCTTTTCATTTTGTTGGCAGACTTCAGCACTCCTGATGCACAGCTTCTTGTAGGAGTCAGCAAGTTCTTCAAACGTTAGTTCCTCATCACTTGAATCATTGTCAGAGTTACAAACACCAGTTAGTGTAGTAACTAGTTTAGCTGATTCTTCTTCAGAGTCACTTTCTGAGTCACCATAAAACCAAGTGACAGACATTCCTTTCTTTTGTTTCTTTAGAAAGGTAGGACATTCAACTCTAATGTGTCAAAATCCTTCACATCCATGACATTGGATTCTCTCGCTTGATTTCCTTTTCTTCGTGCTTAGTTCTTCTGCTTGAATCATAGGATCTTCTGATGTTAATGGAAATGTTCTTGACATTTGATCTTGGCTTCTGGTCCATTCTCTTGATGATTTTGTTGAACTGCCTTCCAAGCATAGCTATAGCTTCTGATAGATTCTCTTCATCACTCTCCTTTCTTTCCTCTTCAGCATTGGATACAAAGGCTATGCTCTTGTTCTTCTTGTCAACATTTTCACTGATCCGCATCTCAAATGTCTGGAGTGAACCAATGAGTTCATCTACCTTCAAGCTGTAGATATCCTGAGCTTCTTCTATAGAAGTCACTTTCATTGCAAACCTTTTAGGCAAAGATCTAAGAATCTTTATCACCAGCTTTTCTTCAGACATCTTCCATCCCAATTCTCCTGAAGTGTTGGCAATCTCCAAGATGTTCATGTGAAACTCATGAATGGTCTCATCTTCCTTCATCCTCAGATTCTCAAATTTGGTAGTGAGCATCTGAAGTCTTGACATTTTTACCTTGGATGTACCCTCATGAGTGGTTTTGAGAGTGTCCCAAACATCCTTGGCCAGTTCACACTGATGTACTAGTCTAAAAATGTTTCTATCAATTCCATTGAACAAGGCATTCAATGCTTTAGAGTTTCCTGTAGCTAACTCTCTTCTTCTTTGCTCCATTCTTCCTCGTGTTTCAGCTAGTAGTCCCATCTTTCTCAATTTTGATGGGATGTTTCCATCCTCCACAAGCAGCTCTCCAAGCTTTATTGTCCAAAGGACTTCAAGAAGGCATCCATACGAGGTTTCATGAAGCAACTCGATTTTCAAAAATCATTTAAAATGAATTTTTAAAAAAAACAATGAAATCGCCACCTAATTTTATTTGTTCTTAGAAAGAACGGGGAAATATAGATAAAACCCACAACAACCGGATAAGGCGGTCTACAAGACCAAAAAGCATGGATTCGGGAGTCGGTTACGCAAGAGGAAGGTATTAGCACCTCTTACGTCCATCGTATTCGATGGGACCCATTTAGTTCGAAATGTGTTTGTGTGTGTAATCGCTAATTTCTAAATCCTGAATAAATAAAAGAAAATGGATTTGTTTGTTATTATTTTGAGTTTGACACGGTTTCGAAACCGCGGCTCACGATTCCCTCGCAATGGGAAAGTCAAAACTCCGTAGTTCTTGTTGAAAATGTCTTGGATTGTTTGTATTGATTTTAATTGAAAATGTTTTTGATGACCGCGTATGAGCGGAAAATGAATTTGAATGGGTTGAACTGATTTTAATGGTAGATGACAAGTACCAAAACGTCGGGATATCCTCTAACGAATTCGGCACTCGAGATTGGTGATTGAGGTCAACCGATCTTCTCTCATCCAAAATCTTTATTATGAAAGAAGTGAGGTGAAACAAAGTCCACTTTTTATTAAGTGTTATGGAATAAAGTATTTAAGTCATTGGGTTACCCTCTAATGGCCCAAATACTTTACATTTTTAATTAAATCGCACGAACCTCTAACAATTTAATTAAGTACCATAACACTATATTTTTTGTTTTTGTAGAAAATTGATTTTTGAAAACAAATTCAATTAATTAATTTAATTTGAAAGTGTTTTAGATTTTCAAGTGTATGGAATAAAGTATTCGAGTCATTGGGTTTCTAATGGCCCAAATATTTTACATTTTAATTAAATTGTTGGGCGAACCTCTAACAACTTAATTAAGTACCATAACACTACGTTGAAAATTGCGGCCGGACGAGAAATGATATTTCGGTTATGGTCAACCAAGTATATGGACTTGATTAACCATGAGACCCCGTGCATGGTGATTGGTATGTGGACCAATTTTTTGGGTTATGATTAATCAAGGCAACGAGGGCCTTAATTAACCTCGTGAGGATGGCCATGCCCATCCCCAACCATGAGACCCTTAGAGAATTTGGTGGGTAACCAAAATGAGAGAGCGGAGGCGTTGTTGATTTTATATTAATGTGAGTGTGGAGTGTTCAATCGCGTAATAAACATGCAAGCGGATAATGTAATAGCGGATAAAATAAAGAAAATAAATTAACACACAATACAATATCGGAATTTAAATAATTATTAGTATAGATATTCTTTTACTTGATGAAAAATCAATTAACAATTTAATTGGTAATTCAACAAATAAAAAACTACCATATGCCAAAATATTATTTAATACATCATTGTATAATAATAATAAAAAAACTTGCATAATATAAATTTTAAAGAGAAAAGTTGAGAAATGGGCCTGATTGGAGCTTTAATCTGGAGGGTGTAGATAGCAATCTGAGCCCAAGCCCAAAAATGCTGCTGGATCTTGTATGAGATGCTTCATGGAAACAGAGTGTGGTCCACCATTCTGGATCGTCGGATCTGGACCTCATCAGATCCGATGGCTTATGGCAGGAGGGTGCAACATTGATACAATACACTTACACACACCAGATTCGAATAGATTAAACAGTGGTGACAAGTGTCACCACCTGGACTAAACAACTCACATCCTACTATATTAATCTATTTATTGGTTAGATAAACATTAAACATATATATAAAAAAACCTTTAAACTAATGTTTTTTATTTACCAAAATAACTTAAACATTAATCTTGGTTATTTTAATCATTAATCTAAACTAAGTTATTTTATATATAAAAAAAACTAACATAATAGTAACAAAAAGAAAAAAATAACAGATTTTATAAAAATAAATCAAAACCAGTTTTTTAACCAAAGTTTAAATATTCTTAAAATTAAATTAAGTGATTTAAACCTTAATTATATAATCCACTAAAATAAACTTAAACAAAATGGAAAAGAAAACTCTCACTTTCTCACCTCACGATTTACCTCATTTCTTCTTCTCAAAACCTAACCGGCCGCCTCATCTCATCGCCTCTCTACGGCCGCCTCGCCGATCGTGGTTCTTCACTCTCTCATCTCGCTGTCTCACTCGACTCACCGTCCACGATGTCTCGCGATCTCTCCGCGATTTCGCCTCATGCTCACGATCCGCTACTCTTTATCGGTTATACGATTTCGAAAAGAAGCGGTTTTTGACCACCGTGTTTTGCAGTTGTGAAAATCGAACGGAAAAAGAAACGAGACCCTAGGCCCTAAACGATGATGATGATGGTAACGATGCAAAAAAAAGTAAAATGGAGTTGAGGAAGGGAGAAGGATGGCGACACAGTGTTCGCAACCTCCTCCTTCCGCGGCCGAACCGGGTATTACCTTTCGAATCTTTGCTTCTTTCTGGCTATTTTCGAATTTCTGAAGGGGTTTATGATTCGGGAAATGATGACTTTATGCTATTTTTGGGGTTTCTGATGGGTGTTTTGACATGTTCTGGTCCTATAATGGATGCTGGTTTTGTTTGATTTCTGGGTTTCTATTCGAATGCTCTGGGTTTTTCTTTTGAGTGTTCTTGCGTCTCTGGGTTTTTGGTTGTATGATGCTTCTGGGTTTTTTGTCCGAATATTCTGTTAGGGTTTTTTTGAAATCAATAGCTGCTGCCTCGGTTCCAGTGCTTTCAATCCTTTTATATCGTTCTGCATTAGGGTTTTCAGTCTTTGATGTCAGATCTTTGAAAACAGGGCTTGAGAAAAGAACGAAATACTGGGCTTTAGGTGTTATATTTTTTGATCTGTAAGTTAGAAAACATATCCCAAGCCTGTCCCTTCTGTACTGGACTTTAGCAACTGATTTGATGGGCTTTAACCGATTTGAAACTGTTGGGCTGCTTTGTAATGTATTTTCGATTTGGTATTGTACTTGCAGGACATTAGTGGTGATGATGGTTTCAACCACACCCCTTTTGAACCAACAACACATGGTTGTTGTGATTTGCAAAGGGTGGGGTCCTTTGAACATGATTGAGAAACGAAATCCTCAATAATCGATCCCAATCATTAATCCCTAATGATGAGATAAATATTGCTTTGATTCTTGTATCTTGTTAATGCTGTCCACTATACTAATCGCTTTTGTTTATTTCATGAATGCGAGCGATGGTGCAAACTTGGGAGAATAGTGAAGGAAAGTTTGAAGCAAGAAGACTTGGAGAACTCAAGAAATGAAGATGAATACCTCATTAGCAAATTTAGGGCCTTATGAATGTATTTGGAACTTATATCTTGTAATCCAACAAACTTCTCTTGTAACTTGAATTTGAGAATTAACCATGAATGGATACTACACATGAAAATTGTAATAATGTTTGAACCTTTAAGCATAGAAGTTGTAATAGCCTTGAAGGATTTGAATGAAATCGGAAGTGATTGAAAGAATAAGGTTGGAAATATGAATTAATCATGAATGGAAATTTCCAACTTTACTTCAACTTATTCTTTTTCTCACAAACACACCACTTCTTGCGCAAGTTAAAACTTGATGTATCAAGTAAACAACAAATGAATCCAAATTGAATCACTCTTAAATTCATACTTTAATCTCCAAATTAGAATCAAAAATATCAAATGAATGAAGGAAGCAAGAGTGTCCTTGAATTGATAAAAATAATATTTGCCATGCTCTTGATCATATAATAAATCCAGTGGCGATCATGCTCAAAACCTTAATCCGAATGATGAGGAGAAATTTGCAAGAACTTGATTAAAAACCCTTATCTCATAACTCATTACCACCTAATCTCAAATTCTTATCAACTTGTTACTCAAGCAACAGGAACATAACCAAATAAAAGATAACCACCCAATTTGACTACCATAATGAATTCATACATCATAACCTGCGCTATGGCCTCAACAATCAATGAAATACCAATACCTTAAATCCTCCGAAGGCGGAATAAGCCTTGAAATATGGAGATAATAGTGACCATAAGAATTTGAGTCCAACGAACTTCTACCGATAACCGAAAGTGTACTAAGATAAAGCTCATGATAATACTTCAGATATTATGCCGAGAAAGACGCCACATTTAATAATCGATAATGAATGCCTTGAATCCTGTGGCGAACATGACTGAAAGATCTCAACATGTGGCGACTTGACATTCAGAAATCTTGTACACGAGCTCGGATGAATATTCACATACATCAACTATTGCCAAGAACGAATCAAAGATGACGAGCAAACCAAATGCACTAGGATTTGAATTGTTGATCAATAATCGTAATCATAATCCACCCTTTACATCTTGAACAATGAACTCAAACAAAAGCAAAACCCAAACTCGTGATTTAATTGGTCTCCGAATCAAGGTGATGACATTCAAAATAATCGATTCGTAGCTCCATCAAGAATGTACCATTCAATTCAACAACCGAACACCAAGCCCGAAACCCGATAGATACGAACGGATAAGATTTAACATTAAACCTCGCTGCTTTCAAATATCCCATTGGTTGAAAACACCACGCCTTTCTCGCTCAACAGAAACTTTGGGAATCAACTCTAAACCGTAACCATAGAACCAATGGTGAATGCATGTGAGTGTTATGATAAATGCGAAGCCTAAACCAGATACAACCGAGATAGAGGGCAAATTTTGGGTGCAATAGTTCTATTTAATCGCCTTAAACCGAAGTGAGATTGGTGCTAGCCTTCGAGCTTTCAAGGTAGAAGAAGATTAAATACTACAAGAACCCAAAAATTCGCGCTCCGAAGAACAAGTAGAAATATTTTGTTTTCCGTATTTTTGATTTTTTTTTGATTTTTTTTTTTTTTATATATTTACAAAGGATCGGAACAAAATTCGTATGTCGTAAGGATATTAGACATACACCGAAAGAGACCGAATCAAGACGACTCTAACAAAGGTTTCAAATATACATGCCCGGTAAGGATATTGGACATATAAAGATCGAATATACATGTTCGGTAAGGATATTGAACATATAGGAGCATATGTCGTAAGGATATTAGACATACGCCGGAAAGAGACCGACCGAAGACGACTCTAACAAAGGTTTCGAAATAAACATGCCCGGTAAGGATATTGGACATATAAAGATCGAATATACATGTTCGGTAAGGATATTGAACACATATAGGAGCATATGTCGTAAGGATATTAGACATACGGAAAGAGAACGATCAAGACGACTCTAACAAAGGTTTCAAATATACATGCCCAGAAGGATATTGGACATAAGGATCGAATATACATGTTCGGTAAGGATATTGAACACATATAGGGAGCATATGTCGTAAGGATATTGACACATAAAGATCGAATATACATGTTCGTAAGGATATTGAACACATATAGGAGCATATGTCGTAAGGATATTAGACATACGGAAAGAGAACGATCAAGACGACTCTAACAAAGGTTTCAAATATACATGCCCGTAAGGATATTGACATATAAAGATCGAATATACATGTTCGGTAAGGATATTGAATATATAGGAGCATATGTCGTAAGGATATTAGACATACCGGAAAGAGAACGAATCAAGACGACTCTAACAAAGGTTTCAAATATACATGCCCTAAGGATATTGGACACATAAGGATCGAATATACATGTTCGGTAAGGATATTGAATACATATAGAGAGCATATGTCGTAAGGATATTAGACATCGGAAAGAGACCGATCAAGACGACTCTAACAAAGGTTTCAAATATACATGCCCGTAAGGATATTGGACATAAAGATCGAATATACATGTTCGGTAAGGATATTGAACATATAGGAGCATATGTCGTAAGGATATTAGACATACGCCGAAAGAGAACGATCAAGACGACTCTAACAAAGGTTTCAAATAAACATGCCCGGTAAGGATATTGGACATATAAAGATCGAATATACATGTTCGGTAAGGATATTGAACACATATAGGGAGCATATGTCAGGTAAGGATATTAGACATACGCCGGAAAGAGAACGACCGAAGACGACTCTAACAAAGGTTTCGAAATATACATGCCCGGTAAGGATATTGGACACATAAGGATCGAGAATGCATATTAGACATACGCAAGAATGAGACCGACTGAAGCAGACTCACTGGGGAGAAGATATATGGAATGGTAAAATCGTCAATCGAAAACGAATTCACGGGGAAAAAGGCCAAACAAAGGAGACTCTAGCAAGGATTGCCAAACTATGTTGGACTTTAAAAGGTTGCAAATGTGCAAGAAATACAATATCCCTCAGGCCAAAGGCGGGGTGTAATTCTTCAAGAGTGGCAATTATATGAATTACCACACACCAAGTATGGATACTCAAACAATTGAGAAGCAAGAAAGGCTAGACACCGACTCTTACTCGCGCTCTAACGACAGAGGCAAACATGGGTAAGATAACCAACAATGAGAATTTGCAAAAAGCAAGACGCTTGGTAAATATATTGAATTTGAATGATGTAGGAGACCGACACGGGGTCAAAAATGCAGATAACAACAAGAAGAATTTCTTGAGGAACTCGATCGAATACCACTTGGGATTTTTATGGAATGATCTTTGGAGACGCAAATGGTACTCGATAAAGACTTTAATCTCGCTTATGCTTAGATGCATGTTTGAGATTATTATTTTAAGCGTAATGCTCCATGTATCAATGGAAATGCTACGCGCTTTTGAGGATGCTATGCAATGCAATGATGCATGTTTTAATTATTCATCAAGGACTAAAGGCAATTGTGAGCTGCCGAGGGAAGATCAACCCTCCATGAATTGAATATAAATCATCTGGTCTTCATCAAAAAGATGATAGTCCGACCCGCATAAGGGATTGCAGAGTAAGTATCATCTTTCAATGATTAGCATCACCGGGAAGTAACTTTGAAATTGACATTCATCCGATGATGATCTTGTTGCACGGAATTCCTGACACGAGCTCTAGCATCGAGGGTCGACAACATCTTCCGCACAGTGAGCTTTGGAAGTGATCTTGCCGTGTAGACCGCTCTTTTGCAATTTTCCGTGACGAAAGGAGTGATAACGCTTGAGGGCACACATATGCCATAGATAACTCTTGTTGAGAGAAAGAAACCTTGTCAGCTTGACCAAGCCCATGCACATGGTGCCCTTCGATAATTGAAAATGTAAACAGAGACATAACAAATAATTTCGCGTAGATCAACTGTTTCAATCGTTAATGTGGTGTACCCGAAATTCGAGTAACTTCAGAATTATGCCACGCCGCTGGCAATCGATGTTTTATATGCTAAGTTTATTAAAATATCGGACGCTGCTTTTGCAAACAAAACAGCTTAAAATACATGAAAATGAGATGAAATAAATGATAGAAAACACAGCTGGACGAAAGTAATTTTATTGATTGATTAGCCCGTAAATGAGCATTTACATCAAGAAGCAAATCCTGAAAAGAGGCAATTGCTTATACATCAAAGTTAAAAGAAAAGGTGACAATAAAAATCATGGATTTTGTCGAATCCTGAATCCGCCATGCTCTTCACAACTTCAACATCCCTTCATATCGAGCCACAATGTAAAATGCACCGATTAGACTGACCCTCCATCTCTCTGGATTATCAAGTTATTGTAAAAAGCTGACCCAAACAGGTGTCGTGCAGATTGTAGTTGTTCGCCTTGAATCCCTAATTTTTGCCTAGACCGCCCTTTCGGGTTTTCAATCCACCGATACCCTTTTTGCCCAAGCCGCCTTTCGTGTTTTCGACTTGCCGTGTACAATCTTTATATTTATCCCTAACTTTGCCCGAACTTCTTGGTTGTCGGGATGCCCTTATTTTGCTTAGGCTACCAACCTAACGGGTCTCTTTTATGCTAAGTATTTTTGACTACATCCGCATTGATCGGGTGAGGGAAATCTTCTCCATCCATAGTCATAGCTCCTCCAGAGAAAACTTTCTTCACAACATACGGTCCCATAATTTGAGCCCACTTGCCCCGAAAGGCCAGTTAGGAGGCAAAATTCTTTTCAAAGACAAGGTCACCATTGAAATTCCGAGGACACACTTTCTTGTCGAAAGCCCTTTTCATACGCTTCGTATAGCGTCCATGACAAATAGTCACAATCTCTCTCGCCGATTTAGATTCAATTGATCAAGTCTATTTTGAACCCATTCACTTCATCGAGTTGCACATCTATTAAAACCTTAAGGAAGGAATTTCAACTTCCAGTGTAGGACCGCCCATACCGTATACCAAGGAGAAGGAGTTGCCCGCTGACGCGATTGAAGTGCGATAGCTGCAAGGCAAATGGCAACATCTCGTACAATCCTTGTAAGTGACAACCATCTTCCAGACAATCTTCTTGATATTTTGTTTGCCGCAAAGACCATTCATTTTTGACGGTATGGAGAAGAGTTATGATGTTTTATCTTGAAATTGTCGACAACTCTTTCATCATTTTGTTGTTGAGATTCGAGCCGTTATCAAGAATGATCTTCTGAACCCCATAGCGACAAATGATATTATGCTTGATGAAACGTGGTGACCACTTGTCTAGTGACACGAGCATAAGATGCCTCAACCCATTTGGTAAAGTAGTCAATGGCAACAAGGATGAATCGATGTCCATTAGAAGCGGTGGGCTTAATTTCTCCAATCATATCAATGCCCCACATTGCGATGGAGAGTCAAAACATTTAATGAAGAAGGTGGCACATGCATCTTATCAGAATTTGACATTTGTAGCATGTTCGCATGGTTGTAGCAACATTCTCCATGGTGGACCAATAATAGCCTCGCTCAAGATCTTCTTGGCCATGGTGTGTCCACTAGAATGCGTCCCAAGGAACCTTCATGAATTTCTTCTATAATCTTATTTGCTTCGGTTCATCCACGCATCCGAGCAAAACAGAGTCATAGTTCCTTTTGTACAAGACACCGCTGAGGAAAAATTTACGAGTACTTGCAAGGCCTTCTTATCAACGAGGGAAGCATCATCGTGGTATTCTTTCGCCCCGAGATACCTTTTGATGTCATAGAACCAAGGTTTTCATCCGCTTCACCTTCTACTTATAGCAGTAACGCAGCTCATCCAACCTCATTATAGTGATAGATGGGCATCATTCGCCCATCCGACCTTAAACATGGATGACAGAGTAGTCAAAGCATCCGCCAAATTGTTCTCCTCCCTTGATGTGATCAAAAGTGATCTCGCCGAAATAAGGGATCAGCTTCAGACATGATCTGTATGGAATCAAATTCGGCGGGTCTCCCAATCTCCATTGATTTGACTAATTACCAAAGCGGAATCTCCATATACCGCCAAGATTTTGATTCTTAGGTCGATGGTCGCCTCAATCCCAAAAATACAAGCTCAGACCGCCATATTATTGGTGCAATCGAACAGATTCGCAAAGAATGGATATGAAACCCGTTGAGAAGTGATAACGGCGCCAACACCATTTCCTAGTGCATTTGAGGCTCCATCGAATGCCATTGTCCACCGCGAGCTGTGCTCGGGTCCTCTTCGTGCCCCGAATGTTACAATCTCGATATACATAATGTCTTCATCGGGAACTCAAACTTCATCACCGATAGTCATCATCTAATGGTTGTCGAGCGAGATAGTCCGCCACCACACTACCTTTGATAGCCTTCCGAGTAGTGTATTGATATCATATTCGTCAGATCATTTGCCACCGGCTATCCTTCCCGTGAGAGTCGGCTTCTCAAAGATATACTTTATCGGGTCCATTTTGGAGATCAAGAAAGTAGTGAGTTAACATATATCGCTGCTTGCACACAAGTCTTTTCCAACAATGAATACCTCGATTCACATTCGTGAACTTTGCTCAAGTAGTATATGGCGGCTCTTTCCTACCTCATCATGTTGACCGCACACACCCCATGGAATTCTCCAACACGGTCAAGTACATAATCAACGGCCTACCCTCCACCGGGGTGAGAATTGAGGCTCTTGTAGGTACCTTTATACCGTCGAACGTCGACAATCATCGCTCCACCGGTCGTTGGATTCTTTTTCAACACTTGAAAATAGGTTCGCAGTAGTGTGAGATGAGAAATGAACCTAGCGATGTAATTTAGTCTTCCCAAGAAACCTCGCACTTCCTTTCTCGTCCTTGGCTCGCATTTCTTGTATCGCTTTTATCTTTGTGGTCAACCTCGATTCCTTTCTCGCACAATAAAGCCTAAGAGTTTCCCGATCTCACCCCAAAGGTGCACTTACTCGGTTCAACCTCACCGAACTTTCTCAACCTTTCAACAATTTCAACAAGTGAACTGTGTGTTCTTCTTCTTCGACTTGGCAATCATATCATCCACGAGACTTCAACTCTTTATGCATCATATCGTGAAAGAGAGTGACCATAGCTGACATGTTGCCCTGCTCTTCAAACCGAAAGGCATCACTTTGTAGCGTAAAGTTCCCACTGTAATGAAAGTAGTTTTCCATATCATCACGCCATCTTAACTGTCAGTAGCCAGAGAAACCATCCATGAAGGAGAATACTTTAGCTTGAGCAAGATTATCGACCAAGATGTCGATGTGCGGAGAGGGAAGTCATCCTTAGGGCTAGCTCTATTCAAATCCCTATAATCAACACACATCCTTACCTTGCCGCCTTTCTTCAACCCAGACAATGTTTGCAACCCATGGGGATAAGAAACAACTTTAGGAAACCCGCTCCATTTGTTTCTCGAACTTCTTCTTTGATCTTCTTGACATTTCGGATGTGTTCGCTTCGCTTACCGTGGGCAGCCTTCGAGGGCAATTCATGCATGACGATGTCAAGATTCAACCCGCATATCTTCATAAGACCAAGCAAAGATGTCCACGCACTCATGTAGCATTTCGACAAGCTTTTGCTTAACTCCATCTTCCAATGCTGCCCCAATCTTGACCTCCTTTCGAGCATCCCTGTTCCTAGATTGATTACTTCTAGGGCTTCTGCGCTGGATGACCTTTTCTTCTTGCCTCAACATCCGGCTAGTTCTTCGTAATTCATACCTCTTCGGCTCTTCACTTGATAAATCGGTTCGTTGAAATCATAATGAGCCACAAGAACCATCGTCGACAAAATCCGGTCCGTGATCCGCTGTTGGTAATTTTATTTTTATTATTATTTTTAATTAAGTTTTTTTAAAAAAAAAAAACAAAAGGTTTGTATAAAAAGAAAATAAGATTTGATATTGTCACCTTTAAAAGAAATAGGTGAAGAAAGAACAAAGAGAGAAAATTTGAATGCAAAAAGGACGCCCTTCATTAATGATAAACTTGAAAGTTAAAAACATGGTGGCCCTACAAGATGATCACTACGCCTGGGCATAACGAGGAATTATGGAATGACATAAAATGTAAAATTACTCTTCAAAACGGGTAACCACAAAGAATATCTTCAACGAGCCAATTTGAAAGCTCACGCCCGGAACAATTAGATCCACTTGTCCACATCATAGTCACCATCCGCTTCACCATCAATGGCATCAACATCTTCAACTGGATTCCACCTTTGACAAACTTGACAGAGGAGACACCCTTTGCCCACCGGGTGGAGACGGAGATCTTCATTCCGGAGCAAAACCCAAACCCTCTTATCCGTCTGGTAGGAAGTTCTAGCACTCTTCCCCACCCTTCGTGATGTCCCGACTTGACAATAGCCCGAGCCCCGCTTGTAGGATGCCATGGAGACTTCACCTAAAGGGATCTTATCGATCGACACGGCCTCGAAAGCCCGGCATGGAGTTTCGTGGATCTCTCCTTCAACTTCAACATATCGAAAGTTGCTCGATGACCGACGATAATCTTCTTCACCATAAATGGTGACCACCTTCCCATTAATTAAGAATTTTAGCTTTTGGTGCAAAGTGGATGTCACAAAGACCAGCCCCATGAATCCAGGGCCCAAGCAAACAGTAGAGGAGGATTAATATCCATGACGAAAAAGGTCGATCAAAACCTGGGGCCTATCTTAATAGCAAATCCACCTCGCCAAACACCGACCTTTCGACCCATCAAACGCCTTAACTATCAAATCACCGGTCTCAAGACGAACCCTTCATAATCCAACTTCAAGAGAGTAGACTTTGGAAGAACATTGAGGATGATCCTGTCAACCAAAGACACGGATAAAGTAGTTCTCGCCATCTCCACGTAAACGTAGCGCTTTGTTATGCTTCCTTCCTGGAGGTAAATCAAGTCAAGAAACCGAGACCATTACTTGTCAAATGTTGTTCACAATGCCTCCAAATTGGTTAATCGAGATCTCTTGGGAACGAAAGACGCTCCCAACAATGATCAGAGCTGCTATGTGAGGCTCTAATCCCTCAATGTAGCTAAGATAGAAATCTTGGTGGGCCCCGAGCTGGTCGATTATCTTGTAATCGCCTTCCTTATATACCTCATCGCTCTTCAACATCTTTGGTCATCTCGTGGCTCGTATGTGTTCTCGAATCTTTGGTGCCGACTCACCCCAATCATGACTCCTTTCCTTTTGCTTTAGCCTTGGCCAAAGCTTCAGGATTTTTTCAACTAGATCGGTGGAGAGAAAATTCGCCACTTCTGTAATCCGACTTTCTTCCGCAATGTCATGCACCGCAGCTCAAATATTCCAACCTTCTTTCATCGCCTTCCTCCTTCGAGGTCTCCACATTCAACTTCTTGCCACGGTAGTACTCGGACCCATAATTCCACCGGGATGGCCTTTTCGCTAGTGTAAGGTATCGGACCCGAAAGTGATAATCACAGAGGTTTCTTAGTCAAGCACGGATTGTAACGGAATCCTTCTAGAAGTGACGGATAGTGACCACGCCAACCTCATCTTCATCATTCTTCATATCAAGTTCTTTTCTCGACAAACCAAGAGTCCCTTCAAGAATCGACGTCAATCTCGTTTCTCAAATTATCACAGCCTTCAATTTGGATTAAACATTGTTTACAACCATCATCACACCAGGGAAATCTCCCTTCAACAACAATTGATTCTTTATCCACCACAATGGAGTGGTCAAACCGCTAACATCCATTATCAGGTTCAGACTTCCATCTTCGCAAATTGCATTAACAGCATTTCCACCATGAGGAGGTAAAGGGTGCTGAATGACATTAGGGGTGGAGGAGGTCCAAAGTTGATTGCCTCTCGTGTCAAGGTGTTCTCGAACTTTGTACTTGAAAGCGATACACTTCGATAGAATGCCCCGGCATTGGAGTGGTAGAGGCAACGAGCATTTGCATTAAAGTATTTTGGTGTTATCCGGTCAATCTTCAAAGTGCGCAATCAATCATATTCAAACTTTGCAAATGAGCAAACACATCTCATAAGACATTGGCAAGGATCAAACTTCTCACGGGTCTAGGTGGTGGTTGTCTTGGAACAACATCTTGTTTCGAACACTAGCGGAATAGTTACAAAGAAGAACCGGCGATCAATTCCTGCGCCTCCTTTCCTCTTCGCCATACAAGGCACTGACTCACCTTCTTCTTCTTCCGTAACCACCAAAAGCCTTCTTGGCGCCACCAACTTGATTCTTGTCAGCATCAACATCTTGGATCTTTCCTAGCTTAATCCCCATCTCAACTCTTTCACCGAACATCACCATGTCAAAGTAATCGGGTTAGACCGCAAGAGGCATAATACGCCCATCTAGTGTGCCTAAACATCTCCACCATCTCTCGCTCCACCATGGGGTTGAACTTTAGCAGCCACCTCGCCACCACTTGCACTCTTGAAAGATCTGCTTTTCTCGAGCTAAGTTGTGCAACCGGGTCCTCGAGGCGCCTATATCGTTGTTAAAGCCATAGTGTTGAACAAAAGCTACAATCAACTCTCCAAGTTCGCACTGGAGCTATCAAGGCCCATATACCAATCCAATGGCCCATCACCAAACTATCTTGGAAAAATGCATCAAGAGCTTCTCATCCTTCGTGTACGCAGACATCCTCCCATAGTAATACCTCAAGTGGGTTTTAGGACAAGAGTTGCCCTGTACTCAAAGCTCGATTTTAAATTTTGAGGAATCCTCACCCTTGAACCAATCCCAAGTTGGTCATGTCGAAACCCAAAACATCCCGATTCTCAAAGGCTTGCATGCCTCGAGCATCTTCAACTTCCTATCGCTTCGGTTGGCTCCTCAACATTGGAAACCAATCTTCAAAGTTATCTTCATCATGCCGAGGAATCGAATCAATAGCCCTTCTTCCCGGTCGAGGCACCAACACAGTTCCGTCACGGGCGACGCAGGGTAGGCGGAGGAGGAACCACCGCAAAGATGATCCGCTTGAGCAGCCCGGTTCTCGCCGGCAAGATCAGCAAGACCGCGTTGACTTCCAAGCTAATTTCGACAAAGCATTCCCCGAGCAACTTCTTCAAGTGACCACAAGAGCCTCACAACCGTAGCTCTCAACCTCTTGCTGCGAGCCATGTTCTCAATTATTCCATCAATTGCCCCATACGAGTATCCATTCTGTCCCTGTGGCAGCCATGTCTTCCATCTTCTCCATCGCTTCAAATTACTTGTCTGTAACGATGAACGATTTAAACCGTAGTCTCTCGCCTTCGAGAAGAAAATCAACGCGTAAGTAAGATTACTAATCTGAATACCCTGTTATGTATGATATGCTATGGGAGTATGCATGCATGCCCATGATATGTTTTTGTACATTTTATTTTCAGGGACTCTTTGAAGACTTGTTAGTTAACAATAAACATTAGAAAAAGAACTGATTAAACTGCAATTCAACGAAATCTCATAGAAACTCAAAGTGTTAGTTGTGACTACAAGGCTTGTTCAAGCTCAAACAGAGCAATAAGATTCAGACCGAATTCAAATCATTACAATAATAATTAGATTCAAATATTCAAATAAGATAAGTGGCTAAAAACTAGAAATGCTGTCCACGACGAGGCTTCAAATCTCTAGTTTCCGCCTTGAACCTGTTCACCACATTCTGACAGAGGAAGAGGAAATCACTCACAGCAGGAGGTATCGGTTGTCTTCGAGGTCTTCTAGGGCCGACCTCGAGTCTCCAACAATCAAACGGTTACACATGTCAACCATTTCACCGCATTTCCAATAGAAATGCCCATTCTGCTCTTCTAGAAAGGACACTAGTTCATCCTTTTCATCTAATGACGATTCTTTTTTGATCTCAACAATCCAACCTTGGCATTGCTCTCTAAGGCCTTCGTAAGCATCCCTATTGCTATCTCTTTCTTCCTCGTCACGCTCAAATTTTGAATTTTTCACTAACTCAATTGCTTCTAGTTCTCGATGCGTACTTCTTCTTTGCGCTTATTTCATTCTCTAGCATTTTATTGGTTCTGCAGAGAAGCTTCTAATTTTGAAATCTTTGCTTCGAGACGTGCTTTCAATGCTCTCTCTCTCAACGGCCTTTTCTTCATCTAGATAAGCTTGGCCCTTTGTTGCCGAAAGGCAGTCTTCAATTGTCGACGAGGTCCCTTGCCCCACTTGCAAGACTCCTCAAGTTTTCGTAACATCTCATCGTGAGCTCTTCATCCTTTTCATTCTGATCCTTCTCCTCTAACTCTTCTTTCACCTCCTTGAGGTTAGCCTCCAAATTTTCAGCTCGAGAAAAATGCTAGAATTAGAGCCAGAGCTCCAATCTTTCCTCCTCCATCTTTCTCGATAATTCCTCAAGCCTCATATTCTCCCTATTGGCACATGAGTGATTACGTGTCTGTGATGATCAAAGGGTACCTCTACAAAGTAAGGCTTGATTTCTTGACTCTCTCTATCACCCACCGCGATAAGACCTTCCATCAATTCCGCCTCTTGATTAACTCCCTGCCTCCCTATGGATTTGACCCCAAGCTCTTCGATCTTCAATACTGCATGTCCTTTTACCAAGTTCGTGCACAATGAAGCTTTCCAAGTGCTCAAGCCTTGCTTTTCCATCTGATACCCCAATTGTCTTGTTGCAAGTCTTGGGTTATAATTGATGCAACCCATAGACCCAATCAAAGGAACATTAGAATATCCACCATGAGTGATAACATCAACGAATCCCCAACCCGAGAATGCCACATCACACCATCATTAATGAAGCCAATTTTGAGACCAGATAAGTTTCTCAAGATCTTCTCCCACGGTCCACTCGAGGGATGAGATGTCAACCATAAGTACAAAGAATGGAGAACAACACGTAACCACCCCTCGCTTCTTCGATTTCTCTCATGGAGATGGTAAAGAACATCACCAACAATGTGGTTCTTTGACATGAATACACCAATAGCAGACGGCTCAAGTAACCGATTTCATTAGTTGGAAACAAAACCACCCCAAAATGAGCAAAGCAAGAATGGAGCCGAAAGTCGCCTTGAACACTCAAACCCAACAACTTATCTTCCAAGTTTTGCCTAAGAATTCCTTTGTCTCGTAATCCAAGGTGCCACCTCCAGAAGAAAAACAAAGCAAGCAGCCACCTTAGCCTTATCGATGTCTTCCCTATGTTGAGAAAAGGGTGTCGTCCTTCAAAGGCCAATTAAGGATTCTCTCGAACTCTTCAATTGTAGGAACAAGTCGAAAGTCTTGGAATGTGAAGCATCAAGAGGAGGATCATAGTACTTTGCCAGAGCAATCAAAGCTTCCATGTCCAAATTGGTAGTCAAAAGATCTAGGATGTTCCCAAACCTCTTCCCGAAATAAGCTCTACTGACGGGCGGAATTCTTTCACTTTGAGTTATCGCCTTCCCAACTTCATTTTTGAATTTGAGACATGGAACGATCTTCACAGCTTGATTCATTCTTCCTTTCGCCATCGCACCAACAAAATCTATAAGGTTCCCGAAAATAAAAGTTATATGCTAAATGGTTTTGTGCAAATGTATGCAATGCATGTTGCAAATTAAATAGAACTGGTTCATAGGATCGGCCGGCCATGGTTTCGACGCTCACCCAACAATTCCCGGTAAGGCTAATCTTATGTTTTTATTAAATGTTTCTTGGGGTTCAGATCCCTTTACAAACACTATCATCGCATGAGAGGCCTACGTGGCGATAGTATTTGTAAAAGTATACCCCAAGAAACGGTTCTAATAGGATGCTCCAAATCCAACATTTGAGCGCTTTGGTCTCTAGAGACAACATGAACAAACTTAGAGTTATAGGTCATTTGTCCAAAGATTGATGTCCTGCTAACGCTGGCCAACAACCTCCTTAAAACAACCAACTCTAAGCCGAGTCTTCGCCGGCCAACAAGACAATGGAGTCAAGTGGACCTAGGCTACGCAACCCTCTATTCCTAAAAGGTGACCTAGAAGTTCTAGTGGGCTTATCTATGTAACAATGCCCATGAATTCCCATCACAATAATATATCAACAGATTAATATATAAAGCATAGAGAAAAATAAGCAAATAAACAATAGATAAGCATAAAGAAGAAAGCGATAAACAAACACACAAACATGCGAAGAACTAAACTAGGTTGACTCGCTTAGTCAAAAAGTTTTAAAATCTTCCCAAAGAAGTCGCCAATCGAAGTAACTCGATTTTCAAAAATCATTTAAAATGAATTTTTAAAAAAAACAATGAAATCGCCACCTAATTTTATTTGTTCTTAGAAAGAACGGGGAAATATAGATAAAACCCACAACAACCGGATAAGGCGGTCTACAAGACCAAAAAGCATGGATTCGGGAGTCGGTTACGCAAGAGGAAGGTATTAGCACCTTTACGTCCATCGATTCGATGGGACCCATTTAGTTCAAATGTGTTGTGTGTGTAATCGCTAATTTCTAAACTCAATAAATAAAAGAAAATGGATTTGTTTGTTATTATTTTGAGTTTGACACGGTTTCAAACCGTGCCTCACGATTCCTCGCAATGGGAAAGTCAAAACTCCGTAGTTCTTGTTGAAAATGTCTTGGATTGTTTGTATTGATTTTAATTGAAAATGTTTTTGATGACCGCGTATGAGCGGAAAATGAATTTGAATGGGTTGAACTGATTTTAATGGTAGATGACAAGTACCAAAACGCTCGGATATCCTCTAACGATTCGCACTCGAGATTGGTGATTGAGGTCAACCGATCTTCTCTCATCCAAAATCTTTATTATGAAAGAAGTGAGGTGAAACAAAGTCCACTTTTTATTAAGTGTTATGGAATAAAGTATTTAAGTCATTGGGTTACCCTCTAATGGCCCAAATATTTTACATTTTTAATTAAATCGTCATAACCTCTAACAATTTAATTAAGTACCATAACACTATATTTTTTGTTTTTGTAGAAAATTGATTTTGAAAACAAATTCAATTAATTAATTTAATTTGAAAGTGTTTTAGATTTTCAAGTATGGAATAAAGTATTCGAGTCATTGGGTTTCTCTAATGGCCCAAATATTTACATTTTAATTAAATTGTTGGGCTAACCTCTAACAACTTAATTATACCATAACACTACGCTGAAAATTGCGGCGGACGAGAGAATGATATTTCGGGTTATGGTCAACCAAGTATATGGACTTGATTAACCATGAGACCCTGGTGCATGGTGATTGGTATGTGGACCAATTATTTTTCGGGTTATGATTAATCAAGGCAACGAGGGCCTTAATTAACCTCGTGAGGATGGCCATGCCCATCCCCAACCATGAGACCCTTAGAGAATTTGGTGTGGGTAACCAAAATGAGAGAGCGGAGGCGTTGTTGATTTTATATTAATGTGAGTGTGGAGTGTTCAATCGCGTAATAAACATGCAAGCGGATAATGTAATAGCGGATAAAATAAAGAAAATAAATTAACACACAATACAATATCGGAATTTAAATAATTATTAGTATAGATATTCTTTTACTTGATGAAAAATCAATTAACAATTTAATTGGTAATTCAACAAATAAAAAACTACCATATGCCAAAATATTATTTAATACATCATTGTATAATAATAATAAAAAAACTTGCATAATATAAATTTTAAAGAGAAAAGTTGAGAAATGGGCCGATTGGAGCTTTAACTGAGGGTGTAGATAGCAACGAGCCCAAGCCCAAAATGTCACTGGATCTTGTATGAGATGCTTCATGGAAACAGAGTGGTCCACCATTCGGATCGTTGATCCGGACCTCATCGATCCGATGGCTTATGGCGAGGGTGCAACATTGATACAATACACTTACACACACCGATTCGAATAGATTAAACAGGTGGTGACAAGTGTCACCACCTGGACTAAACAACTCACATCCTACTATATTAATCTATTTATTGGTTAGATAAACATTAAACATATATATAAAAAAAAATCTTTAAACTAATGTTTTTTATTTACCAAAATAACTTAAACATTAATCTTGGTTATTTTAATCATTAATCTAAACTAAGTTATTTTATATATAAAAAAAAAACTAACATAATAGTAACAAAAAGAAAAATATAACAGATTTTATAAAAATAAATCAAAACCAGTTTTTTAACCAAAGTTTAAATATTCTAAAATTAAATTAAGTGATTTAAACCTTAATTATATAATCCACTAAAATAAACTTAAACAAAATGGAAAAGAAAACTCTCACTTTCTCACCTCACGATTTACCTCATTTCTCTTCTTCTCAAAACCTAACCGCCGCTCTCATCTCATCGCCTCTCTATCGCGCCCGCCTCGCCGATCGTGGTTCTTCACCTCTCATCTCGCCGCTGTCTCACCTGACTCACCGTCACACGATGTCTCGCGATCTCTCCGCGATTTTCGCCTCATGCTCGCGATCCTACTCTTTACCGGTTATACGATTTCAAAAGAAGCGGTTTTTGAATATCGTGTTTGTGTTGTGAAAATCGGAACGGGAAAAAAGAAACGAGACCCTAGGCCCTAAACGATGATGATGATGGTAACGATGCAAAAAAAAGTAAAATGGAGTTGAGGAAGGGAGAAGGATGGCGACACAGTGTTCGCAACCTCCTCCTTCCGCGGCCGAACCGGGTATTACCTTTCGAATCTTTGCTTCTTTCTGGCTATTTTCGAATTTCTGAAGGGGTTTATGATTCGGGAAATGATGACTTTATGCTATTTTTGGGGTTTCTGATGGGTGTTTTGACATGTTCTGGTCCTATAATGGATGCTGGTTTTGTTTGATTTCTGGGTTTCTATTCGAATGCTCTGGGTTTTTCTTTGAGTGTTCTTGCGCTCCGGTTTTTGGTTGTATGATGCTTCTGGGTTTTTTGTCCGAATATTCTGTTAGGGTTTTTTTGAAATCAATAGTCACGCCCCTGCTTTCAACCTTTTATATCGCTCGCATTAGGGTTTTCGCCTTGATGTCGATCTTTGAAAACAGGGCTTGAGAAAAGAACGAAATACTGGGCTTTAGGTGTTATATTTTTTGATCTGTAAGTTAGAAAACATATCCCAAGCCTGTCCCTTCTGTACTGGACTTTAGCAACTGATTTGATGGGCTTTAACCGATTTGAAACTGTTGGGCTGCTTTGTAATGTATTTTCTGATTTCTGGGCAGGTGGTATTGTACTTGCAGCAGTGACATTAGTGGTGATGATGGTTTCTGAACCACACCCCCTTTTGTGAACCAACAACACATGGTTGTTGTGATTTGCAAAGGGGTGGGGTCCCTTTGAACATGATTGAGAAACGAAATCCTCAATAATCTGATCCCAATCATTAATCCCTAATGATGAGATAAATATTGCTTTGATTCTTGTATCTTGTTAATGCTGTCCACTATACTAACTGCTTTCTTTTGTTTATTTCATGAATGCGAGCGATGGTGCAAACTTGGGAGAATAGTGAAGGAAAGTTTGAAGCAAGAAGACTTGGAGAACTCAAGAAATGAAGATGAATACCTCATTAGCAAATTTAGGGCCTTATGAATGTATTTGGAACTTATATCTTGTAATCCAACAAACTTCTCTTGTAACTTGAATTTGAGAATTAACCATGAATGGATACTACACATGAAAATTGTAATAATGTTTGAACCTTTAAGCATAGAAGTTGTAATAGCCTTGAAGGATTTGAATGAAATCGAAGTGATTGAAAGAATAAGGTTGAAATATGAATTAATCATGAATGGAAATTTCCAACTTTACTTCAACTTATTCTTTTCTCACAAACACACCACTTCTTGCGCAAGTTAAAACTTGATGTATCAAGTAAACAACAAATGAATCCAAATTGAATCACTCTTAAATTCATACTTTAATCTCCAAATTAGAATCAAAAATATCAAATGAATGAAGGAAGCAAGAGTGTCCTTGAATTGATAAAATAATATTTGCCATGCTCTTGATCATATAATAAATCCAAAGGGCGATCATGCTCAAAACCTTAATCCGAATGATGAGGAGAAATTTGCAAGAACTTGATTAAAAACCCTTATCTCATAACTCATTACCACCTAATCTCAAATTCTTATCAACTTGTTACTCAAGCAACAGGAACATAACCAAATAAAAGATAACCACCCAATTTGACTACCATAATGAATTCATACATCATAACCTGCGCTATGGCCTCAACAATCAATGAAATACCAATACCTTAAATCCTCCGAAGGCGGAATAAGCCTTGAAATATGGAGATAATAGTGACCATAAGAATTTGAGTCCAACGAACTTCTACCGATAACCGAAAGTGTACTAAGATAAAGCTCATGATAATACTTCAGATATTATGCCGAGAAAGACGTCACACATTTAATAATCGACAATGAATGCCTTGAATCCCGTGGGCGATGAACATGACTGGGAAAGATCTCAACATGTGGCGACTTGACATTCGTAAATCTTGTACACGAGCTCTCTGGATGAATATTCACATACATCAACTATTGCCAAGAACGAATCAAAGATGACGAGCAAACCAAATGCACTAGGATTTGAATTGTTGATCAATAATCGGTAATCATAATCCACCCTTTTACATCTTGAACAATGAACTCGAAACAAAAGCAAAACCCAAACTCGTGATTTAATTGGTCTCCGAATCGAAGGTGATGACATTCAAAATAATCAGACTTCCGTAGCTCCATCAAGAACAGACCATTCAATTCAACAACCGAACACCAAGCCCTGAAACCCGATAGATACGAACGGATAAGATTTAACATTAAACCTCGCTGCTTTCAAATATCCCATTGGTTGAAAACACCACGCCTTTTCTGCTCAACAGAGAAACTTTGGGAATCAACTCTAAACCGTAACCATAGAACCAATGGTGAATGCATGTGAGTGTTATGATAAATGCGAAGCCTAAACCAGATACAACCGAGATAGAGGGCAAATTTTGGGTGCACAGCTCCAGAGTCATAGTTTGATCCATCCAATGGGTGGTCCGCCCCAAATCCTCCTTCCTTGTCCATAGAGCCAGAAAATAATATCCCTAGATCTCACCCAGAAAAACAGGCATGGTGCCTGCTCTGATGCCAATTGAAATTCTGGCAACAGATACTTAATGTCAAGGAGAATGTTATGACACTAGTATTTGACAAACTGTTTAACAATCTGAATAATAAATTAAAAATAGTAAAGAAGACAATCAATTGTTAACCCAGTTCAGTGTATAACTACACCTACATCGGGGGCTACCAAGCCAGGGAGGAAATTCACTATAAGAGGTATTAATTTAAGGAATAAACCAAACAGTTTATCTCCTTCACTTAAGACCTACCCAATGCAACTTCAATCTAAGTCCCACTTAGACCGAGTTCCTACCACCCCTCAATCACAAAGAATGATACTAATCTAATGAGTAATAGAATTGTGAAGACATTCTTTAATAAACATGCTTGATTTTGCTTCAAAGCTTTAATCAAGAGACACAACACTCGTGCTTCAAATCTTTGAGTGACAAACTACCCTTACAACCAAATCCTACTCCAAGGCACTTATCCAAAGATAATTGCTTGGCTCACAAGAATTACTAATAACACAATTACAATCTGCCTTCTTGATCTTCTCCAAAAGTGCAGCTTACAACATAAGGGTTTGTTAGATAATATAGAAGCAGTAAAGACTTCATCTTGGGCTTCCACAAATATAGCTAGGGTTAACCAAAGTTAACCTAAAGACTTGGGCTTTGCAACATAACAGATTAGGGTTAAACAGAGTTAACCTAAAGTCTACGTGAGCACAAGATCCAAACAAATTAATCCAACTCAGAACAGCCCAACAGATTCCTGAAAACTCTCAGGAAATATAAATCCGCACAACAACTTAATTAGTACAGGATGTCTTAACATTGGTCATGACATCATACATCCTGATCACTGATATTGCAGAATCCAGTACATCTGATCATAACATAATCATTATGTTATGCAATCAAACTGAGTTGTACCTGTAGAACATTCCTTCGCGTAATTTGTTCAACTCCAATGTCATGACATCAGCCATGACATTGTCATAATCTGGTTTTACCAAAAATTACAGCCAACATAAAAACACTTACACTTAGTCAACTCTGGCACCTTGAATTTGGATGGGATTTTCACCCCTAGCATAAGTCACATATCGGGCATATAAAATCCCACGACTCCTTGGTTTTCAAAAGCTCGCATGCGCTCCTCGAGCATATGTAGCTTCCTATCAGATTCAGTTTTTTCATCAGTGTTATACCCCAAAATTTCCCTCCTACTTCTCAAGACAATCCACCATTCCATACTCAAAGATTTCACAAGGGTTGATCAGATAAACCCTCTCCTAAGTAATCAATCCAAACTAGGGTTTTCCTACTCTCAAGTCAAGATGGATTTCCAGTGTTTCAATCGGTCATCATACCTCATGATATGCTTCAAGGGATCACCATGTCAAATTTCAAGCCTTATATGTCAAAATTGCTCATCCAATTGCTCAAATGGTTGAAACTCAATCAGATTGACAAAAGTCAACTGGTCAACATACACCAAACTTCATAATTTTTGGTCAACATCAATATTTTGAAGTAATATTCATCATTTGATCAAGGGTTGATCATGATTAATCAAGAAAAGCCAAGATTTGATCAAAAGTCAAAGTTTCTAAACTAGGGTTCTTTAGACAAAAGTCAATGTAACTTTGACCGGCATAACTTTCACATACTTTATCGAATGTTTTCCATCAAAGCTCATTTTGAAGAGAATTTAATTTCTACAACTTCATGTATCACAAGCTCAATGGAAATGCTTCATTTGGAAGTTATGGCTCAAAACATTAGAGGTCCTTTTAAAAGTCAACAAAAGTCATCTTTTTGCAAAGAAGTGTTCATGTGCATGGAAACTTCAATGAAGATGAAACCAAAAGGGATGCTTAGAAGACATCTTGAGATTTCTAAAAAGTCCAAGAACACCCAAAAATAATAATAATTGAGCAAGATACAAGTTGTGCAAGTTGAGCATTTTTGAGGAGGTTCATGAAGAAAAATACCTAGCAAAAGCAAATATTTTTCAAATGGGCCTAAGATTTTATGATCCAAACTTGATTATAAGATTATCCATGACCTCTGTGTTTGCATGCCTCTTATGTTTTTTATTTATTTATTTTTGAATTAAATGGCTTAAATTAAAATTTAATTAAATAAAATACAAAGATAATTATTAATGCAAGATGGGCTTGATTTGTGCATGTCTTGAGGACCAAGGAAGCCTAGAAGAGCTGTCAATTTCGTGCAAGAAGATTAAGGGAAAGACTGAGCCAAGTTTTGAAAGATTTCATGCAAATTTCCAATCAAATATTCTCCATTTAAAGAAAATATTTTCTCTTAAAGCCTTGACCTATTCCCACTCCTCTATATATACTTAACATCTTCACAAGACAAAGGGACGATTTACCAGCCTCTTACACGAAACCCTTGCCTCCACAGCAACCCTAAACATTCTCAAAAATTCCAAGAAGTTGGTAAATTCGTGTTCTAGTTTCCAACCACTTTCAGTCACTTTTAAGCATTCCATCGTGCTTCTAAGGTATGTCTGAGTAAGTAAGCATCATTATACATGACCATAACACGTTGAAACATGCCATACATACTGCTCCGATTTGCACTTTTTTGAATTCATGTTTTACGTTTGAGTGTGATATGCTTGCAACTAACATTTCTAATATGTTTATAGCATGATATAGAACAGATCTGGGCAGTCGTTTGAAGTTTTCCATGGCTTAATCACTAGATGCCATTGTTAGGGCATGAACTGGAGGAGCTTCGTATCCATAGTTCTAGGCCGATTCAGAATGAACTAACACCACCAATCGATTCGTAGCTCTTGAATTAGGGGGATATGGTACCCTTGTTGCATTCATACTGTTTATTTTGCAGGTTGATGATTGAAGATGACCAGAGAAGATGACCGGAGTTTCTCTCCTAGCGCCTCTGACAGAAGTTCTAACTTCTGGATTTCCAGAAGTATCATCCTCCAGAAGCTCCTGCTTTTGGAATTCCTCAGCACCAGATCCTCTAGAAGCTCCAGCTTCTAGACGTCCCCAACACTAGATCCTCTAGAAGCTCCAACTTTTGGACGTCCGCAGCACCAGATCCTCCAGAAGCTCTAGCTTCTAGACGTCCCCAACACTAGAACCTCCAGAAGCTCCAGCTTCTGGACCCTTCCAGATGCAGATTCTTTGGACCCTTCCAGATGTAGAAATCTCCAGAAGCTCCAGCTTCTGGATCCATTTTGAAGTTTCATCTCCAGAAGCTCCAGCTTCTGGACACCCTTAGAAGGATCCTCTCTAGAAACTCCAGTTTCTGAATGCCCAAGGCGCGCCACTCACAGAAGGCTTGGCTTCTGTGCCAATTTTCGTCAGAGGCTCTGATGGAAACTCCTTGCTTATTACTTTATTTTTCTGCTCTTTATTTTCTTATTTTCCATTTTTTTAATTATTTCAATTAATTAATTAATTAGTAATTAGGTTAAACAATTAGCTTAATTAGGATTAATTTCACAAATAATTTTCTCTATGTTTTTTTTAATTAATTAATTTAATTAGTTTAATTTAGGTTAATAGTTTAAATTAAATTTCTTTTATTAATTAAAATCAATTAGAACTATGATTCTTTACATTAATATCAATCTTCAAAAACAACAAAAATAGTTTCCTTTTTGCAATTAGGATTTAGGTATTCACTTAGACCATTTTTCTTCTATTTTATTTCTTTTTTTTTTTTGCATTTAAATTCTAGAAAGGATGTATAAGTTGCAAGGTTTTTTTTCCAGGTAATAGCGTAGATTTATATTTCTGCTTTTACTTTCCGCACCTCCTATTATGTATCTGCCCCAAAGCCATGTAATAGCGTATGACATTTACTTTCCGCACTTTACATTTCCGCAATTTATTTTCTGCACCTATAAACTGCTAGTAACTAGGCGTGTATGACAAGTTAAAAATCAATCTAGATCACTAAATACTAGACAAAATATCTGAATACAACACATATTTCACACATGCACCCCCTTTGGGTAGCCTCTCTTGTTGCCTTACGAAAATGGTCATGCCCCTCGAACGTGGGGATATCTTAGCACAGTTGCCTAGAAACATATCATCATAGTACCTTCGAATTAAAGATCATAGTCCCTTTATGACCCTCGATGTTGCCTACGAATACATGATCTAGTCCCTCGATTGTTGCCTACGAAAAGTGATGATCGTCCCTACGGATATGCTAAGATATCCTCACAAGTTGCTTTCTATGACCATACAATGTCCCTTCGGATGTCCCTTTACATCCATCAAATAAGGTTACCTATCAACCAATGGTACGAATAGCCTTATTCTAAAGGAAAGCAAAATAACACAGAAACGACTGTTCTGAGTGGTTAAAAATAAGTCTTTTTTGCTTGCTCAATCAAAACACTTTTCACACCTCACACTTTCAAAAAACATTTTCAAGCGCTTTGTATACATTCCAGCGTGAATCATTACAAAGTCTTTTCCAAAACAAAACATTTCCAAACAATTCGAAATGCCTTTTCAAAAATCTTTTCAAACACATACACAAAAAAGCAATTAAAGTGAGCTAAGTAATTAAGAGTCCGTAGATAACTACGGATGGAAATGGTGCTAATACCTTACCTTTTCATAACCGCCTCCCTTACTCGTAATATAACATGTGTCTTTTCCTATTCTTTTCGATTCCTTAATTGATAAAAGAAAAGTCGGTGGCGACTCTTGTTATCCGCAACATTTACGAGAAAACGCAAAACAAACAAGTCAGTTCTCCCACCGTGTTACAGAACTGGTGGCTCTTCTGGGGAAATCCCAAAGAGAGGCTACCTTATGGTTTCTAGATCACTTTACTGCTTTCTGTTTGACTTGTATGCTTTACTTTCAAGGGTTAATTGGGTATTATATTTGTGGGGGATCCTATACCCGATCCGTGTTCTTTAGGTATGTAGCAATAAATTGTCGCGATCGTTAGGCGATATCGAAATGGTTAACATGATGGCTACGTTAGTGCGACACTTTGGATGTCCCGATGCTCCTCATGTTCACTGAGGAAATTATTTGGCGCTGGTGTCATCAATACTAACTCAACTTTTAGAACCCTAATTGACCCATCTTGGCCATTAGAGGTAGTGAGATGGTCGTCTTTGGTGTAGACTGAGGTAGGTTGATACTCGATGCTACGCTCATTAAGATTCGACTTTCGGGATGTTTCGGTCAACCACTTGGTAGTTGTATTGAAATAAAGCCTACAAGAAAGATCAATGATATGAGATTCCTAGAACCCTAAGCATTATTATAGGATAGGTTGAACCCACTTAAACTCTGGTAGGGTAGATACTTATACCACATGCAAGCCTGAAACCTAGGGCTATTGTGAATTGCTTGTTTGTTGCTTGTTTAAACATGACATCATGACATCATAACATCATCATATCATTTCTAACTATTACAAGGACCTAGGATTTATCTCTATTTTGTAGGAATCATGGCTTCTAAGAAGACTATCCGAATCAACTTCGGGTATACCTTCTCAACTCAAAGAATTGGTTTAAGAAGTTCCCATCACGCCCGCTTATCAAAAGACATGGTTATCTCGCTTAACTTGGTTATCTCCGGTTTTGAAGAAGATATGATGCACGTCTTATTCCAGTTCTTCGATCCAAAACATCACTGCTTTCTAAGCTACTTGGGATACCTATCCTTGATCAGATACCATTCACCGGTTCAGAAAAAGCTCTGAAATACGAAGACATCGGATCAGTGTTACATCTAAAATGATCAGACATTAAAGCTAATTGGGAAACAAGGAGCGGAGTTAAGGGTTTGCTTGCTAAGTTTCTGATAAAGAAAGCTCGAGAATTCCTAAAGGCTATGAGTTTTCATGCATTCAAAGACACTTTGGCCTTGCTAATCTATGGTTTGGTGTTATTTCCTAATCCAGATTAGTTCATAGACGTGAACGCCATCAAGATATTCCTCACTCGTAATCCGGTTCCTACCTTACTTGGGGACATCCTGCATTCTCTCCACACTCGTACTATCAAAAGACAATGAAATCTCATGTGTTACATACAGTTACTTTCCAGGTGGTTTATTTCGCACCTTCCTCAATCAGTAATAAGGAACGAGCAAAGATTGAAGTGGTCTCAAAGGCTGGTGTGTCTCTCTCATTCAAATATCCGTTGGTGTCTTTTTTCTCAAAAGGACTTCACTTTCATTGAGCGTTGTAGGGAATTCCTTAATGTACCACTTCTTGGCATAAGGGGAGGTATCACTTACAATTCTTCTCTAGCTCTACTTCAATTTGGTTATGCTCGAAGAGATGGTTCTCATGATATGCTTCTCCAAGACATTGTGTTTGACTACAACAACGATCTCCAGAATTTCCATGGAAGATTTTTGCACGCTTGGGGCATGGTAAAGAAGACTGATACCAAGACTTTGGGACACAAAAATTCCATTCCTTGGGAACCTTACCTCAAATGTGTGCGAGCTCGAGCTCAAAACCTCATGATGTCGTTTGCAGCTGTTCTACCGGTGCTTATGGAACCTGTTGCTATAGGTGACGAACTCTATACCATTTTCCATCCAGACATGCCTACTAATTTCGAAGACTTGAAGAGATCCTGGATTCAACTCAGAGAAGAAAGGGATACCTTCGAAGCTCAGTGTTATACAAGCGATAAAAAGGTGTTGGAATTAACAAAGCTACTTCACGAGGAGCAAAGCATCAATACCTACTTCAACACAAAGAGGAAGCGCCCATGGGAGACCTAAAGCTCTAGGAATTTTTTTTATTTCCTTTTGTACTCACTAAAAGATAAACTAATAAAAAGTTTGTTCGTGCTGGTTTAACAAATTTAAATTCCTAAGGTCCTTGAAAACATTGCATTGCATAACATGGCATATCGTGGCATAACATACCATAACAGGTACATTGAAGACCGATTTTCTTATTCTCTCGTTGTTTATTTGAGTAGAAATGGCTCTTGAGTAGACTGTCAAAGATCTCCAGGCTCAGAATGCTCAATTCCAGGAAATGTTCACCAACTTGGTCCAAGGCCAAAAAGACTTGAAGAAGCTCATCACCAGAAAGAAGAAGACCACTGGTATCCTCAACATGGGAAGAAATCACAAGGGTCCAGTCAAGGTGGTCAAACAATTTGAACTCTCAGACAAGAGCGATGAAACTGAGGGAAGTGTCAAGAACAATGAAGGAAGCCATCATGAGTCTGAAAACGAAGATGAAGATTATGTGAGTGAGCAGTATCCTCCTGACAATGACAACTACAAACAACTTGAAGACCGTCTGAATACCGTGGAAAATATGAAGATGTTCGGGCTGACCTTTGATGATCTGAGTCTTGTTCCTGGTGTGGTAATTTCCCGCAAGTTCAAGGTTCCTACCTTTGCCAAGTATGATGGTATCTCTTGTCCGAAGCTACATCTGAAGTATTATGTTCAGAAGATCCATCCTCATACTGAAGACAGAAAATTGTGGACCCATTTCTTTCAAGAGAGTTTATCCATAACTCAGTTGGAGTGGTATTATCAGCTAGAGGGTGTAACGCCCTGTTTTAATTAATTTTATATTATATTAATATTTTTGAGTTACCGATCGATAGTTATTTTGCGACGAGAATATTTATATTAATCGATATATCTATTAATATATTTAGCGATGTTTCGTTCGGTCCGGTTTTTATTCCGTTCGGTTCGGTAAAATATTATTCGGACCGATATTTAATTCCCCGGAGTTATTTTAATTAATTGAGTTAATAACATTATTAGATATTATTAAGGTATTAATTAATAAGATAAGTTAGGGGTGTGAGGACTAATTGTGTAGAATTGGGTTTACACCCTTAGCTTGCTAGTAAGAATTCAACATAAAACACTTTTTCCTCACTTTCCTTCCATTCCAACACAAAAACCTAACATAGAAACATATAAAGAACAAGGGGTTTTGGAAGAATAAGAAGAAGAACAAGAGCAAGCTAGAGGTTTGGATTTTGTTGGAGCATCTTGCAATCATCCAAGCACTTGAGGTAAGGGGTTTGATTTTCCACTTCCTATAGTTAGGGTTTGATAGATATATTATGGATTTTAGATGAAAATTGATGTTGTGATTTATGAGTTGTGTGTATGATTGTTGGAATAAATTAGGAAAATTGAGTTAGGAGTATTGCTCTAGGTGTTCTATTACCATGGCTAATATGATTAAGTTGCTAGAATGAAGAAAATAAGAAAAACTGTGAAACAAAACACTGTCTGTATTGGAAATGGAAAGAGGAAGATGAAGAAAGGAGATGCACCAAGGGGAGGCGCCCACCCCACAAGGGAAGGAGACCGTCCCCAGCCCTAAGGCGACCGCCCCCAGTTCCTTTCACCCCTGGGACGTGCGTCCCCTGCTTGCTGGAAGGAGTGAAACAACCGGCAGAACATCATCTGATAACTATATCAATGAAGTCGTCATCGAACGTTTTTTATCTCACAAAAGGAGAAAGGTAAACGCATCACGAAAACCTAAAAGGGATAAGACACGGTCTTGCGACCGAGAGATAGGGTAAGGGAATCTATTAGGCGAAGGAAAGGTATTAGTACCCCACACGTCCGTAGTACTCTACGGTATCCACTTCTATTTTCTGTCTAATGGGTGTGTTTATATCTATTTACTGCTTAATCATTATATTTGTATGCTAAAAGAGAATGCATGTGAAAGAAAGGAAAATAAAGAAAAACACGGGGAAAAGAAGGAAGTATTTACAAAGTTTGCTCGACCGAGCCCCGTGACAAGATGCCTACGTATTCCCGCGTGCAATGGGAACGTCAGAGCGCCGTAGTTCAGCTCACATGTTTTGATGGGTTATGTGTTTTTTACTTATAAAAAGGTTTTAAACACAAAAAGGAAAACCCGTAGGCAAAAAGGTTTGCATTGGTTGGTTGCCTTTACCTTTGAAAAAGGAGTTTGAACCCTTATTAAGTGTTTTGGTTTGCAAAAGAAAAAAAGAAAACAAGTTTTAATTTTATTACATGCAAGTATGCAAAAGAACTAGAAAACAAACAAGGGAAACTATCTAACTCTATCCCTAATGTTATCATACATGGATTACAACCTAAGGTCTAACTCGAATCGCTACCTAAGGTAGATTCAAGAGAATCCTAAGGGAACATGGCAAAGGTTTACAACCTAGATCTATGTCTATCTCGAATCGCTAATTAAAGTAGAGTCGAAGATGACAAAAAGGGATGGAACAGGTTTGTAACCTAAATCTATGTCTATCTCGAATCACTACCTAATGTAGAATCGAAGATGACAAAAAGGGATGAAGCAAGCAAGTGCTTTGGTAGAAGCACACAAACAATGCAATGCAAACAAACAAATGGCACACAAGCGCAGGAAAAGGAGGAAGTCCCATAGCCTCAAACAGTAACGAGCATACCGTGAGTCAACCAGGAGCCGACACATCTGATTCTTGTGAGTAGTATCACCGCATGACATGGATTGTCAAGTGTGAAGAGCAAATGATGCGAGCTCTACAATAAATGCGAACCCCAGGAAAGCGTGGAGAGTCAGAATAGAGAACTCTTGCCACTTTTTATTATTGACTCGATAAAGGAAGCAACACGATTCGCGTGTGCTGAGCTGACACGGACTAGAACTGTGCGGGGGTCGATTATGACCCTTTCCGCTGCCCGTCATATCATCATGACTCGATAGCGGAAATATAAAAGTGGGACTTTGTTTGGGTGCCACGCCAAGTGTCCTAACCACTTTGACGTATGCAAGCACAAATATAAACACTATCGAGAATTACCTCCCTATGCAGATGGAGGATTTTAAACAAACCAAACACAATTACTAAATGTGCGCCTAAACGGGTCTTTAAATAAACCAGAGGGGTTCCTGAACATGCTCCAACTACGGAAGCCCCTTCATACATCTCTATTCCTACTTTTCATGGCAAGGAAAACGGTAAAACCCTACTTCTCATGCTCTCTAGAAAAGCGGTAAAAGAATGCGATAAATAAGGTAAAATAAATACCAAACGGATATTAAATCCGAAGAGCACTGCAAGCTAAGAAATACTCCGGAAAACTTCGAGTAAACTGCCATCAACAAAGCAATAATAAGAAACAGCTCGATCACTATAATCCATGAGGTGATATCGTGCAACATGTGCGTGTAGCAAACAAGTCCTCATAACAATCAAAACACCTACACAAAGGTACATATCCAGACAAAACAACAGAATATGTGTTTCTCGTAACATGAGAAAACCCAAAGCAAAATGCGTTTAAAACGCAAACAGAACCACGAGAAAAGTGGTATGTTAGTGTACCACAATTAGGTACCTAACCAAAACATCCTTAATGTACCTTGCACAAGTCAACAAACATGTCAAAAATAACAAGGAAATGGGAACATAATTGCATATTCACATCACATGTCAAAATACAATCAAAAGGTGAAGAAATGAAATGTAAATGTGTATAGCAACATAAGAATGAAAAAATGGGCAGCAACGCACACATAATGCAAAATAACCCATGAATGATATCAAAATCGAGCTAAGTCCATCACAATAGTTCTCAAATGCAATGCTAAACACGATTAGAAGATCTAGAAGAGTTAGAAACCAAAAATCTACACTAAAATGACTTAAAATGCATTATTTACAAAGAAAACAAAGCATGAGAGGTAAATCCTTAATAGATGGAAGAAACTAAATTCTCTAAAGCTTTCCTAAACATCTAAACAAATAGAAGAAAAACCCACAAACGAAACATGCAAAAGGAAGCTAGAAAAAACTATACAATTATCAAACTATTTCCTAAGAATCGAACCATTAAAAATTAGCTTTGAAATTCTATTTACAATTCTAAGGTAAGGTATACATTTAACTACAATTAGATGGTAGAAAAACATCCTAAAGTTTCTAAGAAACACATATCATTACACTCCTAAGATTAGTCAACTCAAACTACAAAGGAGAAATATGCTTCTAAACATATTATCGAAGATTGATTAAAAATTAAAAGAAATTAATTGCAAAAATATCACAAAAAAAATCAAAAATATTCTAAGATCCTAAAATGTCAGAAACTACTGTTTATGCATTTTTTATAAGTCAATCGAATCGAAATCGGAAGCAAAATTGAACAATTATTGAATATGTGAAACAAGGAAAGTGGGGGTGCAAAACTGAATGTCCTAATTGAACTAAGTTTAGTTATAATCACTACTTTAGGCCAGAAACAGGGGGTGAACTAGAAATTCGCTAAGCCCAGAACTTTGCACTAAGCCTATATGCCTTTTTTGTATCCAAGCAAACAACCACTTCATATTTTTTTTAGTCATTTATTTTTACAGTATGTAACGTTATATTTCATTTGCTATACATACATGTATCAATTGGAAAAATTATAATTAAATTCAAATGAAAAAAAAAACAGGAACGGACACGTGTCGAAGCTTGAATGGTTGTCCACGGATAAGCATGCACCAATACAGAAAGAACACGCATAGGGCAAGCGGAGCTATAGGCGCCGGAATTACAGCCTCCGATCACCTCCTCCGGGCCTTCACCGGAAACTTCAAATCTTCACCGAAACCATAAGCGGCCGCCATACTCTTCTCGGAATCACGTGAGGAAACCAGATTTGATATTCAGTTCACCGCAAGCCTACTCCATTCACCAAAACGACAGAGATTCGAACGATATCTCAAGCAATCTCGAACGAAGAAACTTCCGTCGCGTTCTCGTATGCATTTTTGACACGAAGAAGTCTATCGAACTCCCTGGATCCTACTGACAGAAACATCTTTGCATATTCAATCCTTGCAAACCAATGGTGAGGACGATGTCGGGAGTTCCAAAAGAAACGCTTCTGAGAAATAAACTCAGAGCATATGCTTGAAAGTCGAAACCGTGATGAAGAAATTGAAGATTGACGAGTGATGGCTTGCGTTATCTTAACTGATTCTTGTGACTCTTTTCACTTAACCAAGATGATGCAGAAAATGAGATGAGAATTCCTTACGAATCAACGTGAGGGAGAGGTTGAAAAGGATTGATGCGGTTACGATTTCGTAACTGATTTTTCGTTAAGGAGAGAACGAATGATGAAGGTTGGAGTGAGTGAAGAGGGTTGAAGATGAAAGAATGTTGATGAAGATCAAAGTTTGTTATGGCCGTTAGAATCTGTTTGTTACAGGTTTGTGGTGATCGCAAGAGGAAGAAAGTGAGGCCAGATGAGAGATGAAGGAGAAAGATTGATGGAGGCGTGAGAGGAAAAAGAAGTGAAATAATGGTGGAGAGAATGAGTAAGGTTTTGTTATGGTTTCTTTGCTGTTATTGTAACAGAATTTTTGGTTATGGTGAAGAGAGAAAAAGTTATGATTGTATGGTGTTATGTTGTAATGAGGGAAAGAATGGTGGAGAAGAAAAGAAAAGTGGAGTGTTGTTACAGCTTGAGAAGAAGGAGAACCGTTCTTTTTTGCTTATGTTATGGATGGAAGTTAGTTAGAGAATGGTGATAATTAAGATTCTGTTAGAATCGATGATGAAGGAGTCAGGTGGTTCAAGGTTGTTAGAGAAGTTATTAGTAATTAGAGTGAGGGTGAATATTGGGATAAGAGAGCAAGAAAAATCATTCTGTTACCTTCTGTTTTCTTTTTTTTAGAATGAAGGAGTCAGGTGGTGATCATTCTATAGCACACACCATTTCACGACCTAGTATCTCACAGTACAAGCCTCCTTTGGATCAAGTCTCGAGACGAATGTTGTAGCCGATATTTGAGTGAACAATTCCCATGTTCGTAGTTTTTCGATTTGATGCCTTTAACAAGCTCAAAATTTGCCTCGAACTTAAGAGAAACTAATTGCTAAAATGCCGGCAACATCGGCGAAAATACACCGAATGTATTTTCCATGACTTTAAGGACTTATAACTCTCGATCCGCGATCCGAATGAATTCAATTCCTTCTGCAAAGTTTGAGATTGCCACGAGGTGAACAAATTTATAGTTAAACGTTTTCCGATACGGAGCCGATAGCTATGAGAAAATTAAACCCGAAGTTGTCGGCTTGACCATAGAAACAAACACTTCAAAATATATTCTAAGTGTTGAATATTGTGACATGATAAATTCATAACTTTCAAGCTTCATAACTTCTGATCTGAGTCCCGTAAAAAAATAATTCCTGAACGAAACTTGTAGAAGATATAACAAACTCCAACTTTCATGTTCGGAGTTTTTTCATGCGGCGATCGTATCGACGAGAAAACAGCCTCAAGCATGTGCACAACAACTGTTCGATAAAATGCTTCCGTATGCATGGCAAAAATGCATATGCTATCTCGTATTTTAGCAATTTCAAACTGTCAACTACGGCGCTCCATATTTCTCGCTGCGACGTCTGAAACGAAAACGTTTCTAAATGGAACTTGTAGAGGGCATTGCAAACTCCAACTTTTATGTTCGGAGTTTCTCCGTGCAGTGACCGAATCGATGATAAAAACAGCCTCAAACATGTTCACAAAAACTGTTCGATAAAATGCTTCCATATGCATGGCAAAAAATGTGTGTCATCTTGCATTTTGGCAATTTCAAACTGTCACTTACGGCGCCCAATATCTTTTGCTCCGACGTCCGAAACGAAAACGTTCGTGAACAAAACTTGTAGAGGGCATGGCAAACTCCAACTTTCATGTTTAGATTTTTTCCGTGCGGTGATCGAATCGATGACAAAAACAGCCCTGAACATGCGCACAACAACCACTCGAATATTGCAAACATGATGAATCCTTATTTTCCAGGCTTTGTAATTTTCGATCCGAGTCCCAAATGAATTCGATTCCTTCAACAAAGTTATAGATTATCGTGAGATGAACAACTTTGCAGTTGAACATTTTATAATTCGGAGCCACGAACCATATGAAAATCGAACCCGAAACTATCGGCTTGAGCATAGGAACAGACACTTCAAAATATTTCTAAGTGTTGAATTTTTGAGAAATGATAACCCGTAACTTCCGAGCTCCGTAATTTTTGATCCGATTCCCGAATGGATTCGATTTCTTCAACAAAGTTGTAGATTGCCGCTAAGTGAACAACCTTGATTTTGAACTCAACTCGAATCGACGCCTCGAAATACGTGTAAAATACCTCCGAAGTCGAAAGTTATGAACATAAAACTTCGGAGCCTCATAACTCGAAATCCGGGCTTTTCTGGAGAAATTTTCACAACGACAAATTCGGAGTACGAAACGCGCTCTTTCCAATGACTGCTCATTCCTGAAATTTCGACCAAAGACGAGTGAGGTACAGAATTGACAACGTGGCTCCGCGAACACAAAGCACTTAAAACTTAGAAGATTTTTCTAAGTCCAAGATTACTTAAAATGCAAGAAACCTCATTTTCACCCGATTTTTCTCAACAAATGATCGCATTTTCTCAAATGTCGACTTTTGACCATAATTTCGACCCGAAATTCCGCCCGGTCAAACTTTGAGTTTTGTTGACTTTTCAATACACGCACTCAAATATGTTTTTACCCGACTGATTTTGATTTTCTAATGAATCGCGTGGATCGATAAGCCATATGCAGATACTTCAAGACTTATAGAAGGCCATAGAATCAATTCGGCTCAAATATTCAATCACAACACACCGTAGCTCGAAACTGTAATCAATATCCACATGATAGGCAATCAGAACCTCAAAACCTCAATCTTCGAGATACATCCAGAAGCTTTTCAGACACACACATCATGTATATTGAGAAGACGCTTGAAACAACAGAACCTCAGATATTCAGCTTCTGAGAACCAAACCACTTCTTCAGAATTGTACAGATTCATACGATTTAGAAAATCTCAAACCCCTGGCTAATGAATGAATGATATGCATGTAATGCACCTACTAATTAAATGTAAGCCAATTATTTATTAACAAAATGAAGAGGGCGAATTTTGGGGTACAACAAGGAGCAACGAAAATTGTGGATTTTGCTGCTGTATCTGTTTTCTGCGTTCTCTCTTTCTGCATAATTTTTCTTACCTGCACAATTTCACATATAGCCTCTGTTTCTTTCATTTTGCCTAATTCCTTATACTACTAGTTAGTATTAATGAAATATAATTAGGACATAAGTTAGCCGATTAAATTTAGAACCCGATTATGTTCCGATTTTCTGATTTCGGTAATTTCGGCGATGGAGCAAGTTGCTCCGAATTCAACGAAAATTGGCGTGCTAGCTAAGTTCGACGTGTAGAACGTTAGTGGCGAGGTTAGTTTTTTGAAACTACGAGTTTTTACGAAACGACCCGAAATAGGCCAAATTACGGTTAAATTGAACCGGATTGCATTTTAGTCGATTTAAGACACGTCTGGACAATCCGATTGCGATGTTGACGATTATGATTAATGCCGATTATTAGGAATGGCTTTCGCGACGATTATTGATGTTTGACTATTTTTCCGTATTTGGAATTTGGTGAATTAATTGATAATGATGTGGTGTGATTAAACATGATATTTACGATGGTGTATTTATTAACGAATACTTGATGATGTGTGATGTGATGATATATTTATCTTGATGTGGATAAATTATGGCGACGTGGGCTTTATGCCAATTTTGATGAGCGTTGATGATGTTTATGTTGTGTTGTTTTTATTGTCGAGTCACATAAGTGACGAGGGCTTTTATGCCAAGCGACGATGGGCTTTATGCCAAATGTTCCTAATTATGGACAAAGCGACGGGTACCACATGCATAACATAGTCGTGTCTCATGGAGTCAGTTATGTTTATGTTTGAGTTATTTGGCATTGGGTCTTAATTGATGGATTATGTGGAATTGAGATGATATATAATGCTTTGTTTGGTGATGATCTTTATGATGAACATGAAATGAATATGACGTGATAATTTCATGATAATTATGCGATGAATATAAATGATGAGTTTTGCGATGATTTGACTTTGATGAAATGCTTAATGCAAATACGATGTGATGATGTTTGTGATGATGAGCTTTTATGCCAAAAGCGACGATGGGCTTTAGCCAATTTGTGATGATTTTGTTTATGTTGTGTTGTTATATTTGATTGGCCTGAAAACTATGGCAACCATGATAGGAGTTATACTCCAAAGTTTTGTTGCTTATGTTATTAGCATTGTTTGATGTTGTTTTTTGGTGTTGTTGTTTATGATTGCCGTGTTGATTAGTGACGTATTGACTTGTGATGATTTTCGTGGTGATGAAAGTTTATGTGTTGTTGTGATCATTTATGTCGATGAGGTTATGGCGATAAAGTGTTGATTATACACATTAGAATGACGATTAAAGTGAGTGAGATTTGGATATGTGTTGGAATGCACTTACTAACCTATATCTTTTATGATTCCAAAACTATATATATATATATATATATATATATATATATATGTTATCATGCCTTTAATTATATGTTTTGGAGTATCTCACCCTTTACTTGTTTCGCAATTACCTTTATACTGGTAACGTGCAGGTTATGAAGACGGAGATTATAGCTGCCATTAGTCGAGTCGGTGTCGCTCTGATACGTAGCACTCGGGGGGAATATTTATGTTGTCTTGTTGTTGTTCCTTAGTTGTTATTCCTTTTGTGAATAAGAATCATACTTTATGAAATTATGATTTGATGAGAAGGTTTATTAAAGAAGGTGTTTTTGATTTCTAAGATTCAATTTATGATTTCCGAGGATGCTATGTATCTGAGATTTATACTTTAAAGCAAATTGTTTAAAGTGATTTGGTTTTAAAGGTGTGACGCCTCAGTATTGAATTTATGAAATTTTAAATTATTCTGATTTTACTTATAAAACCTTGGGTATTATTGGGGTGTTACAGAGGGTGCCCACATTCATACCTGAAATGATTTAGCAGATGCTTGTAACACCCCAATTCTACCCCCGTAATTATTAAGAAAATCAGAGTTGCAAAATTCTTTTCAACAAACAATTGGAGTATTACAATTCAACTTAACAACAACATACTATCACAGATACATAACACATAAGTTCGGATGAACTTGAATAACATGAGTTTAACTTTATTAATATAAATCAGCGGAACTACATTATTCAATTTGGAAGTTATAACAACGTTTCAACTTTTAAACCATTTTAAAATCAACAGTTACTTTTCATGTATCAACATGGTTATTCAACACAAATTCAAAACAACTAAACAACTAGCGTTCATCCCCGAGTGTTACATATCAGAGCGACCACCCAACTCGAACTAACAGCAACTAAATCCTCGACTGGGGTACCTGCACGTTACCAATATAAAGGTAACGACCAACAAAATGTAAAGGGTGAGATATCGAAAAATATAAGCAAAAGTATGATAATTCATATGCTAGGTAAGGAATCATACAATAATTACTACTTTAATCAACAACGTACGATATCCACAAAACAACATAATAATCAACGACAACATAAAAATGCGACTCAGATACGACTCGACTAATGCAAATGCATGTGGATCCATTTGGAGTAAAACTCCCAACTTAAAATCATGCCAGGTTATCGAGGCATTCAACAAGGCATAAGCCTTCAACTTTCAACGTGGTGCCAATCCAGGCCAACTTAATAATGCACATGCTATGTATGATACAATGACCACCGCATCAACAACAACTTAAAACAACAGCAACTTAATCATGCATTAACTGCATCAACTTAATCGACACGATCAACTTCGACTTCAACAACAATTAACAACTTCAATAACAATGCAACTTATAATTAACACAATCAACTTCAACTTCAACAACAATTACCAACAACAACAACAACACAATTTATAATTAACACAATCAACTGCAACTTCAACAACAATTAACAACAGCAACACAACGCAATTCATAATTAACACAACCAACTGCAACTTCAACAACAATTAACCACAACAACACAACACAATTCATAATTAACACAATCAACTTTTAAATCAACACAATTAAATACAATTTCAACATTGACCATTTTAAGCCTACAACTAAAATCTGTCCAATTTGGGACAAAACAACTTAGTTCGACAGTACCTGCAAAATACAGCAATCTACGCGAAATTCAACAAACGACGCAACTTTATTTAACTACGCGTATACGGGAACTGCCCTGCAAAATTTCATCCAATTTCGAGAAACTAATTTTATCGCTTAATTCGACTAACTGTCTAATTTTCTACAATGTTTTTACCGCCTGCAACATTACTACTCAGTTACATAAATTCTAATAATCAATTCTGCCACTATAAATTATTTTCCTGCATTAATGGATTATTTTATTATACTAATTCACTCTGCCTGCTACCAATTCTGTTGCTGCTACATTAATCTTCTCTATCATATCTTCATCGCTAGAATGTTATTCTACTACCTGTATTATACTGAGGTAATTAATTTCTGCTATCAAGTTTTAGTGTCATCAAAACTAACCAAGCTACTAAATATTAATCCTGCTATTTAATTAATACTGCTACATACATATGCCAGCTCTATCATTTTCAACTACAAAATTCCCCTGCTATTTATTAACAATACTCCTGCATTATACTACTACTAGCTTCTACTTTATGTATGTATCTATTATACTATAACTAATTCTAATTAGATTAATTAATCCATATAAATATATATTTCTAAATCCAAAACTATAACTTAACAATTTACTAATATACTAACTATTATTATTAATATTATAGTTATATTAATAAGATGATATAAGTTGTTAAACCAAAACAAGACTTTTCAATTTAAAGACGTGAATTCTATGACTAATATATATTCTATATTGATATAACTAGTATCACTATGACTAATATATATTTTATATAGCACTTGCATTCTCACGTTACAGTAAAAGAAGTATATATAATTATATAGAATACAAATATATATATATATATATATATATATATATATATATGGCGATGTAGGTATCAAATTCACGGTTACAGTATTTCTAAGCATGAGGCACTATTATTTTGCTAACGTACTTGATATTTATGCAAGCTCTTTAAGATATAAGTGTATCCATTAAGTAGTTGAAATTAGACAATATATTTATAACTCATTTAATGTTTCTGGAAGCAAAAGACCCCAAAGCGACGCTACAGAATATCCATATATCCTCTCATAATAAATTACTATTAGTATTATAATACACAAGAATCATCATCACAGTACCAATGGAATTAACATAAACAATTCCAACAAATTCCAACAACATGAATTCATCGCAGCAAAACACAATTGGCAGTAAAATTATATAACCCTAAACCCCACATAAAAACTATTATACAATCGATTATATAAATCGAACCCCACCCCTTACCTTAAATTTGACGGTGGTTATAACTCCGATCAAATTTCTACTTTTCAGTTCCGATTGTGCACTCCTTGAATCCTCTCCTAGCCTTTGTGCCCCCACTTTCTCCTTGAATTTTCCTTTTCTCCCGTAAACCCTATTTTCTATTATTTCCTTCCTTTATATACTCCTTTAAATACTCCTTAATATAATATTCTATTAATAATTAATTATTTATTCTACTCCTTTAATAATTCAAGTATTATTCTATCATATATTTTATTGGCCAATTAAATAATACTTCTCATTCTATTTCTCACATTATAATAAAATTCACCAAATACTTTAATTAATTAATTCCTACTAATAATAATAATTCTCTGACTAAACTGATTATTCATTTAATCCTCTTAAACCGACTTATAAATCCGTTAATGTCCCTTATAATTATTTTGATAATTCCTTCTTTGACTAATTCCAATAAATAAATCCTTAATAATTTTATTTAAATAATTAAATAATTTTCGGGTGTTACAACTCTCCCCCACTTAGGATATTTTCGTCCTCGAAAATCTATTCGACACAACCATCCTTATTACCGCATTCGCATCCAATTCTTCGATTCAACAATTCAATCACAGCTTAAATTCAATACTTATGCTTCAATCTTCCAATTACTCTTGCAACGTAATCGTTACTATCTTGCCAACCATTTTATTAACATCTTGAAATAATTGTCTTACAACATAGTAGCAACCTTTACTTGCTCGTACTCGATTGGTACAACATCGCGTCTTTATTTCATCGATATATTCCCACCAAAACACATATACAATTCTTACTCTCATACTCTAAAGTTATTCATCCGCAAAACACCAACAACTCTATTCATCTCGTCGTATCACTCTCATAGTGACATCACCATAGCCAACTTCATCAACCTCATCATACTATGGAGTATTATTCCTTACTTACGGTAACCAACAACAACATCATGACAACGAAATAGAATCACTATAATGTCAACTTAACAGCTTAACTCAACAAATATACGCACGACGAACTATCAACTCACAACTATAATAACATCCTTAGGGAATCCGCAAAATTTACAAGAACCACCACACCCTAGCACTTCACGCTTCCGCTGCGCCACTCTGATTATCCACCTTAGTGAGCAGTTCTTATTCAAACCTCGGTCAACTAAACAATTAGTAATTATCAATTTAGTCCCATCTTCTTTCAACATTCTCAATTTCTCACTCTACGATGATAGTTTGCACATAAACCATATATGCTTCATTGTTCAATACTCCTCAACTTCTTCATTGATATTCCTCTATTAATTCTCGTCAACTCGAAAGCAATTATCTCCACGAGATAAAATCCATTACTTAATGCACTATTAAGATAGTAATGTAAGTCTATATCCTCCACTGTGATTCCGTCAACTATCAACAATGGATTAAGGGTGATCAAGTCCTCAATTTGTCAATAGATATCTGACAATCATAATGAAGTGTAAACCGTCATGACCAACTACAACATTGTTCCTTTAAAAATTTGTGCTTACGTCACCAAATTATCCTAATTCATCAACTTCCAAAATTATCCGAGCATGCCAACACCGACATCTTACATTACATACTAATACACCTCTGACGATAACATCATAACAAAATTTCTTTACACCGTTACCAATACTCCTATTCTTAGAATCACATCCTCCTCTTCGCATTCCAACCATGATTCGCGGTTCAAAGATTCCAACCAACTAACCCAACAACTTTACAACTTTTCATTACTTACCAATAATCCCACAACACGGCCTACAACAATTTGATACTTAATCGTCACTCTCCCGTCACCTCTTACACAAGGCTACTTAAACAGCAACATCACCAGCCATCAGCAACGCTGAACATAATGACTCCTTAAATTCCATCCCGTAGCAATTATCCTTGTTACTTAACAGTCACCTTCTGAAACATCAGGAAATTGCACCACACTTCCACATCAATAATCCTTACATTGATTCTCATCCTTCGAGAAGTCAATCCTAACAATTCTTGATCATCCTCTTTCAAGATGTTCCAACTCGTTAAATGACCAAAATCTTAAGCCATGTTACCTTCGAATTCAGGAATCAACAAAGCTCCAACAACGCTTGCACTGTAGCCAATAACAACACACTAACTGATGTCTCTCAACCAAACACATCTGAGAAGCAAAGCTTCTCTCCCAATTAGCATCAACTAACTCCTGCAAAAAAAATCAGAAAACAACAAGTACCGACAGTGTTTCACACACTTATCGTATACAGAGGAATGAACAACATTAGACGACACTGGCCGGACAGACCGACCTGCTCTGATACCAACTTGTAACACCCCAATTCTACCCCCGTAATTATTAAGAAAATCAGAGTTGCAAAATTCTTTTCAACAAACAATTAGAGTATTACAATTCAACTTAACAACAACATACTATCACAGATACATAACACATAAGTTCGGATGAACTTGAATAACATGCGTTTAACTTTATTAATATAAATCAGCGGAACTACATTATTCAATTTGGAAGTTATAACAACTTTTCAACTTTTAAACCATTTTAAAATCAACAGTTACTTTTCATGTATCAACATGGTTATTCAACACAAATTCAAAACAACTAAACAACTAGCGTTCATCCCCGAGTGTTACATATCAGAGCGACCACCCAACTCGAACTAACAGCAACTAAATCCTCGACTGGGGTACCTGCACGTTACCAATATAAAGGTAACGGCCAACAAAATGTAAAGGGTGAGATATCGAAAAATATAAGCAAAAGTATGATAATTCATATGCTAGGTAAGGAATCATACAATAATTACTACTTTAATCAACAACGTACGATATCCACAAAACAACATAATAATCAACGACAACATATAAATGCGACTCAGATGCGACTCGACTAATGCAAATGCATGTGGATCCATTTGGAGTAAAACTCCCAACTTAAAATCATGCCAGGTTATCGAGGCATTCAACAAGGCATAAGCCTTCAACTTTCAACGTGGTGCCAATCCAGGCCAACTTAATAATGCACAAGCTATGTATGATACAATGACCACCGCATCAACAACAACTTAAAACAACAGCAACTTAATCATGCATTAACTGCATCAACTTAATCGACACGATCAACTTCGACTTCAACAACAATTAACAACTTCAATAACAATGCAACTTATAATTAACACAATCAACTTCAACTTCAACAACAATTACCAACAACAACAACAACACAATTTATAATTAACACAATCAACTGCAACTTCAACAACAATTAACAACAGCAACACAACGCAATTCATAATTAACACAACCAACTGCAACTTCAACAACAATTAACCACAACAATACATCGCAATTCATAATTAACACAATCAACTTTTAAATTAACACAATTAAATACAATTTCAACATTGACAATTTTAAGCCTACAACTAAAATCTGTCCAATTTGGGACAAAACAACTTAGTTCGACAGTACCTGCAAAATACAGCAATCTACGCGAAATTCAACAAACGACGCAACTTTATTTAACTACGCGTATACGGGAACTTCCCTGCAAAATTTCATCCAATTTCGAGAAACTAATTTTATCGCTTAATTCGACTAACTGTCTAATTTTCTGCAATGTTTTTACCGCCTGCAACATTACTACTCAGTTACATAAATTCTAATAATCAATTCTGCCACTATAAATTATTTTCCTGCATTAATGGATTATTTTATTATACTAATTCACTCGCTGCTACCAATTACATTGCTACATTAATCTTCTCATCGTTATCTCACATCGCTAGAATGTTATTCTACTACCTGTATTATACTGAGGTAATTAATTTCTGCTATCAAGTTTTAGTGTCATCAAAACTAACCAAGCTACTAAATATTAATCCGCTATTTAATTAATACTGCTACATACATATGCCAGCTCTATCATTTTCAACTACAAAATTCCCCTGCTATTTATTAACAATACTCCTGCATTATACTACTACTAGCTTCTACTTTATGTATGTATCTATTATACTATAACTAATTCTAATTAGATTAATTAATCCATATAAATATATATTTCTAAATCCAAAACTATAACTTAACAATTTACTAATATACTAACTATTATTATTAATATTATAGTTATATTAATAAGATGATATAAGTTGTTAAACCAAAACAAGACTTTTCAATTTAAAGACGTGAATTCTATGACTAATATATTTTCTATATTGATATAACTAGTATCACTATGACTAATATATATTTTATATAGCACTTGCATTCTCACGTTACAGTAAAAGAAGTATATACAATTATATATATATATATATATATATATATATATATATATATATATATATATGGCGATGTAGGTATCAAATTCACGGTTACAGTATTTCTAAGCATGAGGCACTATTATTTTGCTAAAGTACTTGATATTTATGCAAGCTCTTTAAGATATAAGTGTATCCATTAAGTGGTTGAAATTAGACAATATATTTATAACTCATTTAATGTTTCTGGAAGCAAAAGACCCCAAAGCGACGCTATAGAATATCCATATATCCTCTCATAATAAATTACTATTAGTATTATAATACACAAGAATCATCATCACAGTACCAATGGAATTAACATAAACAATTCCAACAAATTCCAGCAACATGAATTCATCGCAGCAAAACACAATTGGCAGTAAAATTATATAACCCTAAACCCCACATAAAACTATCATACAATCGATTATATAAATCGAACCCCACCCCTTACCTTAAATTTGACGGTGGTTATAACTCCGATTAAATTTCTACTTTTCAGTTCGATTGTGCACTCCTTGAATCCTCTCCTAGCCTTTGTGCCTCCACTTTCTCCTTGAATTTTCCTTTTCTCCCGTAAACCCTATTTTCTATTATTTCCTTCCTTTATATACTCCTTTAAATATTCCTTAATATAATATTCTATTAATAATTAATTATTTATTCTACTCCTTTAATAATTCAAGTATTATTCTATCATATATTTTATTGGCCAATTAAATAATACTTCTCATTCTATTTCTCACATTATAATAAAATTCACTAAATACTTTAATTAATTAATTCCTACTAATAATAATAATTCTCTGACTAAACTGATTATTCATTTAATCCTCTTAAACCGACTTATAAATCCGTTAATGTCCCTTATAATTATTTCGATAATTCCTTCTTTGACTAATTCCAATAAATAAATCCTTAATAATTTTATTTAAATAATTAAATAGTTTTCGGGTGTTACACTTTCTACAAACAGTACCCATACAATGCTGAATTGGCACCAACCCGCATGCAACTACAGAAATGGAGAGATTTAGCAGGCAGATTTCAACCACCCTTGTCCAATAGGGAGTTGGTTGATATGTTTTTGGGAACACTGACAGGCTCATTCTTCAATCATCTGATTGGAAAGTATTCAGTCGGATTCACCGAGCTGATATTGATAGGCGAACGTATCGAAGTTGGAATCAAGAGCGGAAAAATACAAGTAGAGTCATCTTCAAACACTACGAAGAGATCTTTTGGTGGTAAGAAAGAAGCCAATGTTGTATATGGTCAGAAGAGCCGTGACAAAGCTGGCCACAGTCAATCTGTGGGTGCAGTTGTGATCTCCAATCCTACACCAGCACAACCTCAATGAGACAGCGCGCGTAGCAGAATGCGCCACGAAGACAGTTTACAAAGATCAACATGTTGTTGTCTCAAGCGTTGCAACACATGTTGAAAGCAGACCTGATTACTTTGAGGGATCCTCCTCAACACGTCAATACTTCCTCTCCAAAGTACAATCCTAACGCCAGGTGCGCATACCACTCCAACAGCCTAGGGCACGACACCAACAACTGTTGGGCTGCTCTGAAGAACAAGATTCAAGTCATGATTGAAGCCAGAGAAATTGAATTCGACCCTCCTGTCAAAACTCCGAATGTGATCAACACACCAATGCCTGGCCATGGTAAAAGTTCCAATGCTATTGATGAAGACTCATATGTTTATGATATGAACGAGCTGACTATTCCTCTGATGACTGTCAAGAAAGATTTGCTGCAAGCCAGTGTATTTCCAGGATGCCCTGATGACTGTCCTTGGCGTGCATCTAAATCTGACGGATGTGCTTGGTTGAAAAGGCGTATTCAACGCATGATGGACAACCGAGAAGTGCTATTTCTAAAACCCCCATCTGTGGAGAATCTGTGTGAAGATGTTTCTAAAAATCTGAAGATCGAAGACGTAAGCGAAGCCATACTAGAAGTCTGGGATACCTTGGGGCAGCCAAGTGGAAAGTTTTATTTCATGGTTAAATATACCGCTCCCGAAAGTTACAAGATTCTTATCAAATACATCAAAGGCCCCGGATGGGGAGACGATTTCCCAGAAGACTATGTTGATGTCAACATAATAAGGATCACCTCTGCGGATCCCGCGCCTAGAGTGGCACCTCTCATTATTACCTCACCCAGATCAATTCCATATTCCTCTAACAAAGCTATACCTTGGAATTATGGAGCAAAAGTTTACTATCATGGCGTCAAGCAAGAACCTTTGACCATTGAAGACACTGTAGTTGAAGCTATGAATCCTGGCATCGGTAATATCGCTGCATCAAGTAAAGTAACCAGAACCGGAAGAGTGTTTTCTGCAGAGATCTCTCCTCCAAAACACATTACTATACCAATTCGCATTCCTGCTATCAAACCAGTTCCCGAAGCGAGAGGGAAAGAACCAGTGACTCATCCTGCTCAGACAGAAGTACCAAAGGAAGTTGCTGAACATACCTCCAAACAAGAAATGGAGGAAATTATGAAGATCGTCAAGACGAGTGACTACAATGTCATGGAACAGTTGGGACAAACTCCGCCCAAGATCTCCATGCTAACTATGCTATTGTGCTTTGTGGCTCATGTTAAAGCCTTAGTAAAGTTTCTGAAGAATGCTCACATACCGCAAGACACTACTGCTGATCAATTCGAAGGTTGTATTGCTAGCCTGACAGTCAACAATGGTTTAGGTTTCTCTGATGCTGATCTAAATCCTATCGGAAGGAATCACAACAAAGCCTTGTACATCTCCATTGAATGCAAGGGTACTACATTGTCTCACAAATTGGTGGATACCGGTTCTGCTCTGAATGTTCTTTTGAAGAGTGCTCTCGACCGACTTAATGCTGAAGGAGTGGTCATAAAGCCCAGTGACATAATCGTAAGAGCTTTTGATGGTTCAAAAAGAATAATACTTGGAGAACTCATCCTGCCAATTAAAGTCGGTTCCTTGACTTTTGACTCTACTTTCATTGTCATGGACATTCGTCCAGCTTACTCTTGCCTACTTGGACGCTGTTGGATACATGGGGCAGGCGCTATTACCTCTACCCTGCATCAGAAGCTGAAGTACCCAACAAAGGGGAAGATTGTTACGGTATGCGGTGAAAAAGAATATATTGTAAGCCACTTGTATTCATTCTGATACATTGAAATGGAAGGTGAATTTGTCGAAACCCCATGTCAAGCTTTCGAAGCAATTCCACGAGTCATACCTGTTGACTCCCCTGTCACTCCTGAAGTTACTAGAGTTCCATCGAAGATGGCCTCACTAAAAGACGCAAGATTTGCAGTCGAAGAAGGAGGTTGTACTGTTTGGGGTCAGCTCCCCGATCTTCCATTCAAATCTAACAAGACTGGTTTAGGCTTCACTGTCAAAGGTCAGAAAATGATACGCCGCGAACGTGCCGGCAAGCTTCCTTTCCACATCAACAAAAGAGGAGTCCATGTTATAGAAGACGACGATGGCGACTTCGACATCAACAATTGGATCTTCCCAACTCCAGACGACGGACTCAACAATTGGAAGACTGAAGATGTCATACCAATCTACTTTAGACAGGAGTAATTTCTTTTTCTGTTATGCTTTTCGCTTTTTACGTTTCGAACAATAAACTTTAAGCCTAGTGCCTTGCCCGAGGCACCACGGCTTGTTTGTGAGGGTTATTATTTGTCATTTGCATATTTTCATTCAATAAAACAATTGGACTTTTTATACAAATGTTGTGCTCTCTTCTTTCTTTTACTTTATCACCCTTCAAAAGGCTATGTGTTCTTACACACACCCACATGATAAACTGCAGATTCACTCCGAATCTCGTCGATAACAGCTCTGCTATTGCTAAATATGACTTTGATAATCCAATCTACCAAGTCGAGGACGAAGGTGATGAAGATTGTGAAGTGCCATGAGAACTTGCCAGGCTACTACAACAGGAAGAACAGGTTATACAATCACACGAGGAGCCAGTCAAGGTTGTGGATCTAGGTACTGACAAAGACAGAAAGGAAATCAAGATAGGAGCAGGTCTTGAAAATAGTGTCAAAGAGTGATTGGTCCAGATGTTGCGAGACTACATCAAGATTTTTTCTTGGTCCTACGAAGACATGCCAGGTTTAGACATTGACATTGTAGTACACCGACTACCAACGAAAGAAGGTTTTCTCCCTGTGAAGCAGAAGGTTCATCGTATTCGTCCTGAGATGTCCGAGAAAATCAAAGCCAAAGTTATGAAACAGTTCAATGTCGGTTTTCTAGTCGTTACTTCTTATCCACAGTGGGTTGCGAACGTGGTGCCCGTACCGAAGAAGGATGGTAAAGTGTGAATGTGTGTGGACTACAGAGATCTGAACAAAGCAAGTCCGAAAGACGATTTTCCACTTCCATATATTAATGTCCTGGTTGATAACACCGCTCAGCATAAGGTTTTCTCCTTCATGGATGGTTTCTCCGGTTACAACCAGATCAAAATGGCTCCTAAAGACATGGAAAAGACTACTTTCATTACACAGTGGGGCACATTCTATTACAAAGTCATGTCGTTCGGACTGAAGAACGATGGTGCCACATACCAGCGTGCCATGGTAGCTTTGTTCCATGACATGATCCACCACTAAATAGAGGTCTACATCGACAACATGATAGATCGATCACAAACTGAAGAAGAACATCTCGATCATTTGCGAAAGCTGTTTGATAGACTAAAGAAGTACAGACTAAGACTTAATCCTAACAAGTGCACCTTTGGAGTCAGATCCGGTAAACTCCTGGGATTTGTTGTCAGTGGTAAAGGTATTGAAGTTGACCCTGCCAAGGTTAAAGCCATTCAAGAAATGCCAGCTCCCCATACCGAAAAGGAAGTTAGAGGTTTCTTGGGACGATTAAACTACATTGCCTGATTCATTACACATCTAACTGCTACTTGTGAGCCAATCGTCAAGTTACTGAAGAAAGATCAAGTAGTGGAATTGAACGACGATTGCCAAACAGTTTTTGACAAAATCAAGGAGTACCTGCAAAGTCCTCCTATCCTGATGCCACCAGCCAAGGGAAGACCTCTTATCATGTACTTGACAGTATTAGAGAACTTAATGGGGTGTGTGTTGGGGCAACATGACGAGTCTGGTCGAAAAGAGTATGCAATATACTACCTTAGCAAAAAGTTTACCGACTATGAAACAAGATACTCATAGCTTGAGAAAAATTGCAGAGCTTTGGCTTGGGCTGCTCGCCGACTAAGACAGTATATGTTGACTCACACTACCTTGTTGATCTCCAAGATGGATCCGATAAAATACATATTCGAGAAACCTGCTCCCTAGAAGAATAGAAAGATGGCAAATGATCTTGACCGAATACGACATCCAGTACACTACTCTGAAGGCGATCAAAGGAAGCATAGTAGCCTATCATTTGGCTCATCAAGACGTAGATGACTATCAGTCATTGCGCTTTGAATTTCCAGACGAGGATGTTATGTTAGTCACTAATTATGAAGAACCAGGACCAGACGAAGGACCTGAACCAGGACCCCGATGGACCATGGTCTTTGGTAGAGCCTCAAACGCACTTGGCAACGGCATTGGCGCCATCATTACATCTCCCACAGGCTTACACACGCCTTTTACCGCCAGACTATATTTCGAATGCACCAACAACATCGCCGAATTCGAAGCGTGCATCATGGGTATCAAAGTTGCTATCGACTTAAGAATCAAGTTCTTACAAGTGTGTGGAGACTCAACTTTAGTGATCAGTCAAATTAAAGGCGATTGGGATACGAAGCATCCAAATCTTATTCCATATCAAGAGCATGTTTTAAGTTTGATCCCTTACTTCAAAGAAATCATTTTTGATCACATTCCAGGGAAGAGAATCAGTTGGCAAACGCATTAGCTACCATGTCATCTATATTCAAGGTCAGATGGGACAATGAAGCTCCCCAAATCATCATTGAAAGACTAGACGAACATTTCTATTATTGTGAACTTGATACCGAAGAGAAACCTTGGTTCTACGAAGTGAAGAGGTATCTCGAAACTCAGGAATATCCCGCAGTGGCATCTATCAACGATAAGAAGTTATTAAGAAGATTTTCTTCCAAATTCTTTCTCAGCAACGACATCTTATACAAACACAATCACGACTTGTGCTTACTATGCTGTGTAGATCAGAAAACAGCGCAACGGATCCTGGAATAATTACATGAAGGCGCATTTGGCACCCACTCCAGTAGACATACGATGGCTAAGAAGATTCTAAGAGCATGTTACTATTGATCCACCATGGAAGCTGATTGTTACCGCTACACTCGATCATGTCACAAATGCCAGATATACGCAGATAAAGTGCACATACCTCTAGTTCCATTGAACGTTCTGACTGCTCCGTGGCCTTTTGCAATGTGGGGCATTGACATGATTGGAGAGATCAAACCCACCGCTACCAAATGGGTAGAATCAGCCTCGTTCGCATCTGTTACCAAGAATGTTGTGGCTCGATTCATCAAGCATAATCTTATATGTCGGTACGGCGTCCCCAAAAGGATCATCACGGACAATGGTACCAATCTTAATAACAAAATGATCATTGAACTCTGCACGCAGTTCAAGATTAAGCATCACAACTCTTCTCTATATCGGCCAAAAATGAACGGTGCAGTGGAAGCCGCCAACAAGAATCTCAAGAAGATGACAGTGACTTACAAGGATTGGCATGAGATGTTGCCATTTTCGCTCCACGGTTATCTCACTACAGTAAGAACATCCATAGGGGCAACCCCCTTCTCTCCTATATATGGTATGGAAGCGGTCCTACCAATCGAGGTTCAGATACCATCAACTAGGATCCTCTAGGATGCAGAGTTAGGCGAAGACGAATGGGTCCAGACTCGCCTTGACCAGATCAACCTAATCGATGAAAAATGGCTCACAGCCATCTACCATGGACAAATATACCAGAAGCGAATGATCAGAGCATTCAATAAGAAAGTCAAGCACCGAGTCTACCAAGTCGGTGATCTAGTAGTTAAGCGCATCATTCTTCCACAAGGTGACCCCAGGAGAAATGGACTCCCACCTATGAGGGACCATTTGTAGTCAAAGCAGTATTTTTTGGCGGAGCTATGATACTAAGCACTATGGATAGAGAAAACTTCCCGCACCGTGTGAACGCAAACATAGTCAAAAACTACTACGCATAAATGAGACCCGCTACGTTGACTGGCCTAGGAAAAAATAAGGGCATCCTGGCGAACCAAAAAGGTTCGAGCAAAAGTTAAGGATATATATACAAAAAAAAACGTACACCCAGCCAAGTCGAAAACCTGCAAAGGCGGCTTGGGCAAAAAAGCGTATCCCGGTAGACTGAAAACCCGAAAGGGAGGTCTAGGAAAAAGTTAGGGATTTAAGCGTACGACTATATCTCATCTATATCACCTACTTACAGACTACACTACTATCAACATTCAAGATTCGAATGGCACAAATCAGTTCAATCATTTAATGCAATTCCTCTTTTCCTTTTCCAATTTCAATTTCTATTATTTTGATTGCATAAAGTCCAATGTTTGCTTTGAATGATTATATGCATCTGACAGTAAACATATGTTCATAAACATATGAAAAGTGAATAGAAACAGTAATTACTATAGGCTCTAGGAATTGAGATGACGACTAAACTCACCAATACATCCCCACAGAGTCACTTCCATAGGAAATACATTCATAGGATCATCAATCCCCACAGAACCATCGCTCTCCCTATAAAGGCAAATCTTCTCCAACAAAGTATTACACCATCATCTCCTCCCAACAGTATTCCAATTATCCAAACCTCATCACGTCAGTCCCCAAGTAGTGATCCTATTAGTATTCCAACACTTCTACATTCATCACGTCAGCCCCCGAGCAGTGATCCTATCAGTGTTCCAACACTTCAACACTCATCACGTCAGTCCCCGAGCAGTGATCCTATCAGTGTTCCAACACTTCAGAATTCGTCACATTAGTCCTAGAGCAGTGATCCTATCAACTACATCAGCTTCAACTTCATCACGTTAGTTCCCGAGAAGTGATCCTCTACATTCATCACGTTAGTCCCCGAGCAGTGATCCTGTTAGTACTCCAACACTTCAAACTTCATCACGTTAGTCCCCGAGCAGTGATCCTCTACATTCATCATGTTAGTCCCCAAGCAGTGATCCTCTACATTCATCATGTTATTCCCCGAGAAGTGATCCTGTTAGTACTGCAACACTTCAAACTTCATCATGTTAGTCCCTGAGCAACTATCCTACCAGCTTCACCACAGTACGTCAATCTCCAAGCAGTAACAGGTTATTCCATATCACTTTGTCCCCTAACAGGGTCTATGGACAATGTAATCATCCACATCAAGGTCTATACACAAGATCCCCAGCTAAATATCTCTCAATCATCATTATTCTCCAACAGCAGTAATATCCAAACTCGAAACTCAGTCAGATAGCGCATCGGAGGAATCTGAATCTCTCTGATTCCCTAGTCAGGGTTTTCAACAACCTCATCCCCAAGAAGACATTAGAAATCTCCAGCAGAACGTTCCTATTTTCTTCAAGACAGTTATGTTTTGAAATACCACAACATCTACATTCGCATATTATTCCTAAAAGTCATAACATATGTATGCATCATAACAACATTGTTGATGACTTTGTCATATACTCGCATACACCATAATCTGCATAGGACTAACCATATCTTGTCAAGAATGATTTCCCCATCAGGTAAAAGCTATTTTCCAAACGGAAGGTCAAAGATTAATACCCAAAACAAGACGGGAAAACTATCTGAATGACCATGCAAGTTATTTCCAGACAACAGATCGTAGATTAACACCCGAAACAAGACGGAAAACTATCTACATTCTGACAACTATTCATCTCAGAAATAGCCAAGACGAAGGTTTATTCTGAATCTCTCTTATTATCAACCGCCCCGATGGCATCTTAAGCCCATCTCTGATTTCTCTTTCATCCAAAAGAAGAATACAGAGTCTAGCGTACGACTCACTCTCCAGCATCAGCTTCTCCAAATGGCGTCTGTAAGCCCATTTCAGCGCGTCGTCAACTAACGATCCCATTCCATACAACAGCGATTGCAAATTTTCAGGTGTACTCGAGTGTTCAATCATCTTCTACCTTCAAGTTACGAAAGGCAAGCATACCAATCTAACCTTTCCGGTACAAGAAGATTGAATAGGGGCAACTATTATACCCCAAAATTTTCCCTCCTACTTCTCAAGACAATCCACCACTCCATACTCAAAGATTCCACAAGGGTTGATCAAATAAACCCTCTCCTAAGCAATGAACCCAAACTAGGGTTTTGCTCCTCTCAAGTCAAGATGAATTTCCAATGCTTCAAGTGGTCATCATACCTCATCATATGCTTCAAGGGATCACCATGTCAAATTTCAAGCCTTATAAGTCAAAATTGCTCATCTGATTGCTTAGATGGTTGAAAATCAATTGTATTGGCCAAAAAGTCAATTGTGGTCAACATACAGTCAAACTTCATAATTTTTGGTCAACATCAATATTTTGAAGTGATATTCATCATTTTATCAAGGGTTGATCATGATTAATCATGAAAAGCCAAGATTTGATCAAAAGTCAAAGTTTCTAAACTAGGGTTCTTCAGACAAAAGTCAACAGAACTTTGATCGGGCATAACTTTCACATAATTTATCATAAATTTTTCCACCAAATTTCATTTTGAAGAGAATTCAATTCTCTATAACTTCATGTCTCACAAGCTTGGGCTGGAAATGCTTCATTTGGAAGTTATGGATCAAAACATTACAGGTCCTTTTAAAAAGTCAACAAAAAGTCATCTTTTTGCAAAGAAGTGTTCATGAGCATGGAAACTTCTAATAAGATGAAACCAAAAGGGATCTTTAGAAGACATCTTGATATTTCTAGAAAGTCCAAGAACACCCAAAAATGTTTAAAATTGAGCAAGATACAAGTTGTGCAAGTTGAGCATTTTTGAGGAGGTGCATGAAGAAAAATACCTAGCAAAAGCAAATATTTTTCAATTGGGCCTAAGATTTTATGATCCAAACTTGATTATAAGATTATACATGACCTTTATGCTTCATGCCACGCCTATTATCTTTTTTATTTATTTATTTTTGAATTAAATGGCTTAAATTCATTAATTAAATAAAATACAAAGATAATTATTAATGCAAGATGGGCTTGATTTGTGCATGTCTTGAGGACCAAGGAAGCCCAGAAGAGTTGTTAATTTCGTGCAAGAAGATTAAGAGAAATATTGAGCCAAGTTTGGAAAGATTTCATGAAAATTTCCAATCAAATATTCTCCTTTTAAAGAAAATATTTTCTCTTAAAGCCTTGACCTATTTTCACTCCTCTATATATACTTAACATCTTCACAAGACAAAGGGACGATTTGCCAGCCTCTTACACGAAACCCTTGCCTCCACAGCAACCCTAAAAATTTTCAAAAATTCCAAGAAGTTGGCAAATTCGTGTTCTATTTTCCAGCCATTTTCAGTCACTTTTAAGCATTCCATCGTGCTCCTGAGGTAAGTCTGAGTAAGTAAGCATCATTATACATGACCATAACACGTTGAAACATGCCATACATACTGCTCCGATTTTCACTTTTTTGAATTCGTGTTTTATGTTTGAGTGTGATTTTCTTGCAACTAACGTTTCTAATATGTTTATAGCATGATATAGAACAGATTTGGGCAGTCGTTGGAAGTTTTCCATGGCTTAATCACTAGTTGACATTGTTAGGGCACTGATCCGCTGTCGCGCGCGGATAAAAAATGAGTAGTTTCTCAAAACCGTAATATAGCGACAAATGCAACTCAGATATCGTTCTCACAAGGATTCTTGTTATCAACTAAAAGTAAATCGAAATAAAGGGGGGTTGGTTCGATTTTAGGCAATTAAGCTGATTATGAAAAGTGATTATAAAATAAGCTGTTTTGGAATGAGTGATTATAACAAACAGATTCACTGCCTCGGTTCGTACCTATCATCGACTGCTAACATTACAATCTCCTATTTGATTACAGTATCATTTAACAAGCGCGATTGACACTATGAGATACATGTTCTTATGGTCGGATTAAGCATACGGTTAAAAGTGACGCAAATTAACAATTAAGCAAAGTCAATCGCGACTAAAATTTGGGACCATATATCAATCAAATCAAATCAACAATGTTATATGAAAATCGAATTAAGCAAACAACAATCTCATAACATAGTTGAAAGGAATCAAAATTAAATGGCAAATGCTATAACAATCTCAAAGTTGGAACTTGAGTACAGTAAATCCGTCAGAAAGGTTTTAGTTCTCCATTGATTCGTACAAAGCTTTCTCTTTTTTCGTGAACAGTGAATGGTATCCGAAATTACTGTAGCGGCTAGGTATAAAACTAAAAAGAAACTACCCACTGGGTCGGATACATAACCCAGGCCTAAAAAATAATGACCCAAAACTTAAAAGTCTAAAGCTGCAACTTCAACGACTTTATCAACCTTTCTTCACTTCGAATCAGCTTCTGGCCAAAACTAGAAAGTTGTAGGCCATTTTCTTAGCTTTCCAACGCATGTTAAAATGCCTCGATCCTATTTTTTTAGAAATAGTTATGAATTTTTCCGCGAAAGCTGCAATTGCTGAAAATAAAATACGAAAATGAAATAAGTGCAAAAATAGAATAAAATAGAAAAACAATATAAAATATAAAAATAATCAAAGGAAAACAAGGAAATGCTTAGATACAAACATGGAAGAATGTGCATGAAAATGCACTGATCAGGCACGAATTGGAGGAGCTTCGATCCAAAGTTCTAGGCCGATTCAAAATGAACTAACACCATCAATCGATTCGTAGCCCTTGAATTAGGGGGATAGGGTACCCTTGTTGCATTCATACTATTTATTTTGCAGGTTGATGACTGAAGATGACCGGAGAAGATGACCAGAGTTTCTCTCCCGGCGCCTCTGACAAAAGTCCTAACTTATGGATTTCCAGAAGTATCATCCTCCAGAAGCTCCAGCTTCTGGACGTCATCAGCACCAGATCCTCCAGAAGCTCCAACTTTTGGACGTCTCTGGCACCAGATCCTCTAGAAGCTCTAGCTTCTGGACGTCCCCAACACCAGATCCTCCAGAAGCTCCAGCTTCTGGACCCTTCCACATGCAGGTTCTCCAGAAGCCCTAGCTTCTGTACCCTTCCAGATGCAGAACCTCCAGAAGCCCCAGCTTCTGGACCCTTCCAAATGCAGAAATCTCCAGAAGCTCCAGCTTCTGGACCCTTTCAGAAGTTTCATCTCCAGAAGCTCTAGCTTCTGGACACCCTCAGAAGGATCCTCTCCAGAAACTCCAGTTTCTGAATGCCCAAGGCGCGCCACCCACAGAAGGCTCGGCTTCTGTGCCAATTTCCGTCAGAGGCTCTGATGGAAAATCCTTGCTTATTAATTTATTTTTCTGCTCTTTATTTTCTTATTTTCCTTTTTTTAATTATTTCAATTAATTAATTAATTAGTAATTAGGTTAAACAATTACTTTAATTAGGATTAATTTCACATATAATTTTCTCTATGTTTTTTTTAATTAATTAATTTAATTAGTTTAATTTAGGTTAATAGTTTAAATGAAATTTCTTTTATTAATTAAAATCAATTAGAACTAGGATTCTTTACATTAATATCAATCTTCAAAAACAACAAAAATATTTTCCATTTTGAAATTAGGATTTAGGTATCCACTTAGACCATTTTTCTTCTATTTTATTTCTTTTTTTGCATTTGAATTCTAGAAAGGATGTATAGGTTGCAAGGTTTTTTTTTCATGTAATAGCGTAGATTTATATTTCTGCTTTTAATTTCCGCACCTCCTATTATGTATCTGCCCCAAAGCCATGTAATAGCGTAGGACATTTACTTTCCACACTTTATATTTCCGTAATTTATTTTCCGCACCTATAAACTACTAGTAACTAGGCGTGTATGGAAAGATAAAAATCAATCTAGATCACTAAATACAAGATAAAATATTTGAATACAACACATTTCACACATGCACCCCCTTTGGGTATCCTCTCTTGTTGCCTTAAGAAAATGGTCATGTCCCTCGAACGTGGGGATATCTTAGCACAGTTGTCTACAAACATATCATCATAGTCCCTTCGAATTAAAGATCATAGTCCCTCTATGACCTTCGATGTTGCCTACGAATACATGATCTAGTCCCTCGATTGTTGCCTACGAAAAGTGATAATCGTCCCTACGGATATGCTGATATCCTCACAAGTTGCTTTCTATGACCATACAATGTCCCTTCGGATGTCCCTTTACATCCAACGAATAAGGTTACCTATCAACCAATGGCCCGGATAGCCTTATTCTAAAGGAAAGCAAAATAACACAGAAACGACCGTTCTGGGTGGGTAAAAATAAATCTCTTTTGCTTGCTCAATCAAAACACTTTTCACACCTCACACTTTCAAAAAACATTTTCAAGCGCTTTGTATACATTCCAGCGTGAATCATTACAAAGTCTTTTCCAAAACAAAACATTTCCAAACACTTCGTATACATTCCAGCGTGAATCATTACGAAGTCAAAGCGAAATGCCTTTTCAAAAATCTTTTCAAACACATACACAAAAAAGCAATTAAAATGAGCTAAGCAATTAAGAGCCCGTAGATAACTACGGATGGAAAGGGTGTTAATACCTTCCCTTTTCATAACTGCCTCCCTTACTCAGAATCTAACAAAGGTCTTTTCCTGTTCTTTTCGCCTTCCCTTAATTGGATAAAAGAAAAGCCAGTGGCGACTCTTGCTATCCGCAACATTTGCGATAAAACGCAAAACAAACAAGTCAGTTCTCCCACCGTGTTACATTCAGCATTAGAATACCAGTCTTCCATGTCATCTTCCTCCTGCTCAGGAATAGGGATCATAATGCCCTTGCGAATCTGTGGATGGACAATAACTTGTTCAGCCTGACAATTCATCACCGGTGGAGGCACAACTCCATTGACATTTTCAACACGCATAGCAGGCAAGTTCAACACCTAATTCGCTGGATGATCACGACTTTGTGTGTCTTAAGGAAATGACCGCAAATATATAGTCCTATCGCGTGTAACTTTAAATATTACCGAATCCCAAGGGACTAAATGTCGAAATATCTCTATCTTAGGTTACTACGTAAATCTAAGGCTAATAAGGTAATTGATTCGGGGTTTTAGAGAACCTAACTGATTTTATTCTAGTTTAAATTCAGGGGGGAATATCGGTATGTAATGGTCGGACTTCGGGGATTTAGCAACTCATTGACTCAATCGGATTATCAAAATAGTCTTCAGTAGAAAATATTTGTTTGAAAACCCTCTTCTCACACTCTCGTATTTATTGATTTAGATCCTATAATCAAACCTAAGTGAGCGTTCTCGCTGTATCATCTAAAGCTTAAAAATAGTTTTTGAAAACAAATAAGACCCAATTAACTTAAAAGCGCTCTCGCTGAATTTTAAGTTAATGCACAATCACTACTGTTCAGTTATTATCTCAAACTCTCGTTTGTATTGATCCTAACTTCTATTTGTATTTTACTCTCGTAATAAAATAGTTGATGTTTAAAACTAGCAATTGAAACAAGAAAATCATTCTTTTAAAAGGATCAGATCAAATGGCGTTGCTAAACCTCGTCGGCTATATGACATTACATACCGATAATAAATTTAGCCTAGCATGTTATAAAATTCAATAATAGCGAAACGGAAATAAATAATATCAGACAAATTAAACCGAAGCATATCAGACAACTTTTGGAAATAATAAATTAAAATAATTAAATTAAACTTGAAAATAAAATTGCGGAATATTTGGCTAAGCGGCAGGTTTCTCCCACAGGTCGGTGAGATCTACCTTTATTACTCCAAAAAATAAATGCGAGAAAGAAAATAAAAGCACAATTCTAATGTAACGTTAAAGTCAGCAAAAGTTTGCAGCAATCCCCAATGTGGAAATTGCTACGAGAAAATAAAAGAAGAAACAGAAATAAATAAACTAAACCGGAATCGGTAAATAAAACTCAAAGAAATAGTACTGAGAAAATTTGGCAGAGTAATGATAAAGCGGAAAGAAAAAGAAGCGTGTCAAAAATGAGGTACGCCAGCCCTATTTATAGAGTTGGGGTTCTCTTGAAAATAAGATCGTTGAGAGATCTTCGCCTCCGAATTATCCTCTGTAGCAATCGCTACTGCTTGTTGAAGAGGGCGTCACGGTCGTCATGCGTTGCTTGGAGAGGATGCTTCGCTTCCTGAGCTGTCGCGGCTGTTAGGGCACACGTGGCAAGGGTGTAACGGTCGTTACCCCTTGTATGGACTCTTGGGTGCGTGTTGGGATGGGCCTTCACTACCTTCTTATTTTTTTCCAAAGCTTTTTACTTATAATGCACCCCTATTTTGCAATACACCATATATTTGCATATTTGCTCTTTTTTTGTGGATTTTAAGTACGATTTGCTCAAATTTTCTCGACTTTCTTCGCACATGCCATGTAAACATTAAACTCCTGAAAACATAGAAAATACCGGCATAATACGAATACAAAGTAATTTAATTAATTGAAATGCGGATAAAATTCATGTAAATTGATCCAAATATACGATACATTTTCGGGTTATCAAACTCCCCTACACTTGAACCTTTGTTTGTCCTCAAGCAAATAATATAGTAAAAATCGTTTAACGGCAGGTCTCTGACACAATTTCACGACACAACTCGAATCTTACGTGGTTGAAGGGCGTTACATTAGAAAAATTGAACTAGGCTCCGACACTAACGATACATAAATGACACGAAAGCATAGAATATGATCAAATTCCTCCACCCTATGCAACCCGGCCTGAATCATTCTATCATAGCTCAACCTAATTCTTTTTGTTTGAAATCAACCGCTTTCATTTTAGTGCAATCGCATTAAGCCCTTTATCTCTCGCATGCACATAGTAGAGTAGTCATTTAGTGATTCTGTTCATTTATACACGGGGTTCTGGTACATAGGTTGGTAACCCTTTTTCTTTCCCAGATTATAAGTCTTCGGGGATCGAACAGTGGTCTTCCCTACCAAGTTAAGCACCAGATACCACTGAATAGGCTTACAACTGGTTGTTACATAATTTTTGTAGGTTCTGCAACTGTTGGATTAAATGACTTGGTGAGGGTCACCTAACTTAATTAGCGTATTCCCTATTATATCATGATGTTTAAAAAATTTAATTAGGACCAGTCACTTATATTCATCGGCTCCCTGTATAGTTTGTGGATAAGATGGTGTCGCCTGCTAGTATAAACTACTCAGGGTTGATCTAAAACTAAAACTTAAGGTTTCAGTACCATAAGTACTCAAACTGATCTCGCATAATTTGGAAGATTTAGGTGTCAAGGCGGTATTGTTTTTGTCGAATCTTTTCCAAAAATTCTAACGTAGCCTAATTGTGAGCAACCTATATACTTTTCGAATGTACTGAGCTAATGCGTCGAGTATAAATTTTTTGTTATGGTTCAAGAAAATTATGGAAGTACGAATAACTTACCAAAATGATTGCTTAATTGAAATCAATATGACAAGAAAAGGAAATAACATAAAGGTTAAAAACAAAGGTTTCCTCCCCTACACTTAAACTGATTGTCCTCAATGAGATAATAAAAGTTAGAAAGGAAAACTAACAGGAAACTAAGAAAATGAAAATACAAGAATCACTCCTCATAGTTGTCTTTGACGTTCCTGCTGCTGGATGCTTCACCTCGTGCCCTTCCTCCACCGCGTGTCCTAATTCCACCTCTTCTGGTTCTAGGAGGTTCCTCGCCAGTGTTGTAAACATAAGCATGTATGCCCTCAACACGGAATGACAAGTAGCGCATTTCATCTATCATATCAAAAATATTGTGATGGTTCTCGTAGGCGTTGTCGCGTTGATCGCATTGAAGCTCTTGCATCATCTGCATCAGTTCTTGTTGATGTTGAACTTGAAGTAAAAGTGATGCATAGATAACTTCAATGGTGGCTGGTTGAGGATCATTTCCTGCTTTTTCTTCTTGAGGCTGGACATTTGGTTGGGGTGCTTGTTGATTCACTTCTAGTGCTACATAACCTACACCTGCTTGATTGTTTTACATATGCACTTCAGAGGCTGGTGCTTGAAGATCATAACGCCAATTTGAAATGACGTCAATTCTTGTGATATCCGGATTCAGAAGAATAATACCTTGAACGACCTTGTTCAGCACCATGAGGTTGTACCTTCCATCCCTTCTTGCTTTGACAATATAACCAGACTGGCAATACTCAATATCCAGAAACTCAGCTTGCCAATAAGGAAGTTGTTCCAATCTGTCTTGCAAATTTAGATAGTGGGCAATAGAGGTGACTATACCCCCTATACAGAAAGGTGATGTGCTTGCGTTTCTCGATAAAAGAGACTAGATGTGGTTGAGAAGGAATGGAGCAACATTTATACTAAGATCAGGATTGAAGGTGCAATGCAAAAAATACATTTCTCTAGTGTTCACCTTGTTGTTGTTCGCTCACCTGAACACTATATTGGCTAGAACATGGTGGAAATAAAGGATGCATGGGTTGTGGATGTGAGTGGATAAAATCTCGGCCCAATCATTAACATGACTACCAGTTAAACGTTCCCAAATTGCGAACGATCTTGCCGTCCAATCTTTATCAGGCGGAATTCTATATTCCACGCCTTCACCATGGTTAAAGTGGAGTATCTGACTTAGAGTCTCTTGGTTCATGGTGTACTCCATGTTGAATAGTTTGAAAGTTATTGCGCCGATTAGATACTGACTAGATTTAGGAGTAGGTGGTGTGTGGTAGGAAAAAGAACTCAAGAAATCCAACGTGAGGGATTCATAAATTGGAAGATTCATAGTGACAATATGGTGTAGACCAAATTCGTTGAGCATAAATTGCACACTTTCAAGCAATCTTGTCACGTAAACAATCAGCATCGATATACTTTGTTGGAATTATAACTCTATAACGAAACTTTCAGTAAAGTTTCTCTTGTCAGTGTCCGGCGGATCCATTTCTGAATACCATATCAGTGAGGTTTGAAACCTCTCTTTCTTCCTGAGCTCTTCTGGCCATTTGAGAAAGGTGTTGGAAATGATATAGTTTTAGAGGTAGAAGAAGTGTTGGAGAAAGTTGGTATATAGTGAAATTTTGTTCAAGAGTTTATATAGAAACAAGGTTTAATGGTGAAGAGAAGATGAATGGATGTATTGAATGGTATTTAAAATGGTGTTTATGAGTGTGGAATGGAAATGAAACGGATGGGAAGTTTGAAAATGTGTGAGTTCAAAATTTGAATGAAGAGACCTAGGGTGCAACGAGTTTATAACGTGTGTGGTTGGAGAGAATGAAGGTGTAACAATCGTTACACTTGGCTCTTGTAACGGTCGTTACATGGCTTAGTTCCAAGATAATCTCGTGCCTGCAACGGTCTCCTTATCTACCTATGCATGAGATTCCTTGGTTGACCGAGGCATGGCATGGATGTGTCATTTTATTGTCTAGAGGGAATAATAAATTGAGCATGCAAGGAGACAATAAAGTGACAATTAGGTGTATCATGCAGAGTTGAATTATTATATTAGGTCTACTAAATTAACATGCGTGCATTTTTTTAGTGAACATAATAACACCATAGCATCGTAATATATAATATAGCATAACACAATGAGAAGTAAATATCGACAAAACAAACAATGAGAAATAAATAATGATATTCAAATACTAAATGAAAAAAAAATATTCTGAAAAATAAATAACCAAAAGAAATAAATAAATCTAGAATTTATCTAACTAGGAAATAAAAATAATGCTAATGAAAACTAGAAATCCTAAATAAACACTCTTCCCTTACACTTAGAGAAAATATTTCCCTCAATATTCTAAAATCATATATCAGCCACCTTGTTCGCGTTAAAAAGTGACGCGCGAGGGAATCGAATCGGAATTCGGATTCTCTGGCTCGAAACGATTTACTCTTTTGATTTGTTTATAAAGATTCCGTGAGCATCAAGCTTTATTATTTTCAACACAAGAAAAATGATTATGAAAAAGGGGAAAGCTGCAATACCCTCAATTGATATGATATGCATTACGACTAGCGCGAACTAGACGCAACGCATTGGGGAGATTCCAGGAAAGGGGGTTTGTTATATAAAGGGAATAAATGGGGCACCCTAAATATATATAGTTATCTATAGCTTTATATATGAATATGTTTGATATGTTTGTGTGTTTTAATTGCTATTTCTATTATTGGGAAAGTTTTTCCTTTGGATTTTAAGAAGGGTAGATTATGTGGGATCCTAGGTTTTGTTATTATTGTGCTCGCAAAGATCATTGGGATCTTCTGCATACATATCCCTTAATGGGAATCAGAGCATTTGTAGCTCGGATCTAAAGGGATCTATGATTTTGTTTGGTTTGATGGAGAAAGAAATTTGCTCGCCAAGGATGAGACCTTGTGCCTACGTATTCTCAAAGGGATGTTGAGAAAGTCAGGGCAATCGTAGTTCCCACTTATGCTATTGGAAGCAACGAGATGTTATTAATAGACAAAGACGAATGTCATCTTAATGAAAAATGTATCTAATCTATTTCATCACATACATTTTGAAAGGTTTGATTGATTTAATCTTTCACCGTAAGTTATAGGTGTTTTGCTTGAGTGTATAAGCGTTACCACTTACAAGTTAAGAAAGATGTTTGAAAAATGATTGAATCTTTTAATTGTAAGCATTGGGTGTTTTGCTTGAGTGTAAAAGCGTTACCACTTAAGATTAAGAGATGTTTTTGTTTGAAAAAAGTGTTTGAAAAGTTTTTGACTGTATGTGATGTGATAGATGAGATACTTCTTCCATAGAGATGATAAACGTCTAAATCTCTAGGAGAAATTGATTGGATTAGGGGGATGCTTTTAAGAAGCTTGTGGGTCCTTGTATTGTAAGCCCAAGAGGAGGCATTACGTGGGTCATCGAGGGTCCTTGTATTGTTAGCCCAAGAGAAGGCGTTCTGAGGGTCATCGAGGGTACTTGTATGAAGCTCAAGAGGAAGCTATAGGGTATGGCTGGCTTTGGCTTTAAGAGTGGTTTCACCGGGAAACCATCCTCTTAGGATTCAAGAGTGATTTCACCGGGAAATCATCCTCTCAGGGTTCTATCCTAGTGCGGGTGATTCTTTGTATTGGAAGCCCAATAGGAGGCTGTTAAGAGATTTCCTGGTCTCTTTCTTGTTTGATGCCCAAGAGAAGGCTAAACTCAATGAGGAGTTCTTTTGAACGAAGCCCAAGAGGAGGCTGACTCAGCAGGGGAGTGTTGTCTTATATGAAGCCTAAGGGGAGGCTAAACTCAGTAAATGAGTTTTCTTATATGAAGCCTAAGAGGAGGCTAACTCAATAAATGAGTTATCTTGCACAAAGCCCAAGAGGAGGCTAAAGGGAAACCTAGTTGTTAGACTAGTTGTTATGTTATAACTGAACAGTTATATGAACAAATGTGTGATATGTATTCACAGGAGTTTATGAAGGAAATATAAACAAGTGTATAAAACATGCGTTCAAAGCAAGTGTAACTTGATTATTTATAAGTTTGAATGTGTATAAGGAAATGAATATGTACACGAAGGGGTGTTTATGTACAAGGAAATGAATATGTACACGAAGGGGTATTTATGTACAACGAAATGAATATGTACATAGGAGGGCCGGGACTTACACCGTGAGGGAGTCCCATTGGTTTAAGAGGAGTTTCACCGGGTGATTCTTCTCTTATACCAATGGAATTGGTGTATAAACAAGCGAATGAAAACAAACGAAAGAAGTTTGTTTATGCTTGAATATTTACAAATATGATTTGAATATGTACAATGAAATTTAATATGTACATAAAAGGATTGGGACTTACACCGTGAGGGAGGCCCATGATCGATTAAGAAATTGATTGGTTTTTGAAAATGATGAAGTTTGATAGAAAATGTGAAGAAAACAAGTGGTAAAAATTTGGTTTTGGTCTTAAGGAGGTTTGAACACATGACCTTTGGCTTGGAATTGAAAAGTTTACCACTGAGCCAAGTGTTTGTCTTGTTATTTACACGTTTCCATTTAATTATATTTAAAACCAAGTCTTTGGAAATGTTTAAAAATGAAGGGAAGTGAAAAAATTGACAAAATGGTCTCAGGGGGATTTGAACCCTGGACCATAGGCAAGGCAAAGGAAACATGAAAAGCGTGCTGGAAACCGCTGGGGCGGTAATACATCCGTTGATTTAACTTAAACCACAAATATATATTTTAAGTTTATCTTCAGAAATCGAATTTTTGAACTTCATCTTCTTCATCTTTACTGTAACCGCGCAAAAAACACCATGGCCATGGGAATTTCGAATTTCTTCAAATCTTGATCAATTTTAAAAGTGTAAAATGCTATTTCATCTAGATTTTTGCCACGATTATGAATATGTGTTTTGTTGTTATTATTAATCAAAGATTATCACGAATTTTAACAATCCCAATTTGAACCCTAACTAAAAAAATTGTTAATTCTTGAAACTTAGTTGTTTTTAGTTCCAATTAACAACCCAGATAGCTTTAGTGATTGAATGTCTACATTTTGTTTTTCAATTTTAAAGCTAAAAGTGCATGAATTGAGGATTCAAAGTTTGAAAAACTTAACTCTTGGTATGAAAAACCAGTTCGAGTTCTACAACTTCCAGGTGCAAAGTAAGGATTTCTTTAGCTTCTTTGAACCTCCCTGAATGTGTTCCTACCCTTAGTTTGTCCTGAGGATGGCTAGAACTCTCTGACCAAGTCAACTTGCAGCCACTTGAAGTGAGTTTTGATTTCGGGTTTAGAGTTGTTACAGGTCAGTGATGATGATCTGGATTACTTCTATGAAGTATATGGAAGGTGTTTGAAGTGATAAATCAAAGTTAGCACGAGCAAATTAAGAGATGGCAAGTTAAGGCATCGTTTTGCAAGTTTTTGTTTTTTGATTATGTTTATGAGTTTGATCACTTCTTGTGTTGCTTTTAAGTTTTAAACTACTTCTAAATGATATTTAGAACATGTTAGAAACTTAAGTTCACTCAAATTTTGCAAGATTCGGAGATTTGCAAAATTCCCACTTATGACTTAGAAACTTGAATTTCAAGAAAGGAAGAGTGAAAGCTTGATAATAGCTTTGGTGTGGTTTGAATTTGAGGAAATTACCTCTATTTATAGGCCAAAAATTCTGAATGACAAGGCATGGCTATCATTGAGAGAGATTGCAACTTGACTTAAGTGGTAAGATGGAATCTTTTGCATTTAATGCAAAAGTTACTTTTCTAACCATGGTTAAAAATTTCTTCTTGATCCAATCCTTTCTCAATCATTCACAACTGATATTTATTAGTTATAACTTGTCTCTAAATGGTGACAAGGCTTCTAGAAGGAGAAGTTGCAAAAAATGACTTGTAATTTTGAAGCATGTACTTGAAATTCCATGGTTTTGGAGCTCTATGTTTAAAAATCAAAAGTATAGCTAGACAAAGTGTTTTTGCAAGTTCTTGGACATTTTGGAAAGCTTGTAACAAGGGCTACAACTTTCATGTTTTGATTTTTTTCTGAATCCAAATGGATCTAGGTGAAAAGTGTCCATGAAAGTAGGAAAAAATCATGTTTCTTAACACTTAAAAAAATTTCTAAGTGTTAGAAATTTTTCAAATCTTGACTTTTTGTTGACTTTTTCACATTTCTTGATTTTTTATGATCATGATGGATCATTTGAAATTTTTTTATGATGGAAAAAGTTTGATCTTGAAAAAGTTGACCAAAAGTCAAAGTTTGACTTTTCAGAGCAGATGAATTTTTATCAGACGATTCAGAATTTGTCTGATTAAGAAACATGGACTTTTGTGATGTTTTGAATCAAGAAATTAGGTCAAGATGTTGCATTGAAGATGTTAAGATCAATCTCCAAGCAAATAGATCATTTATTGAGCAAAAAGTCAATGATTCACTATCCTCGATAAAAACCCTAATTGGTCGATTCATGATAGATCATGAGAAAAAGTTGGGAATCTGAAGATCAAATGTTGATGGTTGATTAAGATAGATCACTTGATGTGAGTGGGAACTCAAACCCTAATTTATCACATCCTGAACAGATGAAATTTTGAAGAAACCCTGATTTTGACTTTTAGAAACCACACACGATCTATTCTATTCTGAAATTGTTAGTGATGCAGTGATGCATATGTGAGGTGGTATATTAGGTCAAAAATTGGGGTATGACACACCTCTAGAATTAAACTGCTGAAAAAGGTGATCTAAATTCGTCGTAACTAGATCCATGAAACCATAAAAATCTCTGTGGAGGATGGTAATATATGAACAATTCTTCCTGTCATGCACACTGGATCGCGCAATGTCAGGAAGCGCGAAGTGGTAGATCGGCTCGTGATGTATCAGCAACTGAAACTGATTCGGATCTAAATATCTGATCATCCCAACATTAAAACAAAGAGACAGGTCGAGCAAAGTAAAGTCACCGAAAGGGGTTAGACGGGACAATGGCTCTCTCAGAAATAAGGCATTAGAGATCATAGTCACTAAGCCACCAACACAAATCGGGCCATGAGGATCCTGGGCTATACTCAGGAAACGAGCTAGCATAAATTATACACCAACTACCAGTCTGAACTGAAATACACAAAACATAATAAACAACTCTTCCTTGGACACTAAGGTATCATTCTGAGGTTTCCCATATAGGGTAAACGCTAGAATCATGTGGGAATACCTAATAGCGGGATTATAAATCTATGATGAGTGTCTAGGAATAGAGCTCTACTATCGCAGATCAGATATCTCTCCTAAAAAATAGTCAAGTTGGTTGTCCATAAACTGGTCATCTAGAATCTCAATGACAACATCAACACTAACAGGGAAATCCAATAGAGCAGCAAGTTCACGGATGGTGAACCTGTGAGTAAAACCAAACAATCTAAATGAAACCACTCCTCTAGCCAAACCTAAACCAATAGCAGGGTTGTAGTGCAAGGAACTGAGGAACTCCAGCGTCAGGTTACAGTAGGTAGGTTGCTGATGATGAATAAAGTAATCCCAACCAATATGGTTAAACCTATAGAGGATACTCTCCCTAATGTCCAATGCAGACAGTGTGGGATCATGCACAAAAATGGTGGGATGCATCTCTCTCTGAACAAGCATCTCATAACACCTTTGTTGAGCATCGCTCACGAAGGCAACATGCATAGTATCAGAAAAATCCATAGCTAAAATCAGTGAAGAAGAAGAAATGTGAATCTTGTAAGTAAATCAAAATAGTTTTAAAATTAGCATCGGCCTAATGCCCAAAAATAGAAAAGAATGGAAAAAATGGGAAAAAATTTATAAAATTTAAGAAAAACATTTAAGAAAAATAAATTAAAAACTTTTAGTAAATGAAAATGTTAATAAAAGTGGTGGGTTTCCTCCCACAAAGCGTTTGTTTAACGTCGGAAGCTCGACCTATTTTGAAAATCGAAAATTCAGTTCGGTGACTCAGCCGGCAGCTGTATAAGTTTCAGACTAGTTGAGTAGTCTCTGTTTTCGATATAGTGGTAGTGCTTCAAACGTTGTCCTTTTACAATAAATGGATCACTGGCTTTTCCTTTAATTTCAACAATGCCACTTGGGAGTACTTTAATAACTTCAAAAGGTCCTGACCATGTAGAACGAAGTTTTCCTGGAAAGAGTTTAAGTCTGGAGTTAAACAGGAGTACTATGTCACCCCCATTGAATTATTTCCTAGAGATGCGTCTGTCGTGCCATTTCTTAGTTCGTTCTTTGTAGATCTTGGCATTCTCGTATGCATCTAGTCTAAGCTCTTCCAATTCATGGATGTCTAGAATTCTCTTTTCTCCAGCAGCTTTGTAACTCAGATTCAGGGTTTTTATGGCCCAATAGGCTTTATGTTCAAGTTCTACTGGTAGATGGAATGATTTACCATTGATTAGTTTGAAAGGTTTAGTTCTAATGGGTGTCTTGTACGTTGTTCTATATGCCCATAATGCTTCATGTAGCTTAGACGACCAATATTTCCTAGATGTGGCAACAATTTTCTCAAGTACTTGCTTAATCTCTCTATTAGAGACTTCCACTTTACCGCTTGTTTTTGGGTGGTAAGGTGTTGCTACGTGGTGTCAAACTCCATACTTCTCTAAGAGTTTATCAAAAAATTTGGAAATAAAGGGAGAGCCGCCATCGCTGATGACTAGTCTCGGCACACCGAATCTCGGAAAAATTATGTTTTTGAATAGCCTAATCACTACTTGTGCATCATTTGTTGGAAAAGCTAAAACCTCTATCCATTTAGATACATAATCTATTGCAACAAGTATGTAATTGTTTCCAAAATAATATGGGAAAGGTCCCATAAAGTCAATTCCCCACACAAAGATCTCTACTTCTAGGATGCCCTTTTGAGGCATCTCATCGCGCCTAGATATGTTACCAGTGCATTGACACCAATCGCATTTTATAATTGCAACGTGAACATATTTCCATAGACTAGGCCAATAAAGGCCAGTTTGTAGCATTTTTGCGCAGATCTTTGAAGTGCTACCATGTCCACCATAAGGGGCTTCATGACAATGAGAAAGTATGTTCTCTATTTCATTCTATGAAACACACCGACAAAAGATACATCGGGGCCTCGCTTGAATAGTAAGGGCTCGTCCCAATAATAGTGTTTTAGATAGTGAAAGAATTTCTTCTTTGTTGATAAGTTAGATCAGGTGGAAGAAATCTCGGTGCTAAGTAGTTGACATAGTCAACTTACTAGGGCAGTGAAATCTGAGTAGATAATGTTTCCACTACTTCAGTTGTCTCATTATTGTTGCAAAATTCAGGGCATTCTTTAGTTGAGTTTTCAGATTCCATATGGGCTACCATGTGTTCATATGGAAAATTGTCATTGATAGGTATCTCTTCAGGTTTAAGATTTTTCATCCTAGATAGATGGACACCTACAAGATTTTTGGAGCTTGGTTTATCTTTGATTTCCAAATCAAACTCTTGTAAAAGTAAGATCCATCTCAATAATATTGGTTTGGCATCCTATTTGTCTAATAAGTATCTAATAGCTTCATGATCAGCGTAGATAATTATTTTTGCGCCTACTAGATAGGAACGAAATTTATCTAATGCAAAAACGACAGCCAAAAGTTCCTTTTTTGTAGTGGCGTAATTTATCTGTGCAGAGTCTAAGGTCCTAATTGAATAGTATACTGCATGGAGCTTTTTGTCTCTTCTTTATCCTAGGACTGCACCTACTGCATAATTTCTTGGGTCACACATTATCTCAAATGGCAGACTCCAATCAGGTGGTTGTATGATAGGTGCGGATATGAGAGTTGTTTTTAATCGTTTAAATGCCTTTGGGAAGTCATCATAGAAGACGAATTCATCTTATTTCATCAAGAGGTTGGTCAGCGGGTTAGAAATTTTCAAGAAATCTTTTATGAAACGTCGGTAGAAATTGGTATGGCCTAAGAAACTTCGTATTTCCCTTACGGTTTTTGGGGGTTGGAGGTTTTCTATTAATTCAATCTTATCTCTGTCTACTTCGATCCCTTTCTCAGACACTTTGTATCCAAGTACAATTCCTTGTTTTACCATAAAATGGAATTTCTTCCAGTTCAACATTAGGTTTACTTGTACGCGTATCTCCATCACCTTTTCCAGGTTTGACAAGCATCCTTCAAAACTTTGCACACATACGGAGAAATCGTCCATAAAGACTTCCATGATATCGTCTATGAAATTGGCATAGGTGGACATTATACATCTTTGGAATGTTGCATGTGCATTACATATTCCAAACGGAATTCTCCGATAAGCAAACGCACCATAAGGACATGTAAATATAGTCTTTTCTTGGTCATCAGGGTGGATAGGAATTTGAAAGAATCCTGAATAACCATCCAAATAGCAGTAGTAAGAATGCTTAGTCAATCGCTCAAGCATTTGGTCAATAAAGGGCAGAGGGAAATCATCTTTTCGAATTGCTTTATTTAGCTTTCTATAGTCAATGCACATTCTGGCTCCACTCACAACTCTTTCTGTTATATGTTCTCTGGCTTTGTTCGTCGTGACTGTGATTCCTCCCTTCTTGGGTATGAAATGGACCGAACTAACCCATTGACTATTAGAGATTTGATAAATGATTCATGCATTTAGAAGTTTGGATACTTCATCCTTTACCAATGCTCATGATCGGGTTAATTCTTCTCTGATGTTCTCTAGAAGATTTGCAGTCATCTTCCATCATGTGCGATGCATGCAGATGGAAGGACTTATTCCTTTTAGATCAGTAATGTTATATCCTAAAGTAGAGAGATATTTTCTTAAAACATGCAATAGTTTTTCAGTCTCAATTTTTCCCGTCTGTGTTGACTATCACTGGTCTTTTAAGTTCGGGATCTAGGAATTCATATCTTAGTGTTTTGGGTAAAACTTTAAGTTCCAAATTGGGTTTCTTCGGACAAGGAATATGATTTGGTGTCAGTGCTAGACATTCACTTAAGTTATCATCTCGATATTCAGGACACCAATTATCATCTTCAAAGATCAAGGGCATCAGAATCTTCATAGTTTCGAAATGAGTTTCTTCTCCTGACTCCATCTCTTTGATACATTCTTCTATGACGTCTAATAGATAGCATGTATCATCTATAGTTGGGGCTTGTAGGAATTGCGTCAAGATAAATTCGACTTTCTCTTCTCCAACTTCAAAAGTTAGCTTTCCTCTTTTAACATCTATAATAGCTCCATCAGTGGCTAAAAACGGTCTTCCCAATATTATAGGAGTAACATTGTCCTCTTTAATGTACATAATGATGAAATCTGTATGGATATAGAATTGACCTATGTGTACCAGAACATTTTCAAGAATTCCTACGGGGTATTTCACAGAATGATCTGCTAGTTATACAGACATCTTAGTCGGTCTTAATTCTCCCATATCAAGCTTTTTAGATATGGACAAGGGCATAACACTGATACTAGCGCCTAAGTCGCACAGAGCTTTGTGTATGACGAACTTACCTATATTATAGGGTATAGAGAAGCTTTCAAGATCCTTTAGCTTCTGAGGCATTTTGTTCTGAATGATTGCGCTACACTCAGCAATGAGTGTAACTGTCTCATTATTCTCTCTCTTTTTTTATTAGACAAGATTTCTTTAAGAAACTCAGCGTAGTAGGACATTTGAGTGATAGCTTTTGTGAATGGAATCATGATATTCATTTGTTTTAGAAGTTCAACTAATTTCTTAAATTTCCCTGCACTTCTAGATTGAGTGAGTCTTTGAGGATAAGGGATTTGTGGTTTGTAAGGTGGCGGAGGCACATAGGGTTTTTCTTTTTCTACTGTCTCTCCATCACCTATCTTCTCCTTCTCTTTTGGTTCGCTTTCCTTCTCAGTTGTTTTTCCAGAGCTTTGGGACATGGCTAGATTATTAAGTTTGGGATCATTTGGTCCATCGTATTCAGTCCCACTTTGCAATATGATAGCACAAGCTTTTCCTTTTGGATTTGGCTGAGGTTGACCTAGAAATGTACCAGCAGGCGCAGCAGTAGGTGCTTGTTGTTGGGCCACTTATGAAATCTGGGTTTCTAACATTTTGTTATGGGTGGCTAGAGCATCTACTTTGTTCACTAACTGTTTAATTTTCTCACTAGTGTCAATATATTTTAATTTAGGAAATCCTTGTTAGTTTGAGCTTGGGTAGCTACAAAATTTTCCATCATTAGTTCGAGGTTAGACTTCCTAGGAATATTAGGAGCGGATGCATGTGCTTTTTGGTATCCTGGTGGTATAGCAGGTACTTGTCCAGGCGCATACAACACATTGGTGTTCTTATGTGAGAAATTGGGATGATTCTTCCATCCTGGGTAGTATGTGTTCGCATAAGGGTTTCCTTGAGCATAATGCACTTGGTTGGTGGGATTTCCTACTAAGAGTTGACATTCAGTAGCAGCGTGTCCAGTTACTCTGCATATCTCGCAATTTGGAGTTATAGCAGCCACGGTGGCTAAAGGTATTGCGGTTAAGCTTTCTATCTTCTGGGTGAGAGCGTTTACCTTAGCATGGACGCTATCAAGACTGTTGATCTCGTACATACCGCTTTTCGTCGGTGCTTTCTCTCCAAGAGATTTGTCTGTTTGACTTATTTCACTCGCCCACTGATAGTGGTTTAGAGTCATACTTTCTATAAGTGCATAGGATGTAATGTAGGATTTATCCATATGTGCGCCACCTGCGGCGTCTTCTATCGTTAATCTCGTGTTATACATGATGTTGGGATCTAAGAGGGGTTTTTCAAAATTTTAACCTCTTAGCGGAACAATCCCGATGAACGGATCTTGATTAAATCATTAATCACAAATCAAAACTCACCGAAATAAGGATTCAAGAATTACCTCTTGAAGCGTGCTTTCTCATATGATCACGAACGGCGGAAGATACCGGCGTCTCTACGTAGTCCACGCGAGTGCAAATTGGAAGGCGGTGCTAGCCGTTTCTTCTTCTCTTGAGAATTGACAATTAACCTAGCAAGGGAAAAGAGCTTCTCTATTTATAGAGAGCTTCTAAAACCCTAATGCTCATAATTTGGGCTTTTTTTCCAAAATAAGCCCAATCTTAATTAATTAAACTATTTAATTAAATAATTATTATTTATATTTAATTAAACTCTTTTAATTAAATAAATATATATATTAATTAAATTAAATCATATTTAATTTAATCAACTGTCAATTCCCATTTATTTAATTACATCATATTTAATCAAATAAACGATATGTGTTAATACTTTAAACAATTTAAATAATATTAACACATAATTAAATTAAATCATATTTAATTTAATCATCCATTCCACTATAAGTACTCTATGCGTGTGATCCTGTAGGTTCTCGTAACGTTGGCAATAATATTAAATCACCTATTTAATATTATAAACAATGAGCGGTATCTAGCAACACATCATTGCTACCCAAGTAACGAGAATGTCATGTGATCTGACATAACCTTTCTATGATAATGATTATGTGTATAATTATCCTTTTTCCCTTATATCTATATTGAACACAAGGCATAGAATGTGTCACCCTCGTATAGTTCAATATTTTATTCCTTGATCCCCGAGTATTCCTAATAACAACAAATAAGCCCAATATCTCATATTGACTTATTTGAGCACAGCCATGCATTTTACAATCATACTCTATCAAGGGGCCCACAGATATTACTCCCGTATATGTAGGAGGGGCAAATTTCATCTAGGTCACTTATGTCCCTCAGCATGATTTATAAAGTACTCATCAACCATCTTTATGGTCATCTTGTTACAGACAACGTTTGATTGGCAATAAAGTACTCGACTCCACATCTAGGGTCCATAGTGGTTTCAGGTTGAAGGGTGGTATACACCACTATCACTATGAGAATAACTTATGACACTTACATAACAAACTATGTAGTATTCTCATCGTGGGTCAATCCAGTATAAATATTACTCCTAATATTTATACCTACGTGAAGACTTGATATCTCATATCCATGACTTGTGAGATACAATCATCAGTCTACTCACGTATTAGTCTCTATGCGTTACTGTTGTCCTATTTGACAGTAAAGCTTGACTGCGGATACTTTAAGAATAATGTCCTTATGTTTAATGAGCTCTCACAATTAAGTCACACTTAATAGATCATTAATAGACTAATTACTCTAAGGACTTTATTATGTCATATACAAATAACATAATAAATATGAGGCCTAACGATTATATATATTAATAGATAACATATATCAAAGTCATGATACAAAAGCATATTAAGCCAATATTGATTGGCTATTAGAGCTTACTCCAACAATCTCCCACTAGCACTAAAGCCAATCAGATATTAATTTAATATCTGGTTGCCCATCATGTGCATCAAGCATCATCTAAGCATGATACTTTATTAGGGCATAAGGAACTCTTTCCTCTGTTGGTAATATACACCTCTTACAATTTCAACTTTCGATCTTCTGTCGAAATAAATTGAAGTGTCAAAATATATATACATGAATCGCTAGTGAGATCTAGTATTCTGAACTTGCAAGATTAACTCATTATCATCGGAAATGAGATAAATAGGATCTGCAATACAAGAAACAATATTTTCTTCCCAAGAATTATCAAAGCGATCCAAATCATATATTTGACCTTTGTACTAGAAACGACAATTATCTGAAACTCCTTTCAACTTATACAATTGTCATCTAAGCATAATATTTAATTTATACTGTGATATGAATATGTTCATAAATTTTGGAATAAAATCATTGTAACTCCTTTACAATTATTATTCCCATCTACTTTTGAGAAAAGGAACACCAGATCCTTTAAGGTACTCATAGACCTTCTTGATAGGGATCTAGTGATTAACACTTTAATCATTTTGGTACTTATTGTTTATGCTCATAGCATATTGCGCATCTAGTGCAGTACATATCATGGTGTCATTTTCCTCATCCAATGAGATAAGACATTGTCCATTAGACAAAACATTTTACCATACATGCAATAATCTTAATGTGAGATTTCTGCATATTAGGTATCTCAATACTTCGTCGGAATATGTACTTGTTCTAGGATTGAAATTCATCAGCCATCTATCTCTATAGATTCTGATTCATAACCTTTTAGGAAATCTCACCTAAGCATTTTATCAAAACCATTTCCTTAACCATGTCCTACACTGGCGTTGCAGGGAATTTGTTTTGATGGTCAGTATGTCGCTTACATACTATACTAGATTAATGAAAATGCTCCCACTAACCTTCTTGAATGCACAAGATTTAAAGTTGTCACTTATTAATCCAAGTTTTCACAAGACTTCATTAATAAAAGAATTTAATTCCAAGAAGTTTGCCTTAATCCATAGAAGGATATAGACAACTTACATACATTTCTAGAATCTTGTGCCACGTGAACCAATTGTACAACAACAACTCCCTTGTTGAATTGGATCTTATTCCATTCTCATAAAGATATGTATTTTATGGTTCTTGAATTTCTTCAAGTTCTATATCACTCCCACTGGCTCCTTTAGATACATATTATCTCTAATGGAAGACTCCAGTTCTAGCAACAAAACAATTTTGTCCTATAACTTGTTATAGAATATGTTTCCTTTGTTTTCATTAGGATACATACATAAATACATATTCATCTATATTGTGATAAAGTTTACTTAATAAACCTTAAAACCCAGATGACCATAAAGACAAACTAGGTACTCTTACCTCCATATCAAATATGGTGTCTCTACGACTACTTTAAATGGAATTGCTTATGGATAGAAATAATTGTATGTAAAACAATTTATAAAAGAGTCACAAAGATATAATTGAACTATCTTAAATTGATCAATGTCAAACATGATATGATTTAAATGTTCATTATATTCTTTACATAGCTATTTACCATAGCGAACAATTCGAATGGTCTTAATACCCTTTCGAGTTGTTTCCTTCTACTTCACTCTTGAACTCTTCTAAAAGGAATTCTAACTCGTGTCAGATATATAAGATTCAAATTTCATTTGATCCATCCCATATTTATTATAGATGAGCTTATCAATATTGTAGAACTCAAATCTACTACTTGATTTAGTATTGAAAACATTGTTTGGATAATCATAACAACACTTGTCCATTATCACAACATGCACTCCTCATCTTGTCAATACAAGACTTAGAATTAATTTTTCTTTTACTAAATGAAACTTAATAACAATTATTTGGTTTCATTCCAAGCTCTAATTTAAATCATAAGCTCTTATAGTCAATGAAACACATTGTTCCATTCTAGACATAAGGGGACTCAAATTATAATCAATGTCCTACTTCTTAATAGACTCTTCACATTCATGTAAATGTGATATCAACATCTAGTATCAGATACCCAAGATGTAGAAGTAGACAAATGTATTTTCTATAATAAATCGTATGAAGAATAAGTCTTACTTCCTTCTTCTACTTGGACTCTTTCGATAAACATCAAAAATCTTGTTCTTTCAACATATGAAAGAACTGCATTCCTTTATAACCATGTTTGTATGCCTAAATTCCAATGAATATAAAATGAATCTCATTTCTTTTATAATTCATCAATTTAGCATCACAAACTACTTTCCTTTTCTTTTCAACAAGATGTGGTTGAAAAATTCATTCATAATGAATCTAATCTACCTATCTGAGACAATCTCAAATAAAACTTGTGACCAACTATTTATTCTATAAGGAAATCCAAATTTTAAATCTTAAAACTATTTTAGATTAACTTGGATTCCTAACTTATATTGAAAAGAACTTGGAAAGTTTTACATTTCTCACATCTTGTATTTCTTATTATCGAGGCTAATGATCATATCATTCTTCTTGACAACTACAACTATGAGATATGTTATATCTAGGAACTCGACTTGATCCTTCTCATAAGCATCGTTCTTGGAATTCAGTTGTTAGGAATTGGTTTATTGAGAACATACAATTCTTTTTCGTGCTTGAGAACAATTCTCAATTTATGTACCAACTCAGAAACTCCTTTCTGATCCTTACATCCTTCATAAGGATATTTTACGGTAAAATATAAATAAAATGCAAAAGAAAATTCTAACTACAAAACGTGTAAAAATTGTATCAAATTAAAATCATTTTAATAAGGTCTTTTATTAAAATGCTCCCACTATTTTTACTCCAATCTAATGACCCTCAACATTTGATTCGGAAAATCCCGTTGAAATATTTTCTAGAAGGTCAAGATCCATATTTCACTTTGCTTTAAGTCCGCATAGGCGGATTACACAAAACTTAGTTATTTAGGTAGGAACTTTTTCCAATTGAATTTAATACAACTCTCGAATGTTATCAGATGAGTGAATAACTCCTTATTCTAATCCATCATATGGATTATTCTCAACTCTTGCTTCTAAACATATATAATCATATTATAATTAGTTTAGTTAAGTCAAACCCAAAATTTAACAGTTGGATATTACATTTATCCCATCGCACCTTACTAATATAAAACATGCACCTCGCGTTAGGCGAAACCTACATTATTCGATACTAGTCTTGATGAGTGCTAAATTTTGGAAAGCAATTAACTTAATATTAATTGAGGGATTTTTATTAAGTTTAATCTTGTGCATCTCATACACTCGCATGTTTATGTATCTCATACACTCACATATTTGTGTATCTCATACACTCACATATAATATACATTCCATGCATCACATACATGAAATAAAATATGGTAATACGATTATGACCACCTAAAATGCAAGAATTAAATAAACTACTTTATTACAATTCTTTGACCCACGAGCAAGCTTCTCAAGCCTCTCCATCGGCGTCATCATTTGACTTTTTCTTCTCTTCAACTCTTGAACTTGAACATTTATAATATTTAAATAAATAAAATAATAACTTAAATGACACGACACGAAGGTCGTATTTAATTACAATAAACCACGACACGCAAGTCGTATTTAAATAAAATAAAACGCCAAAATCTAAGGTCATAACTGTATACCGACTTATTTAATAATAAATAATAGATAATAATAGATTATCAAATTATAAATATTGACGCATCAACACTTGATGCTGTTTGCGAACCCTAAAGGCACAACTCTTGCGCCGTCACAAACCCTAATGCAAATGTTTTCATACAATCAAAACACAATGATTAATTACCCAACGTGACTGATCGAATGTCATTGTTTCACCATACAAATGTCGGATTCCGAGGCAAAATGAACATTGATCATTCAGATGCATAACAATCATTATACTATTTAAATGTACGAAATAAAGTAGTGTATCAAATACACTGACTTTGCATTAGAAATATTTATATCATATATAAATTTCAACAATAATTTTGTATTTCCTATACATAATCGAAGTATCGCTGTTTCACCATACAAATGTCGGATTCTGAAACATAGTCAACATCGATATCCAAATTATACAAAACTTGTCAATATTTAATTTAAATAATAAACACTTTATTATTATTCTATAATAATCAACCATTATTATTATTATTATTACTTATAATAATAAACTACTATTATTATTATTATTATTATTATAAATTGATAATTAATTATAATAATAAACCATTTATTATTAATCATTATTACAGTAATAATAAAGTTACTTTGTTATTCACGCAATAGCTGAAACCGTATATATTTCAATTAAAACAAATAAATTCCATAAACTCTTTATGGAAATAAAACATACCAGAATAATAATACCATAAACTCTTTATGACAATATTGCAATTTAAAACACAAACCTGATTATTCTAAAAGGCAAGATTTTAAGAGCATTTAGGAATGTTACGGAAAAAATGATTTCACGTATGGTGTTTACAAAACTTATACTCTTGTCAATGTTACGGAAAAACAAATTTTATTTTCTCTTGAAATAAAATAATAGAATAACATTATATTTTAATAAAATTCAGTGACACGTGATTAAACATTTTAATCACACATATAACTATACCATCATATAATTATAATTGACCACAAATCATATTTGAATCAATGATTTAATCGTAACCATGCTCTGATACCCCTGTTGGGATCTAAGAGGGTTTTTTCAAAATTTTAATCTCTTAGCGGAACAATCCCGATGAACGGATCTTGATTAAATCATTAATCACAAATCAAAACTCACCGAAATAAGGATTCAAGAATTACCTCTTGAAGCGTGCTTTCTCATATGACCACGAACGGCGGAAGATACCGGCGTCTCTACGTAGTCCACGCGAGTGCAAAGTGGAAGGCGGTGCTAGCCGTTTCTTGTTCTCTTGAGAATTGACAATTAACCTAGCAAGGAAAAAGAGCTTCTCTATTTATAGAGAGCTTCTAAAACCCTAATGCTCATAATTTGGGCTTTTTTCCAAAATAAGCCCAATCTTAATTAATTAAACTATTTAATTAAATAATTATTATTTATATTTAATTAAACTCTTTTAATTAAATAAAATAAAATATTAATTAAATTAAATCATATTTAATTTAATCAACTGTCAATTCCCATTTATTTAATTACATCATATTTAATCAAATAAACGATATGTGTTAATACTTTAAACAATTTAAATAATATTAACACATAATTAAATTAAATAATATTTAATTTAATCATCCATTCCACTATACGTACTCTATGCGTGTGACCCTGTAGGTTCTTGTAACGTTGGCAATAATATTAAATCATCTATTTAATATTATAAACAATGAGCGGTATCTAGCAATACATCGTTGTTACCCAAGTAACGAGAATGTCATGTGATCTGACATAACCTTTCTATGATAATGATTATGTGTATCATTACCCTTTTGCCCTTATATCTATATTGAACACAAGGCATAGAATGTGTCACCCTCGTATAGTTCAATATTTTATTCCTTAATCCCCGAGTATTCCTAATAACAACAGATAAGCCCAATATCTCATATTGACTTATTTGAGCACAGCCATGCATTTTACAATCATACTCTATCAAGGGGCCCACAGATATTACTCCCGTATATGTAGGAGGGGCAAATTCTATCTAGGTCACTCATGTCCCTCAGCATGATTTATAAAGTACTCATCAACCATCTTTATGGTCATCTTGTTACAGACAACGTTTGATTGGCAATAAAGTACTCGACTCCACATCTAGGGTCCATAGTGGTTTCAGGTTGAAGGGTGGTATACACCACTATCACTATGAGAATAACTTATGACACTTACATAACAAACTATGTAGTATTCTCATCGTGGGTCAATCCAGTATAAATATTACTCCTAATATTTATACCTACGTGAAGACTTGATATCTCATATCCATGACTTGTGAGATACAATCATCAGTCTACTCACGTATTAGTCTCTATGCGTTACTGTTGTCCTATTTGACAGTAAAGCTTGACTGCGGATACTTTAAGAATAATGTCCTTATGTTTAATGAGCTCTCACAATTAAGTCACACTTAATAGATCATTAATAGACTAATTACTCTAAGGACTTTATTATGTCATATACAAATAACATAATAAATATGAGGCCTAACGATTATATATATTAATAGATAACATATATCAAAGTCATGATACAAAAGCATATTAAGCCAATATTGATTGGCTATTAGAGCTTACTCCAACACATGAGACTATTACAGAAGGTATGGATAATTAACCATTATTTTAGGCCATCATGTGGACATAGTCTCAATATGTCTTTGTATCTTTCCCAAGCATCGAAAAGAGACTCATTGTCCTTTTGTCGAAAATCGCTTATTTGGGATCTTAACATAGTTGTCTTACTCGGTGGGAAATATTACGCAAAAAATACTTTCTTCAACTCGTTCCAAGAGGTAACTGAATTAGCAGGTAGAGACTGGAGCCAAGCTCGGGATCTATCTCTTAGTGAAAAAGGGAAAAGACGTAGTCTTATTGCCTCTTGACTGACCCCATTAGCTTTGACTATATCTGCGTATTGCAGAAACATCGACAGATGTAGATTAGGGTCATCCATTGAACCACCAGAAAATTGGTTCAATTGTACGGCAAACAATAGAGAAGTTTTAAGTTCGAAGTTATTAGCCTCAATGGTAGAAGCAACAATGTTGTTATGTGGTTCTTCTTGTGAAGCAATAACATATGACTTGAGCGGACGTGGCTGATCACCCATGTCTGGTTCTTTAACTGGTTTGGCATAAACAGAATATTGAGGAAGGAATTGATTGGTACGAGGTACTTGTACGTGGCGTCTTATAATAATAGAGCACTCAGGTTCGGGAATTGGTAGCACTAAGTCTTCACCTTGAGAACGAGTACTTGGCATACAATTGGGAATGGTGCCTTCGTCTCTATAGAGTAACTAAAGGAGTTATGATATCGACTTATTATTCCCCGGTAATGGCGCCAAAAACTTGATCATGACTTTGTGTGTCTTAAGGAATCTAGACCGTAAGTATACAGTCCTATTGTGTGTAGCTTTAAAGATTATTGAATCCCAAGGGACGAAATGTCGAACTATCGTTGTCTTAGGTTACTACGTAAATCTAAGGCTAATAATGTAATTGATTTGGGGTTTTAGGGAACCTAACTGATTTTAGTCTAGTTTAGATTCAAGGGGGAATATCGGTATGCAATGGTCAGACTTCGAGGATTTAGCAACTCATTGACTCAATCAGATTATCAAAATAGTCTTTAGTAGAAAATATTTGTTTGAAAACCCTCCTCTCACACTCTCGTGCTTATTGATTCAGATCCTATAGTCAAACCTAAGTGAGGGCCCTCGATGTATCATTTAAATTTTAAAAATAGTTTTTGAAAACAAATAAGACCTAATTAACTTAAAAGCGCTCTCGCTGGATTTTAAGTTAATGCGCAATTACTACTGTCCATCTATTATCTTAAATTCTCGTTTTTATTGATCATAACTTCTATTTGTATTTTACTCTCGTAATAAAATAGTTGATGTTTAAAAATAGTAATTGAAACCATAAAATCATTCTCTTAAAAGGATCAGATCAAATGGCGTTGCTAAACCCCGTCGGCTATAAAATGACCTTACATACCGATAAATAAATTTAGCCTAGCATGTTATAAAATTCAATAATAGAGAACGAAAATAAATAATATCAGACAAATTAAGCCCAAGCATATCAGACAATTTCTTGCAATAATAAATTAAAACAATTAAATTAAACCTGAAAAATAAAATTGCGGAATATTTGGCTAAGCGTCATGTGTCTCCCACAGATCGGTGAGATTTGCCTTTATTGCTCCGAAAAATAAATGCGAGAAAGAAAAAAAAAGCACGATTCTAACGTGAGGTTAGAATCAGCAAAAGTTCACAGCAATCCCCAAAGAAATAGTACTGAGAAAGTTTGGTAGAGAAATGGTAAAGCGGAAAGGAAAAGAATCATTTCAAAAATGAGGTACGACATCCCTATTTATAGAGTTGGGGTTCGCTTGAAAATAAGATCGTTGAAATATCTTCTCCTCCGAATTTGCCTCCGCAGCGATCGTTACGGCTTGTTGAAGAGGGTGTGACGGTCGTCACGCGTTGCTTGTCGCGGCCGTTAGGGCATGCGTCGCAAGGGTGTAATGGTTTTTACCCCTTGTGTGGACTCCAGGGTGCGCGTTGGGTTGGGCCTTCGCTGCCTTCGTATTTTTTTCCAAAGCTTTTTACTTGTAATGCACCCCTATTTTTCCATACACCACATATATGCATATTTTCTCTTTTTTGTGGATTTTAAGTACGATTTGCTAAACTTTTCTCGACTTTCTTCGCACATGCCTTGTAAACATTAAATTCCTGAAAACATAGAAAATACTGGCATAATACGAATAAAGAGTAATTTAATTAATTGAAATGCAGATAAAATTCATGTAAGATGATCCAAATATAGGATACATTTTAGGGTTATCACTGGACCCTGAGTAGGACCACCAGTCAGACCCACATTCAACCCATTACTTTGATTGACAACTCTATTTTCAACCTGATTGTCGACCGGGACGTTGTTGATTGGAAGATTGACCACAGTTTGGGCCCTTTCATTGGTTTCAGCAACGTTTCTCAAAACTATAGCTCTCAACTCAGCTTGTTGAGTAGCCATCTTTTGAATGATTTCCATCAACTGATTGACCCTAGTGTCCATCCTGGTGTTCATATCTTCCATATCCGCATGTATCTGTTCCATTTGTTTCTTTGAATTCCCTCTGGTGTTGTATCGGTGAGATGTTGAAGAAGCAATCTCTGAAAAATACACCAGATGCAGAGATAAGAAAACTGGCATGAACCACTTGTTATGCATGGTATATATATATATATATATATATATATGGATACATGAATGTATGATATGCATGCAATGGCATATTTATACATTTCCAAGATTCTAACACTTTAAATCAAGTTTTGAACGAGAGCAAGATATAATAGAATGGATACCGAAAATTGAAATATCATTAAACCAAATCCAAAGTGAATACAAATAGTTTAAATCAACAATGCCATTTGCAAACACAAAGCAAACAAGAGATCCCATCAACAAGCCTGCTGGTGATCCTCAAAAAGTAAAGAGACAACAAGCTTTAAACATCCGACATAGGATAGCCTGCGGATTCTTGTATCCCCAATTGGAATTTGAGCTTTTCAATTTCTTCCATAGCCTGGGATAACTGAAAGCCTTTCTCTTGTAGTTGAGTCTCTGCGGTAATCTTCTAAGTGTCTTTGTCTCGAAGCTGTTTCTCAAGTTTTTCAATCTTGGACCGATATCTTTTCTCCATTTCAGCTTTTAACCCTTTAAGGATTTCACAATCTCGGACCTTCTTCTTATACTTCTCTTCGACTTCAGCAATGGATTTCTTGAGATCTTCGAAAGAAATAGAATGGTCTTCAACTCTTGATCTCTTCCTTGTAGTATCAGATGTCTCTCCTTTGAATTTATTGAGCTGATGGGTCAAAATATTCTTCTCTTGAGTAGCCATAAGTCATTTTACTTTCAGAGTTTCATTCTCTTCAAGCAAGCGGCAATTCTGTACTCACAGTAATTCATAATCTCCCTTTGATATGACATCTGGAAACTCAGATTCTTGAGGATATAATGGCGCTTGCATAACAAAAGGCCAACAACAGTTTTTGTTCCTCTCTATGATCCATTGCATATAAGGTGCATATAAGGTGGGATCTCATCTACCAAAGTATTGCACTCCTTCAAGATGGATGCTTTCCCAAGCTTGGATAGCTTTATTCATTGACCTGGTGTTATCTGGCACATCATAGTATAAATTTTCCCCTGTGTGTCTTTCTTCAGGATGCTCCTTCAAAGCATACCCTAATTGCCTTCTAGAAAGTGTCAGGTTGCAATTAACACCTCCCTTTATACCAATAAGAGGCACGTTAGGTAATTCTCCGCATCGAATAATCACTTCTTTATACTCTGGTTTGGATAAAGAATCCTTATACCAATCAAGATCTCTAGAAGTAAGGCCCATCATCCTCGGAATCCATCTTAGAGTGTTCTAAGTATCAACAAATCCACCAGTTTGAGGAAGAAAACCTCTAAACCAACGATATAGAAATGGGGCACAAAGGTGAACAGCCCCTATTTTCCCTTTATAGTTTCTTGAGTGAATAGAGTGATAGACATCTCCCAAGAGAGTTGACACAGGGTTCTTATAAATGAATATAGAAATGGAATTTTTGTCGACAAAATTGATCTCATTTGGGAATAAGACCATTCCATAGATGCAACAGGCCAAGATAGCGTTGAAAATATTCCATTCCTTCTTATATGCTTTAACATTGGCTTCCATCAATAGAAAACGCAAATGAAACCCATCCATACATCCTTTATTAGCGCCATGAGCTATCACAACAGATTCTCCTAAATAAAGGGCAACGGCCATCTGAGAGTCATTTGGTTTTTCCATAACAACATGGAAAAGAACTTGTCGTAGTATGGGAATATTCAAGATAGAGGAGTATTCCTCCAAGGAAAGTGCTAGGAGATAATCTGGGAACATAAAGCATCTCATCTCATGATCATAGAACTGAAGCAATGCCAAAATACTGTCTTTCCGATATTATGTGAGATGGGACCTCAGACACGATAGAAATATTCCATAGTCTTTTGCAAAAGTGTCAAGACTCTCTGGAGTACACCTCTTGGCTAACAAGAGGAGATCATCAAGAATCGACATATGAAACTTGTAAACCATATTAAGACGGATATTGGTCTTCTTTTCGGTATCCATCTTCCGAGAATGGCCCGACAAACAAGACTCAAAGGCTAGAAAATCCTAGAAATTAAATAAATATGTATGTTAAGAAAAATGAAATAAAAAAGAAATCATATATGCAATGCATAGAGGTCATGAATCCTGTATATTGAACCATTGTTGTGCGGATAATAGAACCAAGTTACATGTAGCACGGTCAGAGGTTCGGCCCAAATTTGAATATCACGGATAATACTAGAAAATACCAAGGATCCAGAGAACTAGCATACGGAACCATCACATGTACCTGTAGTAATGATTTCCCGTCCCCACCTCACATGTAATTCTAAATAGGACAGATGGTCCCTAAGTGGCATCTAGAGTCGACAGTCCTCTGTTTAATATCTTGCCCATGCACAAAGGGTGCAGAACAGAGGCAGTATCGGGAGAACCTCAGCTGAATGTGGTAAAGGAACGTAGGATTCCACATGAACATTCGTCTATACTATATGTCTCTTGCATGGGTAATGGGCCTTTTACCTCATGTAACTCCCACCCCTAGGTAATATGACAACATAACATCAAACAGTGTACAGGATATATGAAAGTGATAAAATGCCACATAGGATGCAATGAAAAGCATACAAAGGATGATGCGATAAAGCTGGTAAATAAATAAACACCCAATAGACAAGAAAATAAAAACTAGGATCGACTCTCCGACAGACCAACAAGAGGTCTACCACATCCCTAGTGAAGTCGCCAGCTGAAGGAACTGGACAAACTCATTTGATAGAAATATCAATGAAGTCGCCATCAAACATATTTTATCTCACCAAAGGAGAAAGGTAAACATCGAGAAAACCTAAAAGGGAGAAATCATGATCTTACGACCGAGAGATCGGGGAAGGGAGTCGGTTACGCAAGGGGAAGGTATTAGCACCCCACACATCTGTAGTACTTTACAGGATCCAGTTCTATTTTCTATCTAATGGGTGTGTTAATCTATTTATTGCTTAATCACTACATCTATATTATATGATAAAAGGAAATTCATGTGAAAGAAAGAAAATAAACAAACACGGGGAAACGAAGGAAATATTTACAAAGTTTGCTCGGTCGAGCTCCGTGACCAGATGCCTACGTATTCCCTCGTGCAATGGGAAAGTCAGAGCTCCGTAGTTCGACTCACATGTTTTGGTGGGTTCTGTGTTTTTTAATGGAACGATGATAAGTTCTCTTCCTGCCGCAACCCGACCTTTGGGGTATTACGCGTAAGCATATAAAGCAATTAACACATCCTTTTGAAAAGTTTGATTAAGAAGCCAAGAAGGCGAAAAAGAGTTTGCATTGGTTGGTCTCTTTTACCTTGAAAAAGGAGTCTGAACAATTATTAAGTGTTTTGATTTTCAAAAGAAAAGAAAACAAGTTTTTGTTTTACATTTGTCGCACCCCAAAATTTACCCTCTTCATCTTAATAATAATTGGTTCGTTTTTCTAGTATGCATTTTCTTTCATGTTATTAATTCAGTAATATGGGATCAGGGTGCATTCTATTGGTTCTTCTACTAGTTGTGGAAGATGTTTGCGTAAGAAGGGTCCAATATGATATTTTTTTCTATCCATTCAAGTTACAGGGAGTTTTTGTGTTTTGGGACATCTCAATATGTCCGTTGCATCATCAGATGTTTAAATTCGCCAGAATGTTGGATTTTGTCAACGTGCGTATTTAAGTCAGATGGATTTCTTTTCCAAAGGGATTTAGAACTCAAAGATAGGTCATCAAAGACATCATTCCACTGTTTGGCACATGATGGAGCTTAGTGAAGAGTATGGTTTCGATTTTAAGGAAACTAGTTGTTTTTAGTAAAGATCTTGTCTGGTGTTTCAATTTTCGATTTGTGAAATAATTGTGATTTTAGTTTATTCGAATTGGGTTTGGTAAAGCTCGATTTATGGCCAACGATCTCAAGTTTGCAAGAACATAATTTTTGTTTGTTTAAGTGTCAAAATTAAAGGATGAATTCTTACGTGACAACTTTGTACATTACGAGTTATATCATCCAAGTTCTATGCCACAATTTTGCACACTTAAGTTCTATGTCAAAATTCAATGAGGTTACAGGTTGTTATTTCAAGATCTTAAATGGTGCAAGTTTATCCAAGTCTCAATTTATCTTTTACAAAGGAATTATAAGATACAATATTACAAATTCAATTTTGCCAAAAGAAATGTGCTAGTTGGAATTTGAATTTATTATCTCAAAGTTTCTACAATTGGAACAAACATGTTTTACTTGGTCAAGAACTTGCGTTTCTTTAAGTTTGTTACAAGATTGATCCACATTCCTAATAACTAATTACAATACAAATTAAGAAAATTAAGATCCTAGGATTTCTAAGAGGAGTTCTTTGGTTTTTGAATTTCCCCCCAAGCCGCTTGTTCTCGTACTTTTTCCATTTGCTTTCTCCAAATCCTTCTAATTCATGCCAAGCCTTGCCATGGTCCATACATGAAACAAGAAAAAATATGGTTAGCAATTTAATTCAATCGAAAACAGAATTATTGCAAATAGTTTGTATTATGACTCATCATTAGGGATGGCAGAAGGAATCAGAATGCAAGGGGTTCTCAATTTATGTTCAATTATTTCTAAGCCTCATACAACTAGAATTTTGTTTTGATCATTGGCCTAGGGTTCTCTCTACATATCACAACCTAGGTTGGTTCACAAAGAGAACAAAACTCAGATTTTTTCATCATAGTTAAATGGGATGGCAGAATTTACAAAGCATCCTCACTATTGTCTTAGATCATTGGCTGAAAATTCAAGCAACAGGCAGCAGGCAGCAAGTAGCATAGCAGAAGGAATCATGGTTAGCAACACAACATTAGGCAACACAGGCAGCAAGTAAAGTAAAAAAAATTCACCCAAAGGAATCATGGTTATCAGCACAACAGAGGGTTGCAGGGTTATCAGCACAACAGAGGGCAGCAGGGTTATCAGCACAATAAATCACAGCAGGTTATAGCTAAGAATGGCAAGGTTAGCAACACAAGCAACACACCAGCACAGGCAGTATCAGAAAAAGAGGAAACAGTTAGTTCCAAAGATAGTTTTTCACCAAGAGTAAAAGAGAGCAGAAGCAAAAACATAACAGCCAGCTTAGTTCAAATATACACAGCTCTCAGATCTAAGTGGACAGAAGAATCAAAAGCCAAAAACCATAGCAAACATTTGATCCAAGAAGCCAAGTTTGAAAACCAGAAAAAAAGCCTCAGTTCAAGAAACTAGAAACTATAGAAACGAAAAACCAACAAGAAGATTGTTCTCAAACCAAACAGAATTCCAAAAACCATAACCAGAAAGCAAAATCAAGACAATATATGTTCTAATCACACCCAAGTTCCAAAACAACCAGAAGCTAGCAAAACCAAACTAACAGAAACCGATCCAAACCAGAAAAACATTGTTCTCAAGCCACAACAGAAAATCCCAAGCCATCTAATCCAGAACACCAACCCTAAAAAGCTACCCATCATTTTCTGCTACCTATCCCTTCAGAAACCGAAAAGAGGAAAAAGAGAAGGATTTCGGAAAGGTATTACCCGGTTCTTTCGAAGGAAGAGGAGGTTGCGAGATGTGCCGCCGTCCTTCTCTCTCTTCCATTTCCTTCATCAGCATGCATGTTCATCACCGATGGACTTAGGGTTCCTTTTCTTCCCCTTTTCAGTTTGTAGGCTACCTGTAAAATCATCAAAAGATAACATGAAGTCGAATATCAAGATGAGTAAACGAATCGAAACCACAACAGAAAACCCTTTTCTGAGATGGGTCGCCGCCGTCACCGCCACGAGGGCGATTTCCGGCGCGGCCATCATTATCTTTTTCGGCCGAACACATGAGAGAACAGAGAAATCGAGAGAGAGAGAGAGGGAGAGAGAGAGAGAGAGAGATGAGGTTTTCTGGGTATGAGAAGCGAGAGAGATGTGAGGTTTTTTCTTTCGCGTGAGGAACGAGAGAGAGAGAGAGATCAGATGGGATTCAGATTTAGTTTAAGTTTTTTTAAGTTTTGTTTTATTTTAATTAGTATTTTTTAATTTGTTTTAGTTTAGTTTAGGTGTCCTGTTTTGGTGGTGACAAGTGTCACCACCTTGGTCTTTTTCTTATTTTCTTTTTTTGAGTTAATTATTTTCTCTCTTAAATGTTTTGGTAAATAATGTTCCATCTCGGCCATTGGAGTATTTTTTGGAAAAAGAAGATCAGACGCATCGTGTGACACCCCGATTTAATTCGAATATTAAATAATAAGGAATTTAATTATTTAATTAATTAAAGGCTTGATTATTTATATTTTTGGATTTAATTGGATTAATTGAGGAAAGAAGGGTTGGAGGTGTGCAGAGTAAATAGTGGGTGTGAGGAGCAAATCACTCTACTTTTACTAATTATTAATTATGTGTTTTATTTGGAAATAATAAAGGAATATAACAAGGGTTATAAAAAGGAAAAGAAGGAAAAGGAGTCTTTTTGGGAAAAGTTATTTTCACGTAGAATTGGAGAAGAGAAGAGAAGAGAGGAAAAAGCCAACGCCGAGGAAATCGAAGATCATCGCGAGGTAAGGGGTGATTTCATTCGATTTTAATGCCTTATGGGTTTTGGGAATCAACCGGATGATTGGGTATGTTAGGAAAATTGATTTAGGTGATTATAGGTTTGTAGGATTAAACCCTATTTTGTGTCGGATTATAGAATTAAGATCATTAGTGGGTCGAATAAATAATAGGAATGATGAAATTATGTTGTATGATGTGGTAATAGTATATCATGGTTGCAAATTGGTGTTCCTAATGTCACAACTCGTATGGAAATGATTGGAAGTGAATGAGAATGCATAAGTGCGGTCAAAATAGCAGAATTTGCTTCTGCAGGTCGTGGGAACCGGTTCCCTGTGGGGAGGAATCGGGTTCCCAGTGTGAATTTTTCAAAACTGGGCATTTTGTACGTGGGAACCGGTTCCCAGTAGGGTAGGAACCGGGTTCCCATACAAAATTCCAGGGGCGTGACTTTTTCAAAAAGTGGGAACCGGGTTGTACCAGGGTAGGAACCGGGTTCCACTGTGTAATTTTTCAAAATACTTAAAACTTCAAAAATTCATATTTTCTAAACCGTAACTCCGATTCGAGTTCCGTTTTCGGCATTATTTCTTAAATTTAAAATACTATCTTTTTAAAAAGGAAAAATATTATTTTGCTGAAATTATTTTAAAAAGAGTCGAGCTTCCGATTTTGAAAGATGTGGATAGTTAAGGATAATGGGAAATGAGTATAAATGGTCTGAGTTATTGAATGAAAAATAATGCTTACAATGTTATGTTTGATATTCATTATGATTGAATGTAATGCATTGAAGATTGGCATTATGTGAACTATATTGATATCATAATCTGTGATGTGATGTTGCATGCTTTTATGATGCATGCATGAGCATTTGTTAATTGGTTCATTCCCATTGTGCGGAAGTGGATTTGTTGAGCCAATAGACTTACCAGGATTTAGAGGTAGTGAGGCTAGATTCTTGACCCAGTGGTTATGGGCGAATCATGGAATTGTCGTTGTCTTTCCACATGTAAACGGAGCAGTGGGTGAACTCGGTTCACGTTTTGGTACCACATGCATAGAGTCTGCATTGCATATGGGATTGTAACATGCTAGGATGGTTTCCAGTGTTTCAATTTCCATTGTTTGTTATATTACATGTTCATTGTGTGAGATGCCTTTGTGAATTGACTACGACTATGTGTTTGGATAATGGATTAATGTATTCAATTATTCTATTGTATTTAAAAACGTATAATGCATTTTATATTGGATAGAAATATCACCCTTACTTTGATGATTTCAGATTTGAAGTGATTAGCTGCTTGGAATCAGTGAGGATAGCTTCTAGAGTCGAGTCATTAGTTAATCCGCATGTCAGTGTCGTGCTCTAGTAGATGTAACACTGGGGAAACGTTTGATTGAGATTCTTTTGGATATTAAATATTAGTTTCGATTAATGTTTCAATTTATTGTCCTTGAATAATTATGAATGACGTATTCAGGAGTTGTTATATTTCATTTCCGTTGTTAAACATAACTTTTGGTATTATTATTTAATGATTTCCTTCAGTGAAAGCATGACATCTGTTTGATTATAATTTTGAAAAATATTAAAATTGTGATGCCTCTTGATATGTGTTAAAAACTCTGATTATTAAATTATAAATCGCGGGTATTTAGAAGGTGTGTTACACATCGGAAACGCTGACACGTTGTGAACTTTTGCTGACCAATCACACAAGATCAGATGGATTTCTTTTCGCACCCCCCAGAATCACTGCAATATCAGGCCCATTTCTAAAACTCTCATCTTTTAAATTATTTTATTTTTATGTAAATGATTTAATTTTTGTGCGATGTACTAAATAATAATTAGTTCTGATAGTTTTTATTTGATAATTTATCGATTAAATTATTAGTTGATATCTTATCAAATAGAAAAATTATATTCTAATAATTATTTAAATTTCCGATTATATTGTGTGATAATTGTTTGTTTATTCGCTTATTCGGTACTTATTCACCATTGTACACTTCGCACACAACCAACATTAAAATTAATCCGATTTTCCTTTGATTGGCTCATAAGCCGATTTCTTAAAGGGTCTCATGGTTGGGGATGGGCATGGCCATCCTCACGAGGTTAATTAAAGCCCTTGTTGCTTTAGTTGATCATAACCCGAAAACAACATTGGTCTATATACTAATTTTCCATGCACCAGGGTCTCATATTTGGGGATAGGAGCACCTATCCTCACCAGGTTAATTAAGTCCATATACTTAATTAGTCATAACCCGACTCCATTTCTCATTTCCTCGCTCATCGAGTTTCGAAACACTTTCATAATTAACCTACAAACCTCGATCCAACGTCGAGTGCATTTTCAAAACCTTTTTCATAATAAAATCCAAGTTTTTAAGTCGTTGGACGCTAGGCCAATTGTTTAAAAACTTGTCCCAAATGAACTCTTAGTTTTTAAGTCGTTGGACGCTAGACCAATTGCTTAAAGAGTTCTGAATAACGTGGAACTTGTTTCACCTCACTCTTTCATAAGAAAATCTTTTTGGGTGATAGACGACTCGTCTGAGCATTAACTCCTCGGGTTTCTAGTATTTGAATCGTAAGACATTAGTCCTATTGTTCGGTACTTTTTCACTCACTAAAAAATAATTCAACTCACTCAATTCCTTTTCGCTCATATGCGACCATAAGACTCTTTTCTTACAAAGAGGGTGTAATAGTCATTTCAAATATGAACGAGGACTTAAGCTTTTCAAACAAACTAAACAAGTCCAAGTTCAAGCATTTGAAATGTCTAATGCACAATTTTTCTTATAAAATCAATACAACCAATTTAAAACATTCTTTTGAGAGGAACTACGGAGTTTTGACTTTCCTATTGCACAAGGGAATACGTAGGCACGCGGTTTCGAAACCATGCCAAACTCAAAATAATAATAAACAAACCATTTTCTCCTTTTTATTCATAACTTAGCATTAAACACACACACAAACACTTAGAACTAAATGGGTCCCATCGAGTACGATGGATGTAAGAGGTGCTAACACCTTCCTCTTACATAACCGACTCCCGATTCCATGTTTTTGGTCGTAGACCGCCTTATCCGTATCTATGGGGTTTTATCTATATTTTCCCGTTCCTTTTGGAACAAATAAAATTAGGTGGCGACTTCACTGTTTTCGAAATTTAAATGATTTTTGAAAATCGAGTTGCTTCAACATGCAAGGATGCAAAAGAAAGAAGAAAGCATGCAAGAGAAACTAACTAGTTCTACCCTACTGTTATCCTAAAGTTGATGATGAAAAGTATAAGCTCGAAAAACTATACTAGCCGAGCAAACCTAAGGGAAACTATCCTAATATCTACCTTGGTTGAAGAACCAAGGGATGCGAAGGGCTGAGGCAAGAAAGTGCTTTGGCAAAAGCACAGAAACAATGCAATACACAAACAAATGATACACACATGTGTGGGGAAGATGAAAGAAGTCACATAGCCTCAATGGTAGCGAGTCTACTTGAGTCAACCAGGAGCCGACTTTTGGAGGAAAACCATAGCCACGAATGGAATTAAACGTGTCAACCAAGAGTTTCCTATGGGAGAAAGGTATCACATCTTGATATGAATTACTAAGTGTGAGGAGCATATGAGTGTGAGTATCAGCATGTGAATTTGAACCCCGTGACAAAGCGTGGAGAGTCAGAATAAGGGACTCTTGCCACTTTTTATTATTGATTGCGAACCCTTTCCGCTTGCCCTTTTATTATCATCATATATCAATATCATCAGTATCATAAGCGGGACTTTGCTTGGTGGTTCCAGAATGGGTTTCCTAACCACTCATGACCTATGCAAGCATAAAAGTAAACACACAATGAAAGTTACTTCCCTTTGCATAGAAAGGATTTTAAACAAACCACGCACAGTTAGCATACAGAATCGCCCTAAACGGGTTTTTAAATACACCATAGGGGTTCCTGAATATGCTCTAACTACGGAAGCCCCATCATGCATCTCTATTCCTACTTCTCATGGAAAAAGAAATCGGTAAAAATCTACTTCTCATGCTCTCTAGAAAAGCGGTAAAAGAATGAGGTAAAAAAGGTGTAGAAAATACCAAAGGGATAATTATCCGTGTAAGCAAAACCAAGCTAAAAATACTCCGTAAAACTTCAAGTACTGCTGATAAGCAATAAAGAAAACCAATTAGTAGTGCACGGAGGCACCAAAAGCATAATCATAATTTGTGTCATACGCATTCGAAGCAAATAATCCTACAAGAGATGTAATCCAGACAAATACAGGCAAAGGATGCGCATAGCATATGCATGATCAAGAATGTGTATCAATACACATCTGATGTAGATCCAATGAACCTACAAGAGATTACAAATCCAGACAATACAGACAAAGGATGCGCATAGCATATGAACGATCAAGAATGTATGTCAACACATATTCGATGTAGATCCAATGAAGCGGCAAGAGATTACAAATCCAGACAATATAGACAATGGAGTGCCTATCGAAGGAAATATCAGAATGTGCGTCAATACACATCTGAAACAATCTAATAAACCAGTAAGAGATTACAATCTAGACAATACATACAAAGGATGTGTGTCGTACGCAAATATCAAAATGTGTGTTAATACAAATCTGATAAACCTGCAAGAAGGTGAAAACCAAACATGCAGACAAAGAACACACACACATGTGTGCAAGATCAGAATGTGTGTTTGCACACATCCAAATCAATCGGATATACCTGCAAGAAGGTGAAAACTAAGCAATGCAGACAATAGGCACACACACATGTGTGCAAGATCCGAATATGTGTCAATACACATCTGAATCTCAAGTATAATGCTCAAAGTACCTCGCACATGTAACAAAGTGTCAGAAATAACAAGATGAAGTGCTTGTCATAAGCACAAAGCTCAAAAGCGATTAGTCACATGATGATATACTAGTATAAGCATACAAGAAGTGAAATAAAAACTCAAAAATCGTCTTGGGAAAGCACTTATTCGAAATCGGAGCGAAAAATTCAACTTTTCAGAATTGATTGAAAATCGCATTGTTGCTTGCAAATGCGTCAACGGGTTCAAAAATATGATCAGTTTTAATTAATTCTGAGTGGAAGCGACGTTTTTCGGACCTTAAAGGAATGGGGGCAGCAAGTATGTTTTAGGCATGGTGCACTTGAAATTCAGTTCCGAAACCATCAAAAATGGTTTTAAAACATGCCAAAACGTTGGGGACAAGTATTTCTACCTTGGACCTTTGAGAAAAAATGAGTTTCGATAAACAAAAATGCATAAAAATGCTTATGGAATTTGAAATTCATGTGTCGATTTAATTTCTAATTCTCATTTGTTTTGATTTTGAAATGAGGAAGAATTGACTATTAAATCCATACATGATGTAAACAATTCTAAACAAATGAATATGCAAATGATACGCAAAAATCAGAAAAGTTAGAATTGAAACAATGCATAAAAATGCAGTTTTATTCATGTATTTAATGTCTTTTTTATGTATGAAATGCAAATGAATGACATACAAATGCATGAGATGAGAGGATCAACCTATACCACATCTAAACATAACGCAATATGTGAATTAAATTCAATCAAAAATCAAGAATTCAACATGTTATAGTGCATCAATTTAATTGCTCAAGAATGCATCAAACAACACATGAAAATGTGCATAAAACTAGGCTTCGACACATTTCGAGTTCATAAAATCAAGCCTAAACACATGAATTCGATTCAATTATTCAACATAAATGTAAACTAATACATGAACATGCGATTACAAGCCAAACAATCTATACAAATGCATTATGTATAAAGAAATTGCATCAAGCAAGTGTATGTGCAAAAATTCTACATCTCGACACAATAACGTTCACAAATCAAGCCTTATTCAATCAATTTCCAAGCAATTAATCAAGAATCGAATTAATCAAAACAATTACATGCAATTCCTAAATTCAATTCAAGAATAAGAAAAATTCGAAAAATCACTTAAAATAAGTGCTTATGGAAATAATCTACTTACTTGATCGAAGTTACGAAGTCGAATTGAAGGAGAAATTGGAGAATTGATGAAGAGGAAGCCTTGATTTTCTTGAATCCGAGCTTGATTGAGTGAGGCCGGTTTTCTGGCGAGCAAGACGTTGGTAGAATATCGGGTGATGACCAGAGAAGAGGCTTGCCGCGGTGGAAGGCCTGCCGGAGTAGGGCGGTTACCGGCCAAGGGAGGGAGGAGCTCAGCAAGGAAGGGTGGAGGGAAGAGGAAAGTTCAACTTTTCTTTGTTTTTTATTCTTGAGATTTAAGAGAAAAAAGGGAGAGAAATAGTGAGTTTAGAATGTGAAATTTAACAAATGATTCTCCTTCTTTGATTTGTGAGAGGAAAATTTTATTTTTAGGTGTTAACTTTGGGCTTTGGAGTGCCTTGGATCCAAGATTAGGTCCAAATCGCGATTATCCGAATAATTTACGTCAACAGCCCAAAACATCGAGAACCCTGCGAAATTTGAACTCGGACTCTTCATGAAAAATGTCAGGAACAAAACATTGTTTGTGTAAGTTAAAATTTCAACTCAATCGGACGAACAATTGATGAGATATGAATTTTTGAAGTTTCGGTACACTTTCCAGGCATCTGACACATGCAGAATTTTATTTGCGCCACTCAGGGAAATCGCTTCGAGCGAGGATCTTCTGATCAAAATACGAACTCGGGATGTTCATAACAATTGAATCCAACAGAATTTGTGAACTTTTGACAGCAGCCCTACCTTGTTTCAAAAAAAATCGAGCGAGATATGATTTTTTGAACACTGCTTATTAGATGAAAAATGCTCGGTTCGTCTCAAAATCAACTTCAAAGAATAAAATTCTTGTATTGATTGGTAAAAAAATCAGCTCTCAACTGTTTATGAATGTCGTAGAGGACTTAGAGACGGAATTTTAGACACCGGCCCCGCTCAATTTCGATTTTCCAGCTAGGAGTTATAAAAATTTTAGTGTACTGTGAACCCTTCAACCACAAAATTTAGTTTATCCCACTTGGAAGATTGATTTCTTCGGAGACTTTCTTCACGCAATTGGCTTATGACCTATGAATGAAATTTAGAGATAATATCGAGAGGGACTTTCCAGCCGAAAATCATCAGAAAATACCCAAGGAACTGAGATATATGAATTCCGGAGTGCCCGAAACGCACAATAAACCATAATTCGCTTTATTAAGAAATGAACTGTCAAAGTTCTTCTCTGACGAAATGGCTCTCAATCTGAAAATAATAATTGAAGAAAACATTAGAAAGGTCACAACGCCTATAGAACCATCTCGAGATAACCTTCTGACTAGAAAATCTTTCCTCAAGCATACAAATCGAAAAATATCAATTTCTGGCTCGAAAATAGTTTGAATGGCCGAAACGCACAGTTTTTTTTGCAAATTGAGATGCTCTGAATCTCATCACCATATGATCAATGAATGATATGCATGAAATGCACCTATAGATTAAATGTAAGCCAATTATTTTATTGAAAAATGAAGAGGGCGAATTTTAGGGTACAACAAACATGTTTCTTCATTAAATAGAATTTCAACCAGCTTTCTCCTTACAAGTTATACAATACTATTTAACCTATTGCTACTATATTAGTTTTACCAAATATAAAGCCAATCCTAAAAATAGAGAATTAATAATCTCCCCCTTTGGCTTATTTTGGCTAAAATTAATTTACATAACCTTTGTATTATAGAATCATAAAAAATACAAGGGTTTGAACAATACAATTCAGCAGCAATAATTTAGAAGTCTTCAGTAGTCATTGTTTATGATATTTTCAAACTTTAGAAGTGACAGTCTTCAGTCTTCTTTTATGATATCGAAACATCATACTAGGACATCTTTCTGGCAGGTCTAACTCCTAATATTCTCTCTCTTTTAAGGATCCCACGGATCACACAAATTTTCTCCCCCTTAAAATTTGCTCTTCAGAGATAACATCACATAACCACTTCTCCCCCCCCCCCCTTTTTAGCCATAATATGACAAAGTCTTGTTGAAGGAGAACTCACTATAGCATAGGAAACATAACACCACAGACACCATCTTCACAAAGAAGGAGAAAAACTGAGGCGATGATGCACATGAGGAAGAAAATACTAGATACTCCCCCTCAAACTGAGAACTATACTACGACATTGATTGACACAACATCCTCTTTTAGAGCACAAGAGGAAACCCACTAACAGAAGCAAACAATTGAACTATCCATTTACAGACATAGATAACCCGACCTCTATATTGGATAACTCAGAACACAAGACACAATTTGAGTTCATAACTCAAAAATAAGACACAGAACAAAAATACTCAGAAAATGCAAGAACCGACAAACTCAAAATAGGACATCCTATTCAATATCTTTGCAAAAATAGCTGCAAAGATTGACCTTAGACTTAACAACGTCTAAACACTACCCTTTTCCCTGTGTTTGCAACAAGTTGACAAACATAACCTTCACAGACTCTAAACTTACTCATGTCCGAACAAAAAATATGAGAGAGCACTAAAAAAAGACACACACAAAAGTGAAGGAAAGAAAATGACACAAAAGACACTCTAAATACCTGAGCAACTAAAATAACGTACCTAGACTGTAACAACTATCTTGGTCAAGAAACGCTACTTCAACAAAAACCGCATCAGGTGAATTTGTGCACCGACTGAAGGCAATGTATGCCTTTAATACACCTAGTTTATTTTGGAGATGACAGTTTCCAAACTATGAACCAAGTCAGAACACATGATATACACCATCAATACACGTCTTAAATGAAAAGTTTAAGAACTATCCCTGTTGGTCTTCAAGGATAAACATGTCTTGAGATATGTCTTGACTTCTTGTTCGACATCATTCTTCTGGCTTGAAAAGATTAGTCTTTAAAAGACTTTCCATATGATTAGGAGCATAAGTACACTTCCTTTGTTGATCTTAATACCCCTTCACAATCGTGCTAATTAATTCCTTCTTCTACACAATACATTTACTAATAGTTGATGATACTAGTAAAGTCTTCAAACCATAATAGTAATTATGCATTTCCTGGGCATACTACTCTAAACAAACTCAGAATCTTCTTATTCTAAACCAAGGATAAACCTACCACTTTTGAATAAGGTGATAGAATATCAAGATTCATAGTCCCATCTCTTCCACAGGCTATCATCAACAATGATGTTACAACCTCATTTGGGACATCAACAACTTTACTACATAACCTATCAGCTTTGGTTCTGGAATCTCCATCAAGGGGACTTGTTTCCATCCATGCCCTTTAACAAAACTCCCCCATTCTCACAAAAGGATCTCACAAGATCTAATCTTCAGAGTAACCATACAACATAAATAAACTCTCACTATATTTTGTAGTAGGATGTTTAGAAGTTAGAATTTCATACACATATCAGAAAAACACTTAGCTCCCGTTTGTGATACGGTGAACTGACTTTTTAGTGTTTTGTATCGCAAATGTGCGGATAGCAAGAGTCGCCACCTGTGAAACCCCGATTTAATTCAGAAATTAAATAAATAGGAATTTAATTATTTAATTAATTAAAGACTTGAATTAATTATATTTTTGGAATTTATGGGATTAATTGAAGAAAAGAAGAGATGGAGGTGTGAGGTGTAATTAGGGGTGTGAGGAGTAAATTACACTACACTTACTAATTACCATTTGTTTTATTTTATTGGAATAAATAAAGGATTATTAGAAGGAATATAAAAAGGAAAAGAAAAGAAAATATGTCTTTTTGGAAAAAAGCTATTATACGTAGAGTTGGAGAAGAGAAGAGAAGAAGGAAAACCTAGAAGCGTCAGAATCTCGAAGAACCCACAAGGTAAGGGGTGATTTCGACTGATTAATGCTTATTATAGGTTTTGATGTTGATTCTATAGATCATAGCATGTTAGGAAATTGTGTTTGTGAAATTCTAGGGTTCTATGAATGTGTCCCTAAGAGTGTCAGAGGGTGTCAGATTGTGTCAGAATGTGTATGGAATGTGATTAGAGTGTCAGTAGATGAAAATAGATGATGGAAATATGTTGTTTGATGAGATAGATGATGAAAAATGATGTGTTTTAGTGTTTCCCATGTTGGAGTTCGTATGGGTATGTTTGAGTTTGAATTGAAATGGATGAATGCTGTCAAAAGTGCAGGAAATGGCTTTTTAATACGTGGGAACCGGTTCCTGTATGTGACGGAACCGGGTTCCCATACATTTTTCCAGCAACGAGGTTTTTGAACTTTTCAGGAACCGGTTCCTGTATATGTAGGAACCGGGTTCCAGCTTAAATTTTTGAAAAATGCCAAACTTTGAAAATTCATAACTTTCAAACCGTAAGTCCGTTTTGAGCACCGTTTTGGACGTTATTTTCTAAATTTAATGCTCTATTTTATGAACTGAAAATATTTTCCAAAACTTGAAATTATTTTGAAAATGAGCCAATTTCTGAGTTAAAGTGACTTTTGACTGACACATAGTTAATGGTGTGTTGTGGAGATCCTGTGTTGATGGATGTATTGGATGGTGTAGATGTAATAGCATGTTTACGCTGATGGTAAATGTATATATGATTGGTTGATATATCATGGTGATTGGTTTGCATGTTTATGCTGATGTTAGATGTATGCATGATGGTTGGAATATCATGTTTTTGGTTTTGATTCGGTTTATGATAATTGGTGTATTCATGATTGTATTGATATCATGTGTTTTGATGGTGGTATATGCCTGATAGTTGTTGATCTCAGTTGTTGTTGTTGTGGTATTTACTGACGATAGTCTTACCAAATGAAGGGTAAGTGTTTGGCATATTTATGCTTGCGATGATTTATTTCATGATCGTTGATGATATCATGTTGTAGTTGATGATGGTTTATGATGTCTGATGTGGTCATAACCTGTGTTGATGTTGCATGCTAGTGATGTGCGTGCATTTGCATTGTTTTGGTGTAGTTAATTCCCATTGTGCGGAATTTGACTTGGATTGCCGATAACCGATACCCGAGTGAGGATGGGTGGTTAGGCTGGATTCGTGTCCGAGTGGTTATGGACGAATCGATGGTACTGTATCCGGTTGATGATGAATCAGTGTTGGGTGACTTGGTCACGAGTCGGTACCGCATGCATTGAGTCTGCATTTTGATTGTATGGAATAGTAACATGTTAGGATGTCTTCCAGTGTTACTATTTTCTGATTGATGATTGTTGTGCATGATGATTATATGGTTGTAATTGTGTATTGAAATCTGGAGTTATGTTGAAATGGGTGGAGTAATATGCTTGAGATATATTGTTAATTGAGAAGCTTATAATATGCTTTAATTATGAGAAGTCTCACCCTTACTTTACCATTTCAGATTTAATTAGCAGCTGAGGAGTCGGTGAGGATGGCTATAGAGCTCATCTTTTTAGTCCGTGTGTCAGTGTCATGCTCTGATTAGGTTGTAACACTGGGGAACGCTTAGTTAAGAGAATCATTATGGTTTAATAGTTTTGGATTTGAATTCCTTGAGAACTATGATGTTTTATTAAATTTTGGGTTTGGTATCTCCGCTGTGTAAGACATGGTCTTATAATGATTAAATTGTTGAATGATGATCCTCAGTGTAGCATGGCTACTGTTTGAATGAAGGTTTATTCTATTTATTAATTGTGACATCCCGTGATTACCGTGTTAAACTCTGATTAAAGATGATTTAAATGTTAATTTAATTAATATATTCGGGGTATTTAGATGGGGTGTTACAATAGTGGTATCAGAGCATAGTCGGTCGTTGTGACCAGCGTCTTAATGTCAGTATTCCTCTTGTATACGACATGTGTGTGAAACACTGTCGGTACTTGCTTGTTTTTCCTAACTACTTGGTTGCAGGAGTGGTTTAGATGCAAGTGGGGGAGAAACTTTACTTCTCCGAGATATTCTGGTGTGAAGAGTTGGATCGATGTGCTATTGGTTACATGAGTGCAGATGTTGGTTAGATCGTAGTTCGACCGGAGGGATTACGAATCGAGAATTCAAGATGATGGTCGATCGGTTCTCTTAAGTGGTAACAATTAAGTACTTGTGTTGTTCGCATCACTGAGAGTGGAGGACGATGGTATGGATAATGGTGTCCCCGTTAGGTGTGAGTTCTAATGTTCCCCTGGGAATAATAGCAACTCGTCGTTAGAGCAAGATGTTGAATTAGCTTGAAATTATCATTCGGTTGAATGTTTGAAGTTAAACCAAGTAAGTATGAATCGTTTGATGAGTCGATGCATATTCTTGGCCTAGAAGATATTTGGTAATTAAGAAGGATGACTCTTAGGAGGTGAAGCTGGTGTGGTTGAATGTTGCAACATTTCCGGTTGACTGTGGAACTGTCTGTGTGAGTTACCTCTTGGTGTTCTTGAAAAGATTAATTGTGTCAGTGTCAATTGTTGATATAAAGTATGCAATTGTGTGAATTGGTTATTGGAATTGTAACTTGACGCAATTAATCATGGTGAATGATGTGTGTTGCGGTATGTTGAAGTTAGGATCTCAAATTTTGGATTCGGTGATGTTTTGGGATTTTTCACTCACAAGGTGGAAATCGATTACCTATCACAGGGAATTGATTTCAAGTCGACAACATTATTTTGAAAACTTGTAAGATTCATAACTTGAGTTTTGGATGTCTGATTTGAGTTCCGTTTGAAGCGTTGGAAAGATAATGTGATGAACTTTGTTTTAAAAATGGTCCCAGCACCGAAAGTAATTATTTATCATGTAATGATGTTTGAGAAGAATCAGAGTTGTTGTTGATGTCGTTCTTGGTACAAAACTTATTTCTATGACACCGTGCAAGAGGTCAACTTTTGAGTTAAGAGAATTGAGAAGCTATTGGAAGATGCGCAGTGAAATGGATTTGTAAAACCAAGTGTATTGTTTGGGGAGCTCTGATTTCCTTAGTCAAGGAGGAAGAAAGTAGCGCGAAGTGCGTGTGGATTTTTTTTGATAACTGATTTAAGTGGTGATTGAGACTAAATACCTATTTCAAATTGTTGGCGATTTGATGGATCAATTGGTTGGAAAGTATGCCTTCAGTAAAGTCGAATTTCGGTTAACTTACCTTCGTGGTCAGGTTAAGGATGAAGATAGTTAGAGGTAAGCTTCTAAAACTCGGTATGGGTATGTTGAATGTTGTGAGGTGAATCCCAATTTCGAAAGGGGAGTAGAATTTTGTTAAGTTTTTATGGTGTAGATTACGGTATGAGGATGTGAGTTTTCTTTATCATGATATCTTAAGTGACGGTAATGCGGTAGACCCATCTGAGGCTGACGTAGTGTTGTAGTGGGAAAGTCCAAAATTTGTTGCGGATATTGGAAGATTGTATGGGCATAACCAGTAACAATCGCAGTTATTTGAGACGAGGTCAAGAATGATATATTCTCAATGAATGAGATGTTGGTATTAGTAAGAATGTGAAAGTAGTAGAGATGCAACTTATGTCGATTGAGGTGAATAAGTGACGTTAGCTTCTGAGGAAAAGATAAGTGATGGTAGAGGAAAAATAAATTCGATAGGAAGTGCAATCATGTTTAAGATGTCAAAATATTGACATGTGTTAAGAAAACGTTGGAAGTTTCTTTTACCGATCATATGATGAGATGTATTATCGAGATTGCATTTGAAATAAGGTTCAGATTGAACATATATGGATCCTAGACGTTATGAGATTTAAAGGGAGACTAAGAGTTGTGAATGTTGTTAAAGTTCTCCGCATGGATAAGGATTTCAAATAGAAACAAAATGAGTTATGGTGTATTTGGTATGTTAGCATCTCATGAGGAGGAAAATACTTAACAATCGTGTGATGCTAAGTGAGTGTGAAGAAGATTATGTAAACTGTTTGATCGATGGTATCTCATCGTCGAGGTCAAATGAGGAATAATTATGGAAGAAGTTGTAAACCTTAAAGGAAGATTATTGGACCATGGTGCTTGGGTGACTTCGAGCACGAGTTCTAAAGGAACGCTATTATAGTTTGGTACGGTGGTTTATACTCCATTGTGATTGTCGGCTATCTATTGACAAATTGAGGAACTGATCACCCTTAATCTCTTGTTGATAATAGACGGGGTCGTGTTGGATTGAATAGACTCATCTTGCAAGCTTGATAGTGTGTGAGGTGGATGACGTTCTATTGAGAGGATAGTAGTTCGTCAGTTCGCATGAAACTAAGAGGAAAAGGACTATGAAAAAGACTTGGGAAATTATCTAGCGGGTCGGAGACTTGAGTGTGTATGCAAGTTGAAGCCGCGGAGTGGAAGGTTTAGAATGTAAGAAGGTGAACAGTGATTTTGGTAGATGTTAAGGAGAAAGTCTAAAGATAAATATGAAACTTGTAGAGCTGGTAGTCGATGATAATCAAATGAAGATAATGACTTAAGGTAATTAATCAGAGTCGCGTAGAGAAAGCGTAACGTGATGCACTTTGTTATGCGAGTATGATTTTTTTTTTTTTGGAAGTCGCAAATTAAACGTTAGAAGGTGTGGAGTTTATGAAATTATTAGAAATTCCAGAATAGAATTGTTAGGTGAAAGGTTCTATGTCTTATTGATGTTACATCCATTATAAGAGATGTATTAATTGCAAGCTCTATCGTTGGAACGTAGCCTCGTGGTACTGGCATTGTGTATGAATGTTGGGGACATTGCGGTTCGATGGAGGTTCTTATAATTGTGCTGCAGTGTAAGGAAGTGATAAATCGTGTATCTTAGAGTGAATGGGGTAAGGAGTGAGCTGAGCTGATGTATTCTTAACCCGATAGCAATGGATCGTGTGGGATTCTAGTGGTTGAATAAGAAGGATATTTGTTAGTGATATTGGAAATGATGTCAAACATGACGTGATAGTTGGAAGGAAGGATTTCAAGAGCTGAAGAGGAGGTTGACTAGTGCTCCGATCTTCATTTTGCCGAATCCGACTCATGATCTAGAGTTGGCAGCTGTTGTGTTTATTTTGAAGTTGGGGAGGCATTATTTATATGGTTCTCGATTTGAGGTATTAGTGATCATAAGAGCCTGAAATATCTCTTTGATTAGGAAGAGTTGAAACGGTTGCGAGTCAAAGAGATCGCATTGGTAAGAGTAGCTTGGGGAGGACCAGCAGATGGAAATGTTACATGTGAACTGGAGAGTCAGATGAAGGACTCATATCCCGAACTGTTCGTCTAAGTGGTGTTTTCGAGGACGAAAACTCTTTTAGTGGGGGAGAGTTGTGACACCCGATTTAATTCGTAAATTAAATAAATAGGAATTTAATTATTTAATTAATTAAAGACTTGAATTAATTATATTTTGGAATTTATGGGATTAATTGAAGAAAAGAAGAGATGGAGGTGTGAGGTGTAATTAGGGTGTGAGGAGTAAATTACACTACACTTACTAATTACCATTTGTTTTATTTTATTGAATAAATAAAGGATTATTAGAAGGAATATAAAAGGAAAAAAAGAAAATAGGTCTTTTGGAAAAAGCTATTATAATGTAGAGTTGGAGAAGAGAAGAGAAGAAGGAAAACCTAGAAGCGCCGAATCTCAAGAACCCACAAGGTAAGGGTGATTTCGATCGATTAATGCTTATTATAGGTTTTGATGTTGATTCTATAGATCATAGCATGTTAGGAAATTGTGTTTGTGAAATTCTAGGGTTCTATGAATGTGTCCCTAAGAGTGTCAGAGGGTGTCAGATTGTGTCAGAATGTGTATGGAATGTGATTAGAGTGTCAGTAGATGAAAATAGATGATGGAAATATGTTGTTTGATGAGATAGATGATGAAAAATGATGTGTTTTAGTGTTTCCCATGTTGGAGTTCGTATGGGTATGTTTGAGTTTGAATTGAAATGGATGAATGCTGTCAAAAGTGCAGGAAATGGCTTTTTAATACGTGGGAACCGGTTCCTGTATGTGACGGAACCGGGTTCCCATACATTTTTCCAGCAACGAGGTTTTTGAACTTTTCAGGAACCGGTTCCTGTATATGTAGGAATCGGGTTCCACTAAATTTTGAAAATGCCAAACTTTGAAAATTCATAACTTTCAAACCGTAAGTCCGTTTTGAGCACCGTTTTGGACGTTATTTTCTAAATTTAATGCTCTATTTTATGAACTGAAAATATTTTCCAAAACTTGAAATTATTTTGAAAATGAGCCAATTTCTGAGTTAAAGTGACTTTTGACTGACACATAGTTAATGGTGTGTTGTGGAGATCCTGTGTTGATGGATGTATTGGATGGTGTAGATGTAATAGCATGTTTACGCTGATGGTAAATGTATATATGATTGGTTGATATATCATGGTGATTGGTTTGCATGTTTATGCTGATGTTAGATGTATGCATGATGGTTGGAATATCATGTTTTTGGTTTTGATTCGGTTTATGATAATTGGTGTATTCATGATTGTATTGATATCATGTGTTTTGATGGTGGTATATGCCTGATAGTTGTTGATCTCAGTTGTTGTTGTTGTGGTATTTACTGACGATAGTCTTACCAAATGAAGGGTAAGTGTTTGGCATATTTATGCTTGCGATGATTTATTTCATGATCGTTGATGATATCATGTTGTAGTTGATGATGGTTTATGATGTCTGATGTGGTCATAACCTGTGTTGATGTTGCATGCTAGTGATGTGCGTGCATTTGCATTGTTTTGGTGTAGTTAATTCCCATTGTGCGGAATTTGACTTGGATTGCCGATAACCGATACCCGAGTGAGGATGGGTGGTTAGGCTGGATTCGTGTCCGAGTGGTTATGGACGAATCGATGGTACTGTATCCGGTTGATGATGAATCAGTGTTGGGTGACTTGGTCACGAGTCGGTACCGCATGCATTGAGTCTGCATTTTGATTGTATGGAATAGTAACATGTTAGGATGTCTTCCAGTGTTACTATTTTCTGATTGATGATTGTTGTGCATGATGATTATATGGTTGTAATTGTGTATTGAAATCTGGAGTTATGTTGAAATGGGTGGAGTAATATGCTTGAGATATATTGTTAATTGAGAAGCTTATAATATGCTTTAATTATGAGAAGTCTCACCCTTACTTTACCATTTCAGATTTAATTAGCAGCTGAGGAGTCGGTGAGGATGGCTATAGAGCTCATCTTTTTAGTCCGTGTGTCAGTGTCATGCTCTGATTAGGTTGTAACACTGGGGAACGCTTAGTTAAGAGAATCATTATGGTTTAATAGTTTTGGATTTGAGTTCCTTGAGAACTATGATGTTTTATTAAATTTTGGGTTTGGTATCTCCGCTGTGTAAGACATGGTCTTATAATGATTAAATTGTTGAATGATGATCCTCAGTGTAGCATGGCTACTGTTTGAATGAAGGTTTATTCTATTTATTAATTGTGACATCCCGTGATTACCGTGTTAAACTCTGATTAAAGATGATTTAAATGTTAATTTAATTAATATATTCGGGGTATTTAGATGGGGTGTTACACCACCGACTTTTATTTTTATCCAATTAAGGGAAGGTAAAAGTACAGAAAAGACCTTCGTTAGATTCTGAGTACGGGAGAATGGTTATGAAAAGGGAAGGTATTAGCACCCCTTTCCATCCGTAGTTATCTACGGGCTCTTAGTTGCTCTAGATCACTTTAAAATTGTGCTTTCTGTGTGTTTGACAAAAATGTTTTGAAAAGGCATTTCGCTTTGACTTTGTAATGATTCATGTAGGAATGTATACAAAGTGTTCGGAAATGTTTCGTTTTTGAAAAGAGTTTGAACTTTGAAAAAAAAGGTGAGGTGTGAAAAGTATTTTGATAGAGCAAGCAACTAAAAGTCTTCTTACCTACTCAGAATTGGTCGTTTTTTTGTATTGTTACGTTCCTTTAGAATAGCGTCATCCATACCATTAGTTGGTGGTAACTCCATTCGTTGGATGTAAGCGGACATTCAAGGGACATCGGATGGTCATAGAAGGCAACTTGAGGAAGTATCCTAGCATATTCAAGGACTATCATCATTTTCGAGGCGACAATCGAGGGTCAAGATCATGTATTCGGAGGCGACATTGTGGGTCTTATGATCTTTGTATCGGGACTATGATGATTTGTTTTGAAGGCAACGTGCTAGAATACCTCTACATTCGAGGACTTGACCATTTTGAATTCGTAAGGCAACGAGAGAATTACCCTAAGGGGTGCGTGTGTGAAGAAGTGTGTTGATTCAGGTATTTTATCTTGAAAATTATGAGTGAGCTATGTTGATTTTAGTCTTGCCATACACGCCTAGTTACTAGCAATTTATAGGGTGCGGAAATTAAAATGGAATGTAAAGTGCGGAAAGGTAAATGTCCCACATGGCTTTGGGGCAGATACATAATTTAAACTTGCGGAAAATAAAAACCTAATTTAAACTATTACATCCCATAGACAGTTACATTATTGGAAAAAATAAAATGATGAAGAAGAAATCGTCTGAATCGGATCAACCTGTAAAAGAATGAGAACTCAGGAAATATGATGAAATCGAAATAAGAGAAAATGTTAGAAAAAAAGAAAATTTAAAAGTAAGAAAAATATGACATGCTGGAAATAATATAAATATGCTAAAATAATTTTTTGGGATTTTTTGAATGCATTTTAATAATTAAAAATGAATTAAAAGTGATTTAAATGCAAAATTATGAATAAAAATAAATATGCATGCAAAATTATATTTTTTAATTTTATAAATTAAATAAAGGTTTTCTGAAAATAAATGCAAAAAGAAAAATAATTTTTGGTAATTTTTTAATGCAGAAATAAAATTATGAAAAGAAATTAAAATGATGCAAAAATATTAAATAATATAGAAAATATGAAAAAGTGCAAAGTTTGTAAAAGAAAAGAAAGAATCGGTCCCAGGCTGAATCGAACTTGTGACCATGGGGTGAAACCTTGAGATTGCTTGCCTCTACCACTACGCCACTTGACACTTGGTGTTGGAAAAGTGAAAATCAATTGCATTTGAATGATGACGCGTCAGGGTTATGTTTGAAAATCAAAGTCAGCACGCGTGGGGCCCAGGTGGAAAGAGAGAGCGAATCAGAACGCGTCATAGCGCCACGCCATCCCTTGCCGGTCAAACAGAGTCAGTGACGCCGGAGCCCTAGCTCCGGTCGTCTTCTCCGGCGACCCAATTCCCTGAACCTGCGAAAACACGAAAAATAAAAGAACAAAAGGTACCCTACCCCCCTAAATCGAGGGCTGCGATCTCAATGGTGCCATTAGCTTGTCCTAAAAATGCTTATACAAGCCGGTTCGACTCAATCAGCTTGTGAAGCCCTAATAATGGCACTATGATTTCCAGACGTCCAAGCTTGCATGTAAGGGTTCCATCAGATCCTAAATACCACCCAAATCGGAGCAGTGGATTGAGCACGATTCTGGATGGTTTTGCTTCAAGTAAAGGTTGATTTTGCTTGCTGGGATATCAAGGAGCAAGATTTGATGGTTAAAACACCTTGAAACCGGCTGGAAATTGAAATTCGAATTTCTCAAGTTTCTTGAAAAAATTTGCAAGAATAAGGGTTTGGCTTGAGCTAGGGTTTCCTATGGCTGGCTTGTGATATTGCTGAGTATTTATAGAGGCATTTGAGAGAGGAAAAAGAGTGAAAAAAGATTGATCAATCAATGTGCAATATTTCTCATTCAAATAAAATCAAATTTCCTTAAAAATTTGATTTTTTCTTTCCATATGCATGCTATCACGAATTTGGTATGCTTGGTGGGCTATCTTGGACTTCAAGGAAAATATAAATCCAATCCATTTGAAAAAATATATTATTTTCATATTTTATATAATTTATTTTTGAATTAAATGTTCTAAAATTCAAAGATAAATCATAAAAATAGAAAATCACCATGGCCAAGCATTTATGGGTCAAGAATAATGTCATGAACAAGTTTGGATCAAAAGATTTTAGGCCCATTTGGAAAATTTTGCATTTTGACCAAAATGTCCTTTTGTGCAATTGTCCAAAATTGCCCAACTTCTGAATAGTGTATCTTACTCAATTTTCAACATTTTTTAGTGTTCTTGGACTTTTTGGAAATCTCTAAGAGTCCTCTAACCAACCTTTTTGGTCTCATCTCAATTGGAGTTTCCATGCTCAATATATCTTCAAAACAAAAAGTTGACTTTTTGTTGACTTTGAAAATGACTTGTAATGTTTTGAGCCATACCTCTCAAATGAAGCATTTTTTGAACATTCTTGTGAGACATGAAGTTGTAGAGAATTGAATTTCCTTCAAAACAAGAGGTGGTGGAAAACTTTCTGAGAAAGTATGAAGAAGTTATGATCAGTCAAAGTTCAGTTGACTTTTCACCTAGAAACCCTAATTTAGAAAGTTTGACTTTTGAGCAAATCTTGAGTTTTCTTGATGAATCATGATCAACCCTTGATCAAATGATGAATGTCACTTCAAAATGAGGATGTTGACCAAAAATTATGAAGCTTGACTGTATGTTGACCACAGTTGACTTTTTGTCCAATATAACTGATTTTCAACCATCTGAGCAATTGTCTGAGGAAACTTGACTTGTAAGGCTTGAAACTTGACATGGAGAATCTTTGAAGCATATGAGGAGGCATGAAGACCATTGGAGATGTTGGAAGTCCATCTTGACCTGAGAATTGTCAAACCCTTGTTTGGGTTGATTTTCTAGGAGAGAGTTTGTCTGATCAACTCTTGAGGAATCCTTGAGTATGCATGTATGAAATATCTTGAGAAGATGGAGGGCAAATTTTGGGGTATGACAGCTGCCCTGCTCAATCTTCTTGTACCGAAGGTTAGATTGACACGCCTGCCTTTCGTGACCAAGGTAGAAGATGATTGAACACTCGAGTACACCTGAAAATTTGCACTCGCTGTTGGCCGATGATGCGGGAATGGGCTTATAGATGCCATTTGGAGAAGCTGGATACTTCGTTGGGGGATGAGTCGTACGCTAGATTCGAGAATGTCGATAGGAGAATTGACGGGGATGGGCTTGAGATGCCATCTGGAAAGATCGATGCTGGGGAGTGAGCCGACGCCAGCTCGTAGTCGCTTCGGAAGGAGCATGGAGATGGGCTTAAGATGCCATCCGGAGGGAGTCGTATGTTAGACTTCGTGCTCATCTTTGAATGAAGTTATTGATTTGTATTGATCTTTAACCAAATATGCAGCATTCTGAAGGCGAAGAAATGTTGACAAGTAGTCGGAGATGGGCTTAAGATGCCATCCAAGGCAACCGAGTCGCACGCTAGACTCGAGTCTGTTGATAATAAGAAGGATCGAATAAATCTTCGTGCCTTATCGTGAGGGAGGTAGTAGTTGGCAAAATGTGGATATCTTCCTGTGCATCGGTGTTGATCCATTGCATTATCGGAGGATAACCAAGGGCGGTCTTCGATAGTTTTCCGTCGATTCGGGCTTAATCCGAACCCGTCGGAGGACAACTAGGCGGTCTTTCGATAGTTTTCCGTCGAGATTCGGGCTTAATCTCGACCACCGTCGGAGGACAACTAGGGTGGTCTTTCGATAGTTTTCCGCCGATTCGGGCTTAATCCTAGACCACTGTTTGAAGTGACTTTCACTGCTTTGGAAAAACAAGAGAAACTTTGATAGAATATTTGTTAGTCTTATGCAAAGTATGATGCATGACAATGTATATGAATGACATATGCATGAATTATGACTTTATGAGTAATGTATGAATGATAGATGTTGTGGTATTTCAAAACATATCCATCTTGAAGAAGATGTGGATGTTCTGCTTGAGGATTTCTGTCTTCTGCTTGGGGATTGAGTAGGTGAGAACCCCGCTTTTAAAGGAGAAAAAAGATATCCTGGATTCCTCCGATGCACTATCTGACCAAGTCTTGGGCCTAGATATTGTTGAGGAAGGTAGAGATTTGAGAAGCTCGTCGTCGGAGATCTCATACATAGACCCTGCTGGGGAGAGTCTGGGAGGAAGTCCGTTGGGGATCTTGCATGTAGACTCTGTTGGGAAAAATCAGGTGGCGCTCTACTGGGGATGCTGAATGCGGATCTCACTGGAGAGCATTTGATGGTTGCTGGGAGACCGGGTTAGGGCCCTTTGGAATCTCTGACTGGGGAATAGGAGATGTAGATTTTCTCCGATGTACTATCTGACCAAGTCTCGAGTCTGGATACCGCTGCTGGAGAAAAGGAGAATTGTTGAGAGATATCCGCTGGGGATAAACATCTTAGCCGGGGATGAAGTGTTATTGATGTAACATTGCTCAGTTGAGTGGAATCACTGCTCGTGGATTAACATATACTCCGCTGGGGGAGGTTTAGTGAGTGACGTCTCTGCGGGGATCATGTTCTGCGGGGGAATATTTTTGGTGACCTTCGTCGTCATCTCAATTCCTAGAGCCTGTAGTAATTACTTTTGTACGTCCACCTTTCGTATGTTTGTGATTAGATTCTTATTGTCACATGCGTATAATCATTCAAAACAAACGTTGGACTTATTGCAAACGACAACAACAAAAATTGTAAAGAGAAAGAAGCTTGCATTTATTTGAAAGGTGGCGTATGGCCAAGTATTTTGTACACAAGAAAGGTAAAAAGCTATGCGGAAACAATCTCGTTAAGTTCCAACTATGCTAGTACTCATATATTTCGACTATCTCATCTCCTGTCGTAGAAAGTGAGTAGGCTGATCTTCGCCATTTGAATCTCGATGTAGTCTAGAAGCGTGATCCGAAGAGACATAGTCGACGCTTAAATCCCTAACTTTGCCTAGACCGCCCTTTCGGTTTTCCTACCAGATACCTTTTTGCCCAAGCCGCCTTTTCGGTTTCGACTTGCCGGTGTACATCTTTGTATATATCCTTAACTTTTGCCCGAACCCTTTTGGTTGATGCCCTTATTTTTGCCTAGGTCATCGACCTAGCGGGTCTCTTTATGCGTAGTATTTTTGACTATGTTTATGCTTCAGGGTGTGGAAGTCTTCACCATCCATGGTGCTAAGTATCATAGCTCCGCCGGAAAACACTGTCTTGACTACAAACGGTCCCTCGTAGGTGGGAGTCCATTTGCCCCTGGGATCACCTTGTGGAAGGATGATGCTCTTGACTACTAGATCACCGACTTGGTAGACTCGGTGCTTGACTTTCTTGTTAAATGCTCTGATCATTCGCTTCTGATAGATCTGTCCATGGCAGATGGATGCGAGTCGCTTCTCATCAATCAGGTTAATTTGGTCAAGGCGAGTCTGGACCCAATCGTCTTCGCTTAACTCTGCGTCTTGGAGGACTCTGGTTGAGGGTATCTAAACCTCGATGGGTAGGACTGCTTCCATACCATATACAAGAGAGAAGGGGGTTGCCCCTGTTGATGTTCGCGTTGTAGTGCGATAGCCATGAAGAGCAAATGGTAACATCTCATGCCAATCTTTGTAAGTCACTGTCATTTTCTGTATAATCTTCTTAATGTTCTTATTGGCGGCTTCCACTGCGCCATTCATCTTAGGCCGATAAGGAGAAGAATTGTGATGTTTGATCTTGAACTGCGTGCAGAGTTCGGTGATCATCTTATTGTTGAGATTGGAACCGTTATCTGTGATAATCCTTTCGGGAGTGCCATACCGACAGATAAGATTATGCTTGATGAAACGAGCCACAACGTTCTTGGTAACAGATGCAAACGAGGCTGCTTCTACCCATTTGGTAAAGTAGTCAATTGCCACAAGGATGAAACGATGTCCGTTGGAAGCGGTGGGCTTAATTTCTCCAATCATGTCAATGCCCCACATTGCAAAAGGCCAGGGAGCTGTTAGAACGTTCAGAGGTACTGGAGGTACGTGCACTTTGTCCGCATAAATCTGACATTTGTGACAAGATCGAGCGTAGCGGTGACAATCAGCTTCCATGGTGGACCAATAGTAACCTGTTCTCAGAATCTTCTTAGCCATGGTGTGTCCACTGGAGTGGGTACCAAATGCGCCTTCGTGTAACTCTTCCATGATACGTATTGCTGTTTTCTGATCTACACAGCGGAGTAAGCACAACTCGTGGTTGCGCTTGTATAAGATGCCGTTGCTGAGGAAGAATTTGGAAGCGAACCTCCTCATGAACTTCTTATCATTGACAGATGCCCCTGCGGGATATTCTTGAGTCTCAAGATACCTCTTCACGTCGTAGTACCAAGGTTTCTCTTCTGTGTCAAGCTCATAACAATATGCTGGTTCGTCAAACTTCTCAATGATGATCTGGGGAGCCTCGTTGTCCCATCTGACCTTGAACATAGATGACATAGTAGCCAATGCGTCTGCCAACTGATTCTCTTCTCGTGGAATATGATTGAAAGTAATCAAACTCAAAACATGCTCTCGATACGGAATGAGATTCGGATGTTTTGTATCCCACTCGCCCTTAATCTGACTGATCACTAAAGCCGAGTCTCCATATACTTGCAAGAACTTGATTCTTAAGTCAATAGCAGCTTTGGTACCCATGATGCACGCTTCATATTCGCCCATGTTGTTCGTGCAACTGAAACATAATCTGGCGGTGAAAGGCGTGTCCGCTGCAGGATGTAATGATGGCGCCAATGCCATTGCCAAGTGTTTGAGGCTCCATCAAAGACCATGGTCCATCGGGATCCTTGTTCGGTCCTTCGTGGGCCCGGTTCTTCTAATCTGTGACTAGTAAAACATCTTCATCTGGAAATTAATTGCATAGACGATAGTCATCTACGGCTTGATGAGCCAAATGATCGGCTACTACTTCCTTTGATCGCTTCGAGAAGTGTCTTGGATGTCATATTCGGTCGATCATTTGCCATCTTGCTATTCTTCCGGAGAGCTGGTTTCTCAAAATATATTTTATCGGATCCATCTTGGAAATCAACAAGGTAGTGTGAGTCAACATATAATGTCTTAGTCGGCAGCCCAAAAAGCGTTGCAAGTTTTCTCTGTGAGTATCTTGTTTCACATCGGTAAACTTTTTGCTAAGGTAGTATATTGCATGCTCTTTTCGACCAGACTCGTCATGTTGCCCCAACACACACCTCATTGAGTTCTCTAACACTGTCAAGTACATGATAAGAGGTCTTCCTTCAGCAGGCGGCATTAGGATAGGAGGATTCTGTAGGTACTCCTTGATTTTGTCAAAAGCGATCTGGCAATCGTCGTTCCATTCCACTACTTGATCTTTCTTTAGTAACTTAAAGATTGGCTCACAAGTAGCAGTTAGATGTGCAATGAATCTGGAAATGTAGTTCAATCGGCCCAAGAAACCTCTGACTTCCTTCTCGATACAGGGCGCTGGCATCTCTTGAATAGCTTTAACCTTAGCAGGGTCAACTTCAATACCTTTTCCACTGACAACAAACCCTAGGAGTTTTCCGGATCTGACTCTAAAAGTGCACTTGTTAGTATTGAGTCTCATCACTTCTTCAATCATCAAACAGTTTCTGAAAATGATCAAGATGTTCTTCTTCAGTCTGTCATCGAGCTATCATGTCGTCGACGTAGACCTCTATCTCGTGATGAATCATGTCATGAAATAACGTCACCATAGCACGCTGATAAGTGGCGCCCGCATTCTTCAGCCCGAACGGCATAACCTTGTAACAGAAAGTGCCCCACTGTGTAACAAAAGTAGTCTTCTCCATGTCTTCAGGAGCCATTTTGATCTGATTGTAACTGGAGAAACCATCCATGAAGGAGAAAACCTTGTGCTGAGCGGTGTTGTCAACCAGAACATCAATATGAGGAAGTGGAAAATCGTCTTTCGGACTCGCTTTATTCAGATCTCTGTAATCCACACACATTCGTACCTTGCCATCCTTCTTAGGCACGGGTACCACATTTGCAACCCACTGTGGATAGGAAGTAACAGCTAAGAAACCGGTGTTGAACTGCTTCATAACTTCGGCTTTGATTTTCTCTGACATTTCAGGACGCATGCGACGAACCTTCTGTTTCACTGCGAGAAAACCTTCTTTGTCGGCAATCGGTGTACCACAATATCAATGTCCAAACCCGGTATGTCTTCGTATGACCAAGCAAAACCTCGATATAGTCTCGTAGCATCCGAACCAACCTTTCTTTAACACTGCTCAAGACCCGCTCCTATCTTGATCTCTTTTCTGCCTCTCGTTAGTACCCAAATTCACAACCTCAACTTGCTCTTCATGTGGTCATAACTCGCCCTCTTGGTAGCAGGCAAGTTCTCCGCACTTCACAATCTTCCTCACTTTCTTCTTTGGTAGATCGGATTATCGTCATATTTAGCAATAGCATAGTGTTATTAACGAGATCCGAGTGATTATCGAGTATCACGTGTGTGTAAGAAACACATAGCTTTTGAAGGGGTGATAAAGTAAAGAAAGAAAACAAACAATTGAATGCAAAAGTCCAACGAATTTATTGAATGAAAACGCAAACAATGATAATAACCTCAAACGAGCCATGATGCCCCGGGTAAGGCACTAGGCTTTCAAAGTTTATGGTTCAAACATAAAGAAATACGAAAAAGCAAAACAAAACAAGAGCAATTACTCCTGACTAAAGGAGATTGGTATGACGTCTTCGGCCTTCCAATTGTTGAGCCCTTTGTCTGGAGTTGGGAAGATCCACTTGCTGATGTCGAAGTCGTTGTCGTCGTCTTCTATAGCATGGACTCCACTCTGGCTGATGCGGAAAGGAAGTTGGCCGGCGCGTTCGCGGCGTATCATCTTCTGACCCTTGATGGTGAAGCCTAAACCAGTCTTGTCGGATTTGAAAGGAAGATCAGGGAGCTGACCCCAAACAGTGCTACCTCTTTGTTCAACAGCAGCTTGAGCATCTTTTAGTGACGCCATTCTGGGCGGAACTTGTGTAACTTCAGGAGAGTCAACAGGCATGACTCTGGGTATTGTTTCAAAAGCTTGACAAGGAGTCTCAAAGAATTCACCCTCCATCTCGAAGTATCGGAACGACTGTAGATGACTGACCATGTACTCTTCTTCACCACACACTGTGACAACCTTCCCTTTCACTGGGTACTTCAGTTTCTGATGTAAGGTAGAGGTAACAGCGCCTGCCCCATGTATCCAAGGGCGTCCAAGTAGGCAAGAGTAAGCTGGACGAATGTCAATGACAAAGAATGTGGAGTCAAAAGTCTGGAAACCAACTTTGACAGGCAGAATGAGCTCTCCAAGTACTGTTCTCTTAGAACCATCAAAAGCTCTCACAATAATGTCACTGGGTCTCAGAACCAACCCCTCGACATCAAGCCGATCAAAAGTAGTTTTTGGAAGGATATTCAGAGCAGAACCGGTATCAACCAAAACATGAGATAAGGTAATGCCCTTGCATTCAGCAGAGATGTGCAAGGCTTTGTTGTGTTTCTTTCCGGAAGGAGTCAAATCAGCATCAGAGAAGCCTAGGCCGTTGTTGGCAGCCAGGCTAGCAATACAAACTTCAAACTGGTCGGTGGTAGTGTCTTGAGGTACGTGAGCGTTCTTCAGAAACTTCACCAAGGCATTAGCATGAGCCTCGGAGCACAAGAGTAGAGCAAGCATGGATATCTTGGACGGAGTCTGTCCCAACTGTTCCACAACATTGTAGTCACTCTTCTTGATAATCTTCAGAATTTCCTCCATTTCTCGTTTGGAGGTGTCTTCAGCAACTTCCTTCGGTACTTTTGGCTGAGCAGGATGAGTCACTGGTTCTTTCCCTCTAGCTTGGGGAATGGGTTGAATAGCTGGAATGCGAGCTGGAGTCGCAGTGTCTTTTGGAGGAGAGATTTCTGGAGAGAAAACCCTTTCGGTTCTGGTCACCTTACTTGATCCGGTGATGTTGTCAATGTCAGGAATGGTGGCTTCAACTGTAATATCTTCAATGGTCAGAGGGTCTTGCTTGACGCCATAATAGTAGACATCAGCTCCATAATTCCAAGGGATAGCCTTGTCAGAGGAATACGGAACTAGCCTTGGAGAAGTGATGATGAGAGGTGCCACTCTAGGCACGGAGTCAGCAGAGGAAATCCTTATAGTGTTAACATCAGCATAGTCTTCTGGGAAATCGTCCCCCCATCCGGTCGCCTTAACATCTTCAATAGGAATTTTGTAACCCTCAGGAACAGTGTACTTCACCATGTAATCATACTTTCCACTTGGCTCCCCCAAGGTATCCCACACAGATGGTACAGTTTCATTCGCATTGTCAATCTTCAACTTAGACATTTCCTCACACAGCTTCTGCACAGGTGGTTTCAGAAATAGTATCTCACGGTTGTCCATCATGCACTGAACACGTCTTCTCAACCAAGCACAACCATCAGTGCGATGGGCACCAACGACAATTCTCCGGGCATCCCGGATTGACACCGCTTACAAAATTCTTCTTAATCATCGAGGAATGGTCAAGTCATCTATGTTGAAAACATAAGTATCATCCCCAACAGCATTGGAACTCTTGTCATGATTAGGCATAGGCGCATTGATCACATTCGGAGTCTCAACAGGAGGATCGAACTCAATCTGCTTAGCTTCAATCATATCTTGAATCTTGTTCTTCAGAGCCCAACAATCATCAGTACTATGTCCTGGGCTATTGGAATGGTAAGCACACTTAGCATTAGGATTGTATTTCAGAGAGGAAGTGTTGACATTATGAGGAGGATCCCTCAAAGTAATCAGCTCTGCTTTCAACATGTGTTGCAAGGTTTGCGACAATGGCATGTTGATCTTCGTAAATTGTCTTCGTTGCGCGTTCTGGTTATGCACATTGTCTCACCGAGGTTGTCCGATGTAGGATCGAGATCACAACCCCACGATTGAGCACGGTCGGTCTTGGCTCGGCTTTTCGACCATACACATTGGCTTCTTTCTTACCACCAAAGATCTTTCGCAGCTTTGAAGATGTCTCTATCTGAATCTTCCCACTCTTGATACCAGCTTCAATACGCCGCTTATAAGTATCACCGGTGAATCCGGTCAAGAGTTTCCAATCGATGATTGAAGAATGGGCTGTTGTTCCCATGAACATATCAACCAACTCCCTATTGGACAAGGGTGGTTGAACTCGCTAGCTTTCTCCATTTCGAGCATACTCCTTGAACTTCTCACGACCCATAGACATGCTTCGTAGTTGCATGCGAGTGGGTGTCAATTCAACATTGTACTCATACCAGAAAGCATCAGCTAAGTCACCCAAGTACGGATACGGTCATTCTCTAGTCGATAGTACCATTCCAATTGAGTTCGGACAAACTCTCTTGAAAATAGTGCATCCACAACTTTCATCATGGGGATTGATCTTCCGACATAGGACTTCAAATGCGCTTAGGGCAAGACACACCATCATACTTAGCAAAAGTAGGAACTTTGAACTTGGGAGGAATCACAACAGACAGACTCGGATCATCAAAATTCAGCCGGACATCTTCAGATTTTCCACAGCATTCAGACGGTCTTCAAGTTGCTTGTACTTGTCATCTTCATCAGAGTATTGGCCACCATCATAGTTCTTCTCAAGCTCAGGCTGACTGCCTTCACCATCACCCTTGTTACTTTGCTCATCCTCCTTCTTGACACTTCCTTTAGAGAGCTCGATTCGACTAACCACTCTAGGACCTCTCTTTGTAGTGTCTGCCCATGTTGAGAAGACCAACAACCTTCTTCTTTCTGTTGATGAGCTTCTTCAAATCTTCTTGGCCTTGGACCAAACTGGTGAACATCTGCTGAAACTGAGCATTCTGAGCTTGAAGATCTTTGACAGACTGTTCAAGAGCCATTTCTGCTAAAATAAATAGCGAGCAAATGAGAAAACCAATCTTCAATGTACCTGTGATGCAATGTTATGCTATGATATGCAATGTTTATGCGAATGCAATGCAATGTTTTCAAGGACCTTAGAGATTTAAATTTGTTAAACAAGCAATGAACAAACACTTATTAGCACTCTTCTTATTATTCTTTTTTTCTTTTTAAGTACAAAGGATAGTTCAAGACAAATAAAAGAAAAACATATAAATCCTAAAGCTCTAAGTCTCCCATGGGCGCTTCCTCTTGGTGCCGATGTAGGCGTTGATGTTTCGCTCCTCGTGAAGTAGCTTAGTCAACTCTAGCACTTTCTTCTCACTTGCATAGCACTGAGCTTCAAAGGTATCCCTCTCTTCTTTAAGCTGAATCCAGGATCTCTTCAAGTCTTCAAAATCGGTAGGCATGTCGGATGGAGAATAGGTACGTCACCTATAGCAACAGGTTCCATAATTACTGGTAGAACAGGCGTGAATGGAATCATGAGGTTTTGAGCTCGAGCTCGCACCCATTTGAGGTAAGGTTCCCAAGGAATGGAGTTCTGGTGCCCTAAAGTCTTGGTATCAGTCTTCTTTACCATGCCCCAAGCGTGTATGAACCTTCGTCGGTAACTCTGGAGATCGTGGTTGTAGTCGAACACAATATCTTGGAGAAGCATATCATGTGGTCCATCTCTTCGAGCAAAACCAAACTGACATAGAGCTAAAGAAGGGTTGTAAGTAATACCTCCCCTTATACCAAGTAGTGGTACATTAGGGAATTCTCCACAACGCTCAATGAAGGTGAAGTCCTTTTGAGAGAAAAGACTCCAACGGATATCGGAATGAGAGAGTGACATTAATCTTTGAGACCACTTCATCCTTTGTTCATTCTTCAAAACTGATGGAGGAAGGTGCGAAATAAACCACCTTGAAAGTAACGGTATGCAACACATGAGAGTTCCTTGTCTCTTAGTAGTACGAGTGTGGAGAGAATGTAGGATGTCTCCAAGTAAAGTAGGCACAGGATTGCGGGTAAGAAACAACTTAATGGCATTGACATCTATGAATTGATCCGAGTTAGGGAATAGAACCAAACCATAGATTAGCAAGGCCACAATGTCTTCAAATGCATGGAAACTCATAACTTTGAGGAATTCTCGGGCTTTCTTAATTAAGAACTTGGAAAGTAAACCCTTAACTCCACTTCTGGTTTCTCAATTGGCTTTAATGTCTGAGCGCTTAAGATGTAAGGCGGATGTGATGTCTTCGTACTTAGGACCCTTTTCTAGACCGGTGAATGGCATTTGGTCAAGAATAGGTACCCCAAGTAGCTTAGAGAACTCTTCCAAGGTAGGAACCAACTGATAATCTGGGAATGTAAAGCAATAGTGTTTCGGATCAAAGAACTGAAATAGGACATGCATCATATCTTCTTCAAAACCGGAGATAACCAAATCAAGTAGATAACCATGTCTTTTGATAAACTGAGCATGGTCGGGAATTTCTGAAACCAATTCTTTGAGCTGAGAAGGTATACCCATGAAGTTGATTCGGATAGTCTTTCTAGAAGCCATAATCCCTACAAAACAAAGCAAAGATAAATCCCTAGGTCCTTGAAATAGTTAGAAATGATATGCAATGCAAATGATGTCATGATGTCATGTTTAGCACACACAAACAATTCACACAATGAGCCTAGGTTTAAGGCTTGCATGAGGTATAGGTGATTACCCCACCAAAAGTTTGAGTTGGTTCATCCTGTCCTATAATAGTAACCGGGTTCTAGGAATCTCACATCATTGATCTTTCTCGTAGGCGCTTATTTCAATACGACTACCAAGTGGTCGACCGAAAATGTCCCAAAAGTCTGATCTCAATGAGCGTAGCATCGAGTATCAACCAACCTCGGTCTACACCAAAGCCGGGCCATCTCACTACCTTCTAATGGCCAAGATGGGTCAATTAAGGTTCTAAAAGTTTAGTTAGCGCTTGATGACACCACGTAGAAGCCAAATACTATCCTCAACTTGGGAATGAAGAGTATCGGGACAACCAAAGTGTCACGCTAATGTAGCCATCATGTTGACCGTTTTGATATACGTCTAACGGTCGCGACGATTTATTGCTAGTTACCTAAAAGGAAACCCGGATCCGGGTGTAGGATCCCCCAACAATATAATACCCAAGCAACCCTTAAAGATAAAGCAAGTAAGTCAAACAGAAAGCAATAAAGGTGATTTAGAAATCCTTAAGGCAATTCTCTCTTTAGGGTGTATTCCCCAGCAGAGTCGCCAGTTCTATGATACGGTGAACTGACTTTTTAGTGTTTTGTATCGCAAATGTGCGGAAAGCAAGAGTCGCCACCGACTTTTATTTTTATCCAATTAAGGGAAGGTAAAAGTACAGAAAAAGACCTTCGTTAGATTCTGAGTACGGGAGAATGGTTATGAAAAGGGAAGGTATTAGAACCCCTTTCCATCCGTAGTTATCTACGGGCTCTTAGTTGCTCTAGATCACTTTAAAATTGTGCTTTCTGTGTGTTTGACAAAAATGTTTTGAAAAGGAATTTCGCTTTGACTTTGTAATGATTCATGTAGGAATGTATACAAAGTGTTCGGAAATGTTTCGTTTTTGAAAAGAGTTTGAACTCTGAAAAAAAATGTGAGGTGTGAAAAGTATTTTGATAGAGCAAGCAACTAAAAGTCTTATTACCTACTCAGAATTGGTCGTTTTTTTGTATTGTTACGTTCCTTTAGAATAGCGTCATCCATACCATTAGTTGGCAGGTAACTCCATTCGTTGGATGTAAGCGGGACATTCGAAGGGACATCGAATGGTCATAGAAGGCAACTTGTAGGAAGTATCCTAGCACATTCGAAGGGACTATCATCATTTTTCGTAGGCGACAATCGAGGGTCAAGATCATGTATTCGGAGGCGACATTGTGGGTCTTATGATCTTTGTATCGAAGGGACTATGATGATTTGTTTTGAAGGCAACGGTGCTAGAATACCTCTACATTCGAGGGACTTGACCATTTTTGAATTCGTAAGGCAACGAGAGAGAATTACCCTAAGGGGTGCGTGTGTGAAGAAGTGTGTTGATTCAGGTATTTTATCTTGAAAATTATGAGTGAGCTATGTTGATTTTAGTCTTGCCATACACGCCTAGTTACTAGCAATTTATAGGGTGCGGAAATTAAAATGCGGAATGTAAAGTGCGGAAAGGTAAATGTCCTACGCTATTACATGGCTTTGGGGCAGATACATAATTTAAACTTGCGGAAAATAAAAATCTAATTTAAACTATTACATCCCATAGACAGTTACATTATTGGAAAAAATAAAATGATGAAGAAGAAATCGTCTGAATCGGATCAACCTGTAAAAGAATGAGAACTCAGAAAATATGATGAAATCGAAATAAGAGAAAATGTTAGAAAAAATGTAAATTTAAAAGTAAGAAAAATATGACATGCTGGAAATAATATAAATATGCTAAAATAATTTTTTGGGATTTTTTGAATGCATTTTAATAATTAAAAATGAATTAAAAGTGATTTAAATGCAAAATTATGAATAAAAATAAATATGCATGCAAAATTATATTTTTTAATTTTATAAATTAAATAAAGGTTTTCTGAAAATAAATACAAAAAGAAAAATAATTTTTGGTAATTTTTTAATGCAGAAATAAAATTATGAAAAGAAATTAAAATGATGCAAAAATATTAAATAATATAGAAAATATGAAAAAGTGCAAAGTTTGTAAAAGAAAAGAAAGAATCGGTCCCAGGCTGAATCGAACTTGTGACCATGGGGTGAAACCTTGAGATTGCTTGCCTCTACCACTACGCCACTTGACACTTGGTGTTGGAAAAGTGAAAATCAATTGCATTTGAATGATGACGCGTCAGGGTTATGTTTGAAAATCAAAGTCAGCACGCGTGGGGCCCAGGTGGAAAGAGAGAGCGAATCAGAACGCGTCATAGCGCCATGCCATCCCTTGCCGGTCAAACAGAGTCAGTGACGCCGGAGCCCTAGCTCCGGTCGTCTTCTCCGGCGACCCAATTCCCTGAACCTGCGAAAACACGAAAAATAAAAGAACAAAAGGTACCCTACCCCCCTAAATCGAGGGCTGCGATCTCAATGGTGCCATTTGCTTGTCCTAAAAATGCTTATACAAGCCGGTTCGACTCAATCAGCTTGTGAAGCCCTAATAATGGCACTATGATTTCCAGACGTCCAAGCTTGCATGTAAGGGTTCCATCAGATCCTAAATACCACCCAAATCGGAGCAGTGGATTGAGCACGATTCTGGATGGTTTTGCTTCAAGTAAAGGTTGATTTTGCTTGCTGGGATATCAAGGAGCAAGATTTGATGGTTAAAACACCTTAAAACCGGCTGGAAATTGAAATTCGAATTTCTCAAGTTTCTTGAAAAAATTTGCAAGAATAAGGGTTTGGCTTGAGCTAGGGTTTCCTGTGGCTGGCTTGTGATATTGCTGAGTATTTATAGAGGCATTTGAGAGAGGAAAAAGAGTGAAAAAAGATTGATCAATCAATGTGCAATATTTCTCATTCAAATAAAATCAAATTTCCTTAAAAATTTGATTTTTTCTTTCCATATGCATGCTATCACGAATTTGGTATGCTTGGTGGGCTATCTTGGACTTCAAGGAAAATATAAATCCAATCCATTTGAAAAAATATATTATTTTCATATTTTATATAATTTATTTTTGAATTAAATGTTCTAAAATTCAAAGATAAATCATAAAAATAGAAAATCACCATGGCCAAGCATTTATGGGTCAAGAATAATGTCATGAACAAGTTTGGATCAAAAGATTTTAGGCCCATTTGGAAAATTTTGCATTTTGACCAAAATGTCCTTTTGTGCAATTGTCCAAAATTGCCCAACTTCTGAATAGTGTATCTTACTCAATTTTCCACATTTTTGAGTGTTCTTGGACTTTTTGGAAATCTCTAAGAGTCCTCTAACCAACCTTTTTGTCTCATCTCAATTGGAGTTTCCATTCTCAATATATCTTCAAAACAAAAAGTTGACTTTTTGTTGACTTTGAAAATGACCTGTAATGTTTTGAGCCATACCTCTCAAATGAAGCATTTTTTGAACATTCTTGTGAGACATGAAGTTGTAGAGAATTGAATTTCCTTCAAAACAAGAGGTTGTGGAAAAATTTCTGAGAAAGTATGAAGAAGTTATGATCAGTCAAAGTTCAGTTGACTTTTCACCTAGAAACCCTAATTTAGAAAGTTTGACTTTTGAGCAAATCTTGAGTTTTCTTGATGAATCATGATCAACCCTTGATCAAATGATGAATGTAACTTCAAAATGAGGATGTTGACCAAAAATTATGAAGCTTGACTGTATGTTGACCATAGTTGACTTTTTGTCCAATTCAACTGATTTTCAACCATCTGAGCAATTGTCTGAGGAAACTTGACTTGTATGGCTTGAAACTTGACATGGAGAATCTTTGAAGCATATGAGGAGGCATGAAGACCATTGGAGATGTTGGAAGTCCATCTTGACCTGAGAATTGTCAAACCCTTGTTTGGGTTGATTGTCTAGGAGAGAGTTTGTCTGATCAACTCTTGAGGAATCCTTGAGTATGGATGTATGAAATATCTTGAGAAGATGGAGGGAAAATTTTGGGGTATGACACCGTTAAAGTATTTGTAATCAATGCAAAACTCTAATAAATACTTAGTCTCTCGTCAAAGTACTTATCAGTTAGTCAGATAGGTTTACCTACTCACACTAGGTAAAACTGACAGCTTTCTTCTTCACACATGTGATACCTTCTAAATCTTCGACAAGACATCTAATCATGGCATCCAAAACGTTCTTGGTTAGGTCAGTGGCTTGACCTTGAACTCAATCCACAAAAAACACACACACTTTCATGGCTGAAGAAACTGAGATGATGTTCCAACATCTGATACGACATCATCCATTCTTACTATAGTTCTGGGGGTAACATCCATGGTAACTTATACTCAACTCTTGTGAGGGGTAACGTAAGAAAATATACCAACAACAACTGGTCAATCTTCAGACTATCAACATATGTAGGCTCTTCAAAGAAATTTGTCTCCCTTGATTCTTCAAGACAATATCCATCCAAAGTATAATATCATAACATCAAGTCTGACATCATATAAAGGGAATTCACAACAATACTTAGGGCAATTAAATAATGTGGTTGGATCATAGTACTCCACTTCATCTATATTCTATTTTATGCCCGACAACATAATTCCACCAATCTGGCTCATTTGATCAGAAGGATATTCCATATACAAGCTGATCTTATAGACATAAAGGGACTGGAGGGAATACCTTTATGAGTCCTTCTTAAGGGCATAGAGCTCAATATCTATACTCCCATAAGCCTTGACACATGGAGTAGACAACTTGTTGATCGTGACCTGATTAACTAGCACAAAACAGATGTCTCCTCTTCCAGATCAGGAGTGGGTTCCAAACAGCAATGTTCAACACATTCTTGTTCAGCACCCAAAACATGTGTTTCTTCAACAGTTAGTTGCATACCCGCTGAAGTAATGTTCTAACATCCTATAGAGCATCAGTTCCATCTTCTTGGAACACATCATCCTTGACAATCTTCAAGGTCTTCATACAATATGCAGATGTGCATGAGAATCATTATTCAATCGATTCTCATCAACTAAATTTATAAATGCCTTTATGAGTGGACCTTAGGAAGATCTCAAGTATCTTTAACACTTTTAATATAGTTGGAAGCATCGGATATATATTATGTTGAGGAAAATAACCTTAGAATCATTCTCAAATTATAAGGGTTATATCAAAAGTTTTTGCAGCGGAGTATACAAGCATCTCAACAATATTTATAAACACAATGCTTACACCATTATATAAGTTTAAGCATGACAACCTAGGATTAAGTCACATACATTGCATTGGCATTGGCAACAAGGGCTTTTATGCCAAGCGACGAGGGTTTTATGCCAAGTGACGAGGGCTTTTATGCCAAGCGACGAGGGCTTTATGCCAAGTGTTCCTAATTATGGACAAAGCGACGGGTACCACATGCATAACGTAGTCGTGTCTCATGGAGTCGGTTATGTTTATGTTTGAGTTGTTTGGCGTGGGTTTAATTGATGGATGATGTCGAATTGCAATGATATATGATGCTTTGTTTTGCGATGATTTAACTCTGATGAAATGCTTAATTCAAATATGATGTGATGATGTTTGTGAAGATGGGCTTTTATTCCAAAAGCGATGATGGGCTTTAGCCAATTGTGATGATTTTATTTAGGTTGCTTATGCTATTAGCATTGTTTGATGTTGTTGGTTGATGTTGTTGTTTATGATTGTCGTGTTGATTAATGACGTATTGACTTGTGATTATTTCGTGTTGATGAAAGTTTATGTGTTGTTGTGATGATTTATGTCGATGAGGTTATGACGATAAAGTGTTGAATTATACACATTAGAATGACGATCAAAGTAAGTGAGATTTAGATATGTGTTGGAATGCACTTACTAACCTATATCTTTTATAATTCCAAAACTATATATATTTATATGCTATCATGCCTTTAATTATATGTTTTGGAGTATCTCACCCTTTACTTGTTTCGTCGTTACCTTTATATTGGTAACGTGCAGGTTATGAAGACGGAGATTATAGCTGCTATTAGTCGAGTCGGTGTCGCTTTGATACGTAGCACTCGGGGGGAATATTTATGTTGTCATTGTTGTTGTTCTTTTGTTGTTTTTCCTTTTGTAAATAAGAATCATATTTTATGATAACATGAATTGTTAAAGAAGTTTAATTAAGAAGATGTTTTGATTTTTATGAATCAATTTATGATTTCCGACGATGCTATGTATCCGAGATTTGTGTTTTAAAGCAGACTGTTTTAAGTGAGTTGTTTTTGAAGGTGTGATGCCTCAGTATTGAATTTATGAAATTTTAAATTACTCTGATTTTTGCATATTAAACCTTGGGTAATATTGGGGTGTTACATTAGTGGTATCAGAGCAGGTCGGTCTGTCGGCCAGGTTATTAATGTGTTTAACCCTGTTGTATGTGACATGTGTGTGAAACATTGTCGGTAATTGCTTGTTTCTATTTGTTTGTCTGCAGAGATGAGTTGGAAACAAGTGGGGGAGAAGTTTCACTTCTTGGTGGCGCTTGTGGCTTAGAGGCGGAGCCTCAAGCAGGGTTACGCTTTGGTAACTTGAAGTGTAAGTTGAAGACGATGTTGTAGTTTGGTAAATATGGTTTATGTCGCCATCATGATTGTCGACTGTCTATTAACAAATTGAGGAACTGATCACCCTTAATCTCTTGTTGATAGTAGTCGGGATTTGTGTTGGTTGGGATAGACATGTCTTGCCAGCTTAATTGTTTATGAAGCAGATGAGTTAGCACAAGGAAGTGCATGGTTACTTGAGTTGTGGGCGAATTTGGATTTTGGTGAGAAGCAAGATTTAGGCAAGCGAACTTCTTGTTGTGATTCTTCCGAAGTATATTGTGAAGATGTGAGTGAATTACCGCCGTAGTGCGAGGTGAAGTTTTGATGGATTTAGTTTTTGGAATTGGTTGTGATTCGAAGTATCCCTAAGGGATGTTTGCTTTTGAATTAAAGTTGAAGAGTCAACTTGAGGATTGGTTTGAGCAGAGTTTGTTTATTCGAGCGAGTCGTTGTGGGGTGCTACCGTTGTGTTGTTCGAGAAGAGCAAAGGTTGCCCGAGTTGGTGTGTTGTTTGCAGTCAAGGAACGAAGTGGATATTAAGGACAAGTGTCTACTTCCGAGGACTGATGTTGGATAAATCAGTCATTTGGAGCTCTTGTGTTTAGTGGAATCGATGTAATGTCTGGCTGTCTACGGGTTAGTGTGTGAGCTGAAGATGTTTGGACAATGCTTTTCAGGATAGTGTATGGTCCTGGCGAGTATTTGTCGATGTCATTAGTGTGACTAATGCGTCAGGTGATTTTGGAATTTTCAGATAGTACTTGTAACACCCCTTCTAAATAACCCGCGAATATATTAATTAAATTAGAGTAATATGGAAAACAGGGATTCACAATTCATAATAAATATAAAACCTCAAATCGAACAGTAATCATGCTTTACTGAAGGAATTATTAAAATAAACTATTCAAATTAACATCATGTTCTACACAGCGGAAAAATATCACAAAAACCGGTATAACTTTAATTAATAAGTATTCCCAACATAAATCAAAACCAATGGAGTATAAAACAAAATTCTCATCTAGACGTTTCCCCCAGTGTTACAACTACCAGAGCATGACACTGACACGCGGATAAAAATAAGACACAGCTCTATAAGCCATCCTCACCGACTCCTGAGCTGCTAACTTTAATCTGAAATCATTAAAGTAAGGGTGAGATCTCTTTTCAATATATAATGCATTATACGTTTTTAAATACAACAGAACAATTCAACATATTAGTTCACTATCATTAACATAATCATATTTCAGTTCACAAATGCATTTCACACAGATCATTATGCAAATATAACAATCAATGAAATTATAACACTGGAAATCATCCTAACATGTTACAATTTCATATGCAATGCAGACTCTATGCATGTGGTACCAAACGTGAACCAAGTTCACACCCTGTTCCGTTTACACCTCGAAAAACAACTTCAATCAATGATTCGCCCATACATCATTGGGTCAAGAATCTAGCCTCACCACCACTATCCATTGGGTACGGTTATTGGCTCTGCAAGTCCAATTCCACACAATGGGAATGAACCATCACCAGAATGCTTATGCATGCACAATAAAAGCATGCAACATTCAATCAACAGAATATGATCACTCAGCATATTCCACACTTATCCAACACCAACATATCACATGATAACAACATAATCATGAAATAAATTATCACAAAGCATAAATATGCCAAACGCTTACCCTTCAATTAGTAAGACTATCACCAGTATATACAACAACAACAACTGAGATTAACAACTACCAGGTATATACAACACCAACAAAAACACATGATATCAATACAATCATGAATAAACAGCAGGAAAATAACATACAAGCTTCATTCCACGTTCAACCTGTCAGAACAATCCTATACTCATTCATCCACCATTCCCATAACTCCCATTGTTCACAAATTGGAAAACGGATCTTTTCAAAATAAAATCCATTAATTATAATATTATTCATTTTATAAAATAGAGTATTTAATTTAAGAAACAGCGTCCAAAACGGCGCTCAAAACGGACTTACGGTTTGAAAGTTATGAATTTTTAAAATTTGGAATTTTTCAAAAAGTAACAGTGGAACCCGGTTCCTCCAAATGAAGAACAAATGGGGAACCGGTTCCTGCGTTCAAAAATGCCATTTTTACTTACCAATACACTGGGAACTCGGGTTCTCTCACATGGGAACCGGTTCCCACGACCCACAGTGGCAGAAAACACTAGTTTTGACAACAGAATGTTTTCAACTTATTCCATAGCATTCCCATACGGATCCAAACATCAAAAACACTAATTTTCATCCAACAAACACCAGTATTATACTACATGGCTCAATTCATTTATTCCCAAACATTCCATAACATCACTACAGTTTCAAATTCCTATAATTCGACACATTTAGGGATAATTCTAAAAACCTAAATTATCCAATTTTCAAGATTCCTAACATACTAATCATCCAATTGCATCCCAAAACCCATAAGGCATTATAATTGAATGAAATCACCCCTTACCTTGTGGGTTCTTCGAATTCCGGCAACTTTCACTCTTTTCCTCTTTCTCTTCTCTTGTCCAATGTTACGAATGATGAAAAAACCTTTTATTCCTCTTTTTCCTTCTTTTCCCTTTTATTATTCCTTTTATTATTCCAATAAATAAAATACAATAATAATTAGGATAGGTAGAGTATTTTACTCGTCACACCCCCATTACTCCTCACACTCCCAATTCCTCACTTCATTTATTTTAACCAATTATATCCAATAATTCCAAAATATTAATAATTAAACTCTAATTAAATTAATAATTAAAATTCTAATTATTTTAAATATTGAATTATTCGGGGTGTCACAACTCTCCCCTACTAAAAAGAGTTTTCGTCCTCGAAAACATACCTTAGACAAAAAGTTCTGGATATGAGTCCTTCATCTGACTCTCCAGTTCCCAAGTGACATTTCCACCTGCTGGTCCTCCCCAAGCTACTTTAACCAAATCTATCTCTTTACCTCACAACTGTTTCAACTTCCGATCCTCAATTCTCGCAGGTAACGTTTCAACAGTCAAATTATCCCGCACCTGTATATCATCTACCTGAATATCATGGAAGACATCGTGCAAATTCGCAAGTGTTGGTGGTAAAGCAATCTGATAAGCAACTCTTCCAACCTTCTTGGTAATCTTATACAGACCAATAAAGCGCGGAGTTAACTTCTTTGACTTCAAGGCTCGACCAATACCAGTCATCGGAGTAACTCGCATAAATACATGATCTCCTTCACTAAACTCGAGATCCTTCCTCCTCTTATCATGATAACTCTTCTGACAACTCTGAGAAGCTCTCATCTTCTCCTGAATCATCTTAATCTTTTCTGAGGTCTGTTGGACAATTTCCGGTCCAATCACAACACTTTCTCCTTATTTGTACCAACACAACGGTGTCCAACACCTCCTACCATACAATGCTTCAAACGGAGCCATACCAATACTCGAATGAAAACTATTGTTGTAGGTAAACTCAATCAATGGTAGATAGCTATCCCAAGCTCCGCCCTCTTCCAACACACAAGCTCGCAACAAATCTTCTAGCGACTGAATCGTTCTTTTCGTCTGACCATATGTCTGTGGATGATAAGCAGAACTCAACCGCAACTTAGTACCCAAAGCTTCTTGAAACCCCGTCCAAAACTTAGACGTAAACCGCGGATCTCTATCCGACACAATACTAGAAGGAATAGCGTGCAAACTTACGATCTTCTTAACATACAACTCTGCCAACCTCTCCATCAGATAATCCATTCTTATCGGAATAAAGTGAGCAGACTCCGTCAACCGATCAACAATAACCCAGATAGAATCATAATTCCTCGTTGTCCTCGGCAACCCAGATATAAAATCCATAGAAATGCCATCCCATTTCCAATCCGAAACAAACAACAGTTCCATCAACCCCGATGGTTTCTGATGTTCAATTTTTTATTTCTGACAAATCAGACAAGCATAAACAAACTTAGCAATTTCTTTTTTCATTCCAGGCCACCAAAATAACTTCTTCAAATCATGATACATTTTAGTAGCACCAGGATGAATACTCAATCCATTACGATGTCCTTCTTCCAAAATACTCTTCCTAATTTCTGCAATATCCGGAACACACACCCTATCACCAAACCTTATAACACCAATCTCGTCAATTCGGAATTCACCTCTTTGACCTTGGTTGATCAATGTCAATTTATCGACTAAACCAACATCAGATTTTTGTCCCGTTCGAATCTCATCAAGAATACCACTAGTCAACTTCAACATACCCAATTTAACACTATCAGAAGTAGTCTCGCATACCAAACTCAAATATCTGAATTGCTCAACCAAATCCAATTCGCGCACCATCAACATGGACATATGCAACGACTTCCTACTCAATGCGTCTACGACGATGTTTGCCTCACCAGGGTGGTAATTCAAACCAAAATCATAATCTTTCAGAAATTCTAATCATCTCCTCTACCTCATATTCAACTCTTTCTGATCAAAGAGATACTTCAGGATCTTATGATCACTGAATACCTCGAATCGAGAACCATACAGATAATGCCTCCACAATTTCAAAACAAATACTACTATTGCCAATTCTAAATCATGAGTCGGATAATTCCTTTCATGAATCTTCAACTGTCTTGAAGCATAAGCCACAACCTGCTTATCTTGCATCAAAACACCATCTAATCCCATCAAGGACGCATCACAATACACAACAAAAGATTCTGCTGGATTCGGCAAAATCAGAATCGGAGCACTAGTCAACCTCCTCTTCAACTCTTGGAATCCTTTCTCACAATCAGAATCTCAAACAAACGCTTGACCCTTTCTTGTCAACTTAGTCAACGGCAAAGCTAACTTCAAAAATCCTTCAATGAACTTTCTGTAGTAGCCTACAAGACCAAGAAAACTACGGATTTCAGAAGCATTCTTCGGCGCATCCCACTGAGTTACCGCTTCTACCTTCGTAGGATCAACAACAATTCCATTCTTGGAAATCACATGACCAAGAAAGCTTACTTCACTCAACCAGAATTCACATTTGGACAACTTCACGTAAAGCTTTTTCTCCTTCAATAATTCCAGCACAACTCTGAGATGCTCTGCGTGCTCTTCATCACTTTTCGAATAGATCAGGATGTCATCAATGAATACCACCACGACTTATCAAGATACGGATGAAATATCCTGTTCATATACTCCATGAAAACACCAGGTGCATTAGTAACTCCAAACGACATAACAGAATACTCATAATGTCCATACCTCGTTCTAAATGCAATTTTCTGAATATCCTACATCTTCACACGAATCTGATGATATCCCGATCTTAAATCAATCTTACTGAATACACAAGCTCCAACCAGTTGGTCCATCAAATCATCAATCCTCGGCAAAGGATACCGATTCTTGATTGTAACTTTGTTCAACTGCCTGTAATCAACACATAATCTCATTGAGCCTTCTTTGTTCTTAACCAACAACACAGGAGCATCCCACGGCGAAACACTAGGACGAATAAACTTCTTCTCAAGTAATTCCTCCAACTGCTTCTTCAATTCAGATAATTCAGATGCCGACATGCGATAAGGCGCCATCGACACCGGACTAGTTCCAGGAATCAAATCTAGAGTAAATTCCACTTCTCTCTCAGGTGGCAACTCACTAACTTCTTCCAGAAACACTTCTGGAAATTCATTCACCATTTCCATACTACCAAGTTTACAAAAATTGGGAATTCGACTCTTTTTAAAATAGATTCCATAAAATTATATTTTCTTTATTTTATGAGATAGTATTTTTAATTTAAGAAATACTGCCAAAAACCGCACTCGAATCGGAGTTACGGTTTAGAAAATATGAGTTTTAAAGTTTTAAACATTTTGGAAATTAACACAGTGGTAACCGGTTCCTCCCAGGGAGAACCCGGTTCCCACATTCCTCAAAAACACGCTCTCTGGATTTTACTATGGGGAACTCGGTTCCTCCATACTGGAAACCGGTTCCCACCAAGATTATTGGTTTCCTTGCCAATTTTGAACTGGGAACCCGGTTCCTCCCCAGGAGTAACCGGTTCCCAACAGCCCAGAATTCCACCTCTGCGGTTTTTATACCAGGAACCCGGTTCCTCCCACATGGGAACCGGTTCCTGCGACCTACAGAACCAAAATATGCAGTTTTGACAGCATCTTGCAATCCAACTCAATCCATTTCTAAACCACTCAATCGGAGCAAAATCCCAACCATTCTTCACCACCGGCAATTCATCACTCTTAGCTTTTCCTTTCACTTCCGTCGAAGAATACAACATAAACACCACAACACCATCATTAATAGCGGCGCAACTCTGCTCATCCATCTTAATTCATTGTTCTTATTAGAGTCTTCGCCAACTCATATGGTGCACAAGCTTCTACCAAACTTCATTCATATTCATCACTATATGCCCCATTTAGATAGCAAGACAATTGTATACCATCCAATACGATTCCGTATACTATCAACAAGAGATTAAGGGTGATCAAGTCCTCAATTTATCAATATACATTCGATAATCATACTAGAGTATAAACCATCATTACCAACACTTTCTGTTCTCAGAACCGTACTCGCCTTTTTGCACTTCCAACTATGACTCACGGTCCAAACGATTCCAACAACTCTAACCACTCTTGCACTGCCTTCTCAAGCAGTACCTCGTACCAATGACTTACAATCGGAATATATCCGGGAAGCATCTATTCTCCCCCACTTAGTTTCACATTACTCCTGCAATAAGCAATCAGAAAAGCAACAAGTACCGACAGTGTTGTACACACTTGTCACGTACAAAGGGATAATGATATTAAGACACTAGTCACAGCGACCGACTATGCTCTGATACCACTATTGTAACACCCCTTCTAAATAACCCGCGAATATATTAATTAAATTAGAGTAATATGGAAAACAGGGATTCACAATTCATAATAAATATAAAACCTCAAATCGAACAGTAATCATGCTTTACTGAAGGAATTATTAAAATAAACTATTCAAATTAACATCATGTTCTACACAGCGGAAAAATATCACAAAAACCGGTATAACTTTAATTAATAAGTATTCCCAACATAAATCAAAATCAATGGAGTATAAAACAAAACTCTCATCTAGACGTTTCCCCCAGTGTTACAACTACCAGAGCATGACACTGACACGCGGATAAAAATAAGACACAGCTCTATAAGCCATCCTCACCGACTCCTGAGCTGCTAACTTTAATCTGAAATCATTAAAGTAAGGGTGAGATCTCTTTTCAATATATAATGCATTATACGTTTTTAAATACAACAGAACAATTCAATATATTAGTTCACAATCATTAACATAATCATATTTCAGTTCACAAATGCATTTCACACAGATCATTATGCAAATATAACAATCAATGAAATTATAACACTGGAAATCATCCTAACATGATACAATTTCATATGCAATGCAGACTCTATGCATGTGGTACCAAACGTGAACCAAGTTCACACCCTGTTCCGTTTACACCTCAGAAAACAGCATCAATCAATTATTCGCCCATACATCATTGGGTCAAGAATCTAGCCTCACCACCACTATCCATTGGGTACGGTTATTGGCTCTGCAAGTCCAATTCCACACAATGGGAATGAACCATCACCAGAATGCTTATGCATGCACAATAAAAGCATGCAACATTCAATCAACAGAATATGATCACTCAGCATATTCCACACTTATCCAACACCAACATATCACATGATAACAACATAATCATGAAATAAATTATCACAAAGCATAAATATGCCAAACGCTTACCCTTCAATTAGTAAGACTATCACCAGTATATACTACAACAACAACAACTGAGATTAACAACTACCATGTATATACAACACCAACAAAAGCACATGATATCAATACAATCATGAATAAACAGCAGGAAAATAATATACAAGCTTCATTCCACGTTCAACCTGTCAGAACAATCCTATACTCATTCATCCACCATTCTCATAACTCCCATTGTTCACAAATTGGAAAAACGGCTCTTTTCAAAATAAAATCCATTAATTATAATTTTCTTCATTTTATAAAATAGATTATTTAATTTAAGAAACAACGTCCAAAACGGCGCTCAAAACGGACTTACGGTTTGAAAGTTATGAATTTTTAAAGTTTGGAATTTTTCAAAAAGTAACAGTGGAACCCGGTTCCTCCAAATGAAGAACAAATGGGGAACCGGTTCCTGCGTTCAAAAATGCCATTTTTACTTACCGATACACTGGGAACCCGGGTTCTCCCACATAGGAACCGGTTCCCACGACCCACAGTGGTAGAAAACACTAGTTTTGACAGCAGAATGTTTCCAACTTATTCCATAGCATTCCCATACGGATCCAAACATCAAAAACACTAATTTTCATCCAACAAACACCAGTATTATACTACATGGCTCAATTCATTTATTCCCAAACATTCCATAACATCACTACAGTTTCAAATTCCTATAATTCGACACATTTAGGGATAATCCTAAAAACCTAAATTATCCAATTTTCAAGATTCCTAACATACTAATCATCCAATTGCATCCCAAAACCCATAAGGCATTATAATTGAATGAAATCACCCCTTACCTTGTGGGTTCTTCGAATTCCGGCAACTTTCACTCTTTTCCTCTTTCTCTTCTCTTGTCCAATGTTACGAATGATGAAAAACCTTTTATTCCTCTTTTTCCTTCTTTTCCCTTTTATTATTCCTTTTATTATTCCAATAAATAAAATACAATAATAATTAGGATAGGTAGAGTATTTACTCGTCACACCCCCCATTACTCCTCACACTCCCAATTCCTCACTTCATTTATTTTAACCAATTAAATCCAATAATTCCAAAATATTAATAATTAAACTCTAATTGAATTAATAATTAAAATTCTAATTATTTGAAATATTGAATTATTTGGGGTGTCACAGTACTCTCATGAGTAGCTGTAAGAATTATTTCGTGTTCTTGGATATTATTTGGTTCACATCAAGTTAAGAAATTGTAGCAAGCATCCGAGCTTTGTGTTATCAGTAGTGAAGTTAACTAGTGCATGTCGAGTATTCTAAAGATAGAGTTTTGAACTGTTGGACGAGAGTGCCTTAAGTAAGCGACTTAGACGGTGATATTTTGGACATTTCCGTGAAGATTTATTTTATATCTTGTAGAAGACTTCAAGGGGTTATTTCAGAGTTTAGAAGTTCCTTTGTTTTGGATGGTTAGCTTCGTGAGTTTGATGGAAGATCTTTTTATAAGTTGGTATTGATCGTGGGTATTTTGACTCGAGACGGTTGAGTCGCTATTTGGACTTCGCAATGGGAAACGAATTTGTTTGAGCCAGTGAAAAGTTTAATGAATGCTTTGGTTTTGGTCTTGTTTGATACTGAAGAACCTTGTGTGGTGTATTATGATATTTTATTTTGGACTTGAGATGTATTTCGACGTAGAGTTGGAAAAGTGCATTACTACCTTGGAACGATTTGATTTTCATAGGGAAAACTTGTCGGACGCGTGAGTAATAGTTTGATGCGGTTGTGCTCATTAAAATCTTAAGGGTGCAGATGTTAACAACGAGAAGGTTGGGATTGTTGAAAATAATTCAAAGTTTGAGTACAATCTATAAAGAGACTTCGTCTGTTGTTGAGTTTAGTAAGTTGATATCGCGGATAACCCAAGAATGTCTGAATTGGGATTTTATTATTTTGAAGAATGTAGCATGTTTGTTTTGGGACACTTGTCGAGATTAAGCTCAGAAGGTTATTAAGGATTTATTCACTACTAACATATGGATTTCGTCGGATACTAATGGTCGTGGTGGATTATTAGATTACGACTAAGATACGTCTTGACGGTAAAGAATTTGGTGATGGTTTGGTAGCCACAGGTAACCTTAAGATGATTGATGTTTTATGAAGGAGAATGTTCTATTTGTGACTGAAGTCAGTCGCGACGGTGTTCATGTTGGATTCCATAAAATTTATGTCATGGTTCTAAGTCCAACCTGTTTTGTAATTACATTAGTATGAGACGACGTTGATAAGTAGAGTTCTTGAGAGAGTGTTTTGGTTTGAATTACCACTTTGGAAGATTGAAAGTTATGAAAAATGTTTCGAATAAGAAACCTGTGTATTGATTGTTGCAACGGTACGAGGATGGTGATTACTTAATACAAATTTTGGGAATTGAATTGTTATAAGGGAAGACTTCGTTGAAGTTAAGTGTATACGTCGAAGTTTCACAAGTGAATATTTGGACGATACTTGAAAAGGTCAAACTATGTCGTGTATTTTAGAGGATCAATGGACGTTGGTCAATCAAGAATGAAAGAGTGATTTTTCGAGTTGGTGAGGCTGATGTTACGGAGTATCCCGATGGGTGTACGCTTTGAACGTATCCATTCCGAGTAATTGTGAATTTGAGGATTAACCAAGTTGTTTTACGGTTGGCATCTTATGCATAAAAGTGACGCAGCATGGTTTAGATATCGAGCGTTGAATTGTTAGCAAGTATGCGAAATTGTTGGATTTGGACTAGTGAGTTATGGTCGCAAGCCGTCAGTATAAGCCCTAGAATGAGTGGTGTATCGCAGTTCTGTTATGTTTGTGTAACTTGTTATTGTTCAAGGGTTGCACATTGGTGATCTACAAGGATGATGTGACCTTGTGATCTCCTGGAATGAAAGCGATAACTGCAAGTGTAATTCTTGAGTTCGTACTTATGCGTGAATGAAGGCATCTTTTTCGTGTTTGTGTAGCACGCGTGGTTCTATCCTATTCTGATTGTTTCAGTTTTTGTTTGTCTAACCATTTTGTTGTTTTCGTTTTAGCGATGGAGTCGGTGTTGTGTCGTAGGAATTTATGTTCCTATCTTTGGTGACTCGTTTCCGAGGTGTCGGTTCGAGTGTGTGACTAATTCTATGGTTGAGGCGTTAGGATAGTATCGATCTTGTTTTTTTGGTTCTTGAGTGAACCGGTGTGTCTGCGACTTGTTTAGTTGTTGGGTGTTAGTTGGTTGTCGAGTGCAATGTATGGGCTTTGCATCTCGGCATGGTTGTTCTTGACTGAACATTGTGGTAAGGGAGATACCCTTATTTTTGGTGTCTTTTGTGTGTTGTTTAATTGACGCGAGGATTGAGTGGACGAATGCGTAGGCATGTCCCGATTTGTTCGTTTTGGTCGAAATTTCGAGGACAAAAAGTTTATAAGTGGGGGAGAGTTGTAACGCCCGTTTTAATTAATATTATATTAATATTTTCGAGTTACCGATCGATATTTTTTTTGCGACGAGAATATTTATGTTAATCGATATATCTAATAATATATTTGACGACGTTTCGTTCAGTCCGGTTTTTATTCTGTTCGGTTCGGTAAAATATTATTCGGACCAATATTTAATTCCCCAGAATTATTTTAATTAATTGAATTAATAATATTATTAGATATTATTTAAGTGTTAATTTATAAAAATAAGTTAGGGGTGTGAGGAGTAATTGGTGAGAATTGGGTTTACACCCTTGTTGCTAGTAAGAATACTTAAGCCATTTTCCTCATTTTCTTCCATTCCAACACCATAAGCCAACTTAGAAGCTTGGAGAAAAGAGAGGGTTTTGGGAAGAAGAAGAAGAGGAGCAAGAGGAAGCTTGAGGTTGGAGTTGTGGAATCATCATGGATCATCCAATCTCTAGAGGTAAGGGGTTTGATTTTTCTTTCCATATAGTTAGGGTTTGATAGGTATATTGTGAATTTGGAATAGAAATTGATGTTGTGGTTTATGAGTTGTATGTGTGATTGTTGAATAACTTAGCAAGGTTGAGTTAGGAGTATAGATTGTGGGTATTTTTAATTTGTAAGCTAGCAAGAATAGGTTGCAAGTATGAAGAAAAATAAGAAAAACTGGAAAACTGTAAAAAATACATTGTCTGTATATTTGCAACGAGGAAGATGAAGGAAATGCCACGGACCAAGGGGAGGCGCCCACCCCACAAGGGATGGCGACCGTCCCCTGCCCTTAAGGCGACCTCCCCAAGCCTTCACCTTCCCTGGGACGAACGTCCCTTGTGCCTGGAAGGAGAGAAACGAATTTTATAGTGTCTGTTTTCTGTATGCAAGTTTTGCTATATTCTGCAGAAAATGAGTTTTCTGCATAATTTTGGTTGCTAGCTTCTATTTCCCTTAAATCCTCCAATTCCATATACTACTAGTTAGTATTAATAATATAATTAGGACATAAGTTAGCCGATTAAATTTGGAACCCGGTTATGTTCCGATTTTCCGATTCCGGTAAATTCGACGATGGAGCAAGTTGCTCCGAATTCAACGAAAATTGACGTGCTAGCTAAGTTCGACGTGTAGAACGTAGTGGTGAGGTTAGTTTTTCGAAATTATGAGTTTTTACGAGACGACCCGAAATAGGCCAAATTACGGTTAAATTGAATCGAATTGCGTTTTAGTAGATTTAAGACACGTATGGACAATCCGATTGCGATGTTGACGATTATGATTAATGTCGGTTATTAGGAATAGCTTTCGTGACGATTATAGGTGTTTAACTATTTTTCCGTATTTAGAATTTAGTGAACGAATTGATAATGATGTGGTGTGATTAAACATGATGTTTGCGACGATGTATTTATTAATGAGTACTTGACGATATGCGATGCGATGATATATGTCTTCGTACATGATGATGTAATGATTATATTGATATTGTTAATAAATGCTTCCGATTTGTGAGTGCATGATTTTTGATGATGATGAATTGTTTGGTGATGTTTTGCATAATGCAAATATGATGCGATGATATATTTATCTTGATGTGGATAAATTATGGCGACGTGGGTTTTATGCCAATTTTGATGAGCGATGATGATGTTTTTGTGTTTGTGTTGTTTTATTATCGAGTCACATACATTGCATTGGCAACGAGGGCTTTTATGCCAAGCGACGAGGCTTTTATGCCAAACGACGAGGGATTTTATGCCAAGCGACGATGGGCTTTATGCCAAGTGTTCCTAATTATGGACAAAGCAACGGGTACCACATGCATAACATAGTTGTGTCTCATGAAGTCGGTTATGTTTATGTTTGAGTTGTTTGGCGTGGGTTTAATTGATGGATGATGTCGAATTGCGATGATATATGATGCTTTGTTTTGCGATGATTTAACTCTGATGAAATGCTTAATGCAAATATGATGTGATGATGTTTGTGACGACGGGCTTTTATGCCAAAAGCGATGATGGGCTTTAGCCAATTGTGATGATTTTATTTAGGTTGCTTATGCTATTAGCATTGTTTGATGTTGTTGGTTGATGTTGTTGTTTATGATTGCCGTGTTGATTAATGACGTATTGACTTGTGATTATTTCGTGTTGATGAAAGTTTATGTGTTGTTGTGATGATTTATGTCGATGAGGTTATGACGATAAAGTGTTGAATTATACACATTAGAATGACGATCAAAGTAAGTGAGATTTAGATATGTGTTGGAATGCACTTACTAACCTATATCTTTTATAATTCCAAAACTATATATATTTATATGCTATCATGCCTTTAATTATATGTTTTGGAGTATCTCACCCTTTACTTGTTTCGTCGTTACCTTTATATTGGTAACATGCAGGTTATGAATGAAATTCCTGGCAGCAGATACGTGATGTCACAGAGAATGTTATGACACAGTATCTGACACTATGTTAACAGTTCACACAGTAAATACAGAAAGCAGTAAAGAACACAATAAGTTGTTCACCCAGTTCGGTTCAACAAACCTACATCTGGGGGCTACCAAGCCAGGAGAAAGTTCACTATTAGCGTATCAATTGAAGACCCTACAGCCAACACACCTGTTGACAGCCTTCTCACTTAATCACTACCCAATGACCCTTTTACCTAAGTCCTACTTAGATATGAGTTCCTACTCACTCCCCCTCAATCACAGCAGTGATATCAACCTATTGACTAATTGAATTGTGAAGACACACTTCAATAAAATATCTTGATCTTGCTTCAAAGCTTCAATCAAGAGACAAACACTCGTGCTTTAAAGCTTTGAGTGATAAACTACCCTTACAGCAAATCCTAGTCCAATGCACTTATCAATTGATAGTTGCTTGGCTCACAAGAGAAACTAGAATTACACAATATCAACTGCTACTAATCCTAACAGTACACAAACACAAGCTGCTATCTCTTCAATACATTCCAAGGGCGCAGCACAGTTGTAAGGGTTCTTTTCCTTTTATAGAAGCAGTCCTGAAACTTCAGTTTTGGGCTTCCATAAAGATAGCTAGGGTTCACTTAATTTAATCCTAAAAACATGGTCTTTTCAACAACCAATTTAGGTTTAATTAAGATTAACCTAGCAGCCACGTGAGCATGCTTTCTAATAACAGAAAAACAATATTTAGCAGCTCAACAAACTTCCTGAAAAATCTCAGGAACAAACAGATTCTCAGAAGAATGTCACATGAATGTCATAACATCCGCTTATAACATCGATCTGTTTTCTGAGAATTTCAATGACTTTAGCTTCGATTCTGAGTCTTTTAACATCCTTAGCAGGTAGGATTTATCTTCAATCTCTGAATGTCATGACATCCATCATGACATTGCTAAAGCCTAGTTTTACCAAACATAATGCCAACTTAAAAACACTAACAAACTCCCCCTTTGGCACATTTTTGGCTAAAACTACTTAACACATCAGAGTACCTATGCAGCAGAAGACAATAAACTAGTTCTAAGTTTTCCTAAGCTTTCCTAAGCTTCAAGTAACTAGAACTTAGAGAAGATAAATTCTACCCATACAAAAATCCCACAATTCCCACAATTGCCCCATATACAAAATTTTAAACAGGCATACAATTTCCCAAAGTCCCATACTACTGTCACACAGTAGTTCTTCTCCCCCTTTTTAGCCATAAAGGGCCAAAGGAAACAATACAAGTTTCCCAAACTTTTAATCAAACAATACCAGAAACAATTATACCAGCATATAATTAAGTACCAGCATTGTTTTTAGGGGTACACATCTGTCAATACAATGATTACAATCATCCAAAATGAAACAAAAAATCAAAACAGAGCAGAAAACAATTGACAGAAAAATTGACAAATCAAACACAACAGCAACTTGATCAGTTGCTCTCCTCTGCTGAAGAGATATCTTCATTGTCAGCAGCATCAGCATCATCAGCCTTATCAGAAGCTTGATCAGACTTTGCAGGTTCAGGAGCTTTCCTTTTCTTGGCCATTGGTGTCCTTTTGCATTTTGAACAGCCAGCAAATTTAGCTCTATACTTCTTTGAAGAAGTTCCAGTTCTGGTTATTTGCTCATCTTGAGAACCAGAAATACCATCCTTTGCTTTGACAGGGAAATCAGCAGAAGAATCAGGGTCCACATGAGTTGCCTGGACGTGATCATCAGATGTCATGACATTCTTTGTGACATCTGGATCATCTGCTAAACTAGGGCTAGCAGGTCTTTGATTAAGGGGAACAGAAATTCCAGGAACAGAGTGATGTTCGTCTAGGATTCTGGTGACTATCCTAGCAATGGCTTCTTCTACATACTTGGTACCTTCCCTATTTCTTATCTCAGGGGGAACAGATGAGGATGAGGCAGAAGTCTTACCAGTAGACGCTGATGAACCTTGATCATTCCGTGCATGCTGATTCTGAGAGTCAGTTGCCATTGAACGCTGAGGGGAGACCTTCACAGGTTCAACATTCATGGCTTCAGCGAATGCCCTAATCTCAGCCATGGTGGGAGATGAACAGTCAGAGTCTTGGGAAGAAGAGGATGAAGAAGACATATTTCTCTGGGATATATTGAGGAACTGACAGAGAATTTGAAAGTATCTTGTGGGTGGAGAGGAAATGATACTTTCAATAAGAGAGGTTATTATATGGAGGTGTCTCTTGATATTCTTGAAACCTTTAAAAATAAGAGGGAAATAAAGAAATGACCCATTCAACTTTATTTGAAATACACGGTTTCTTCTCCTCTTTGTAAGCAATTTTAATTGCTACAATTCCTCATATTGACAAATGCCCAGTTTGCTCCTTAAATTCTCAAATTGACTAGCATCAAGAGCTTTAGTAAATATGTCAGTTGAAGTTCAGTGACTACATGGTCGGTTTAATCACTTTCTCCTCCACAAGGTCTCTGATGAAGTGATGTCTTATGTCAATGTGCTTAGTCCTACTGTGTTGTATAGGATTCTTTAAAATATTAATAGCACTTAGATTGTCACAGTACAATGTCATGACATCCTGTGTGACATTGTACTCAGACAGCATCTGCTTCATCCAGACCATTTGAGAACAACTGCTACCAGCTGCTATGTATTCACTTCAGATGGACAAAGACACAGCTTACTTCTTGCTGAACCAAGAAACAATATTGTTTCCCAAGAAGAAGCATCCTCAGGTACTTTTCATCATACCAGGATCACAATAACACAAAATGGGTTCACATCCACGGAATACAAGATACCATAACTGCAGGTTCCATTCACATACTTGAATTCTTTTCACCGGGTGACTCACTTTAGGTTCACTTGGTATCTTGCAGACCCCAACAAATGCAATGTCGTCTGCTGTTAGATACAATAAGCTCCCTATCATACTTCTATACAGACTTTGGTCTACCTTTTCACCATTTGTGTCCTTGGACAACTTCACATGTGTGGGAGCAGGAGTCCTTTTATGGCTGGCATTCTCCATTCCAAACTTTTTGACAATATTCCTTGCATATTTGCTCTGTGAGAGGAATGTTGAGTCTTCCATCTGTGTGACTTGTAGTCCAAGAAAGTAGGTCAACTATCCCATAAGACTCACTTTAGGTTCAGCTTGCATTTGATTGGCAAAATGTTTCACCATTGAGTCTGACATTCCACCAAATACTATGTCATCCACATAAATTTGAGCAACCATTATCTTTCCTCCTTCATTCTTGACAAAGAGAGTTTTATCCAAGCCTCTTTTTCTGTAGCCTTTGTCTGTAAGGAACTTGGTTAGCCTTTCATACCAGGCCCTAGGAGCTTGCTTTAGTCCATATAGGGCTTTCCTTAATTTGTAGACATGATCAGGGAAACTTGGATCCACAAATCCTTTAGGCTGTTCTACATATACTTCTTCATTTAAGTAGCCATTTAGGAAGGCACTTTTGACATCCATCTGAAATAGTTTGAATTTCAGAATGCAAGCAACCCCTAGAAGAAGCCTGATTGATTCCAGTCTAGCCACTGGTGCAAAAGTCTCATCAAAGTCAATCCCTTCAACCTGAGTGTAGCCCTGAGCAACAAGTCTAGCTTTATTTCTGGTGACAGTCCCTTCTGCATCAGACTTGTTCTTGTAGATCCATTTTGTGCCAATGATGTTTGTTCCTTCTGGTCTAGGAACTAATTCCCATACTTCATGTTGTTTGAATTGGTTCAATTCATCTTGCATTGCTCCAATCCAGAATTCATCACTTAGAGCTTCTTTGACATTTTTTGGCTCTATCTTTGACACAAAGCAAGAGTTTGAGACAGTTTCTCTGGATCTTGTAACGACACCTTTGGTTGGATCTCCAATGATGAGATCCTTTGGATGATCTTTCTGAATTCTGATGGAAGGATCTTTGTTGACTTCCTCTGGTTCAGATTTTGGAGGAGAAGGATCAGGTACATCTTCCTTATCAGGTACTTGAGGTGATGTCTCAAACCATGTCTCAACATCATATGGGACATTGTGTTCTTGATGATGATCATCAACAATGACATTAATAGACTCCATCATAACCTGGGTTCTGGAGTTGAATACCCTATATGCTCTGCTGTTAGTGGAGTATCCCAGAAAAATGTCTTCATCACTCTTAGAATCCATTTTTCTCCTTTGATCACGATCTGTCAGAATATAGCATTTACTGCCAAATACATGGAAATATTTCACAGTTGGTTTTCTTCCCTTCCATAGTTCATACAGGGTGGAGGAAGATCCTTTTCTTAGGGTGACCCTGTTGTGAACATAGCAAGTTGTATTCATAGCTTCAGCCCAAAAATGAATAGGAAGATTCTTAGCATGAATCATTGCTCTGGCAGATTCCTATATGGTCCTATTCTTTCTTTCCACCACCCCATTTTGTTGAGGCGTTATAGGAGAGGAAAACTCATGATTAATTCCTTCTGAGGAGCAGAATTCATCAAATTTGTTGTTCTCAAACTCCTTTCCATGATCACTTCTTATTCGACAATACTTTCCTTCTCTTTGAAGTCTTTTGCATAGCTCCTTAAAGACATCAAATACATCAGATTTTTCCTTGATGAAGTTTATCCAGGTAAATCTGGAGAAGTCATCCACAACAACATAGGCATATCTTTTTCCACCAAGGCTTTCAACCTGCATAGGCCCCATCAAGTCCATATGAAGTAGCTCTAGCACTCTGGAAGTGGTCAGATGTCTAGACATTGGGTGTGACATTCTGGTTTGCTTTCCAACTTGACATTCACCACAGACTCTTCCTTCATCAATATGGAGTTTTGGTATCCCTCTGACAGCCTCCATAGTGATGATCTTTTTCATCCCTCTGAGATGCAGATGTCCAAGTTTTTGATGCCATAGCTTTACCTCCTTTTCATCCTTGTCTGTAGGACACACAGAAGAGAGGTTGGTGATCTCAGATTCCCACATGTAGCAGTTGTCCTTTGATCTGACCCCTCTCATAACAACTTCTTGTTTATCATTGATTACAAGACATTCAGACCTGGTGAAGTTGACTTTAAATCCCATATCACATAGCTGACTTATGCTTATGAGATTAGCAGTCAAGCCTTTTACCAGCAACACTCCATTTAGATTTGGAACTCCAGAGCAGTCCAAGTTTCCAACACCCTTGATTTCTCCTTTAGCTCCATCTCCAAAAGTAACAAAGCTGGTAGAGTGAGGTTTGACATTATTCAGAAGGTTTTTTATACCAGTCATATGCTTGGAGCATCCACTGTCAAAGTACCAATCTTCCTTGGCAGACACTCTGAGAGAGGTGTGTGCTATCAATGCTGCAGTCCTCTTCTTCCACTTTTGAGTGTAGGGTGCTTTGATGTTCTTAGGCTCAACATAGGAAGTCTGATTGGGGAACCCATGTAACCTATAGCAGAAGGGTTTTATGTGTCCAAACCTTCCACAATGGTGACATCTCCATCTTTGAAACTTCCTATTCATGTTTCTCTGATCCTGATGTTGGCCCCAATGTTGTGACATCTGCTTTGACATTGGCCTATTAGGTCTGGTCTTCTTCCTGTTATCAACAAATTTCTTTGCATCAACATGCCCTGAGCCAGGAGCATTTCCTGTTTTCTGTTGTGACATCTGCTCTGGCATTGGTTTTCCATGCCTCTTCTTTTTCTTGTCACTAACAGATTCCTTTTCAGTCACATATCCTAGACCATGCTTATTTCCAGCATTTTGTCCAATCTGAAGAATTTCTTCCAGCTTATCAGTTCCATTGGTCAACATTTTGACAGACTTAGTCATATGATCAAGCTTGGATTTCAACACTATAATCTCACTATTGAGATGACTTATAGTGATTGTATTCTCCTTCTTCTCAGCTTCCAGCTTCACATTTTCTGCCTCCAACTTCTCAATCAGCTTTTTCTGTTTTTCATTTTGCTGACATACTTCACCACTTCTGATACACAGTTTCTTGTAAGTATCAGCAAGTTCTTCAAAGGTCACTTCCTCATCACTAGAGTCATCATCAGGATTTCCACTTTCAGAAGCTGCAGTGACAAGTTTGGCTGATTCCTCTTCAGCATCACTACTTGATTCACCATCAGACCAAGTAACATTCATTCCTTTCTTTTGTTTTTTAAGAAAGGTGGGACATTCAGCTCTAATATGTCCAAATCCTTCACATTCATGACATTGGACTTTACTGCCTTGACTTCCTTTTTCTTCTGACTTGGATCTTCTGCTGGATTCATAAGATCTGCTGATGTCAGATGCAATGTCATTGACATGTGACCTTGACTTTGGACCAATTCTCCTGATCAGTTTGTTGAACTGTCTTCCAAGCATGGCTATAGCTTCAGATATCTTCTCCTCATCTTCCTCCTTGCATCCCTCTTCAGAATTGGATACAAGTGCTATGCTCTTGTTCTTCTTGTCAACAGCCACGATTCCCATCTCAAAAGTCATAAGAGATCCTATCGGTTCTTCAACCTTCAAGGTCTGATGTCTGAGCCTCCTCTATTGCGGTGACTTTCATTGCAAATCTCTTAGGCAAGGATCGAGAATATTTCTCACCGCTTCTCTTGACATCTTTTCACCAAGTGCTCACGAGGCATTGGCAATTTCAAAATATTCATGTGAAATTCATGAATATTCTCATCTTCCTTCATCTTCAAATTCTCAAATTTGGTAGTGAGCATCTGAAGTCTTGACATCTTCACCTTGGATGTTCCTCATGAGAAGTTCGAGAGTGTCCCAAACATCCTTGGCGGCTCACATTGATGAACCAAGATATTCTGTCAATACCATTGAACAGAGCATTCAATGCTTTAGAGTTCCCTAGAGCTAGCTCTTCTTCTTTATCCATTACGCCAGAAACTATTATCCCTAGATCTCACCCAGAAATAACAAGCAGGGTGCCTGCTCTGATGCCAATTGAAATTCCTGGCAGCAGATACGTGATGTCACAGAGAATGTTATGACACAGTATTTGACACTATGTTAACAGTTCACACAGTAAATACAGAAAGCAGTAAAGAACACAATAAGTTGTTCACCCAGTTCGGTTCAACAAACCTACATCTGGGGGCTACCAAGCCAAGGAGAAAGTTCACTATTAGCGTATCAATTGAAGACCCTACACCAACACACCTGTTGACCCTTCTCACTTAATCACTACCCAATGACCCTTTTACCTAAGTCCTACTTAGATATGAGTTCCTACTCACTCCCCCTCAATCACAGCAGTGATATCAACCTATTGACTAATTGAATTGTGAAGACACACTTCAATAAAATATCTTGATCTTGCTTCAAAGCTTCAATCAAGAGACAAACACTCTTGCTTTAAAGCTTTGAGTGATAAACTACCCTTACAGCAAATCCTAGTCCAATGCACTTATCAATTGATAGTTGCTTGGCTCACAAGAGAAACTAGAATTACACAATATCAACTGTTACTAATCCTAACAACACAAACACAAGTGTTATCTCTTCAATACATTCCAAGGGCGAGGTTGGGTTCTTTTCCTTTTATAGAAGCATCCGAAACTTCGGTTCTAATTCACTTAATTTAATCCTAAAAACATGGTCTTTTCAACAACCAATTTAGGTTTAATTAAGATTAACCTAGCCCACGTGAGCATGCTTTCTAATAACAAAACAATATTTAGCACTCAACAAACTTCCGAAAAATCTCAGAACAAACAGATTCTGCAGAATTTCACAGAATGTCATAACATCATTTATAACATCGTCTGTTTTCTGCGAATTTCCGCCTGACTTTAGCTTCGGTTAAATGTCTTTTAACATCCTTAGCAGGTAGGATTTATCTTCAATCTCTGAATGTCATGACATCCATCATGACATTGCTAAAGCCTAGTTTTACCAAACATAATGCCAACTTAAAAACACTAACAATGAAGACGGAGATTATAGTTGTTATTAGTCGAGTCGGTGTTGCTCTGATACGTAGCACTCGGGGGGAATATTTATGTTGTCATTGTTGTTGTTCTTTTGTTGTTTTTCCTTTTGTAAATAAGAATCATATTTTATGATAACATGAATTGTTAAAGAAGTTTAATTAAGAAGATGTTTTGATTTTTATGAATCAATTTATGATTTCCGACGATGCTATGTATCAGAGATTTGTGTTTTAAAGCAGACTATTTTAAGTGAGTTGTTTTTGAAGGTGTGATGCCTCAGTATTGAATTTATGAAATTTTAAATTACTCTGATTTTTGCATATTAAACCTTGGGTAATATTGGGGTGTTACACTACTCCTATATCTTAAGGTTGTTGTTCTTTCGTGTTGAAGTTCTTCTTGCAATGGAGTTGCTATGAAGACGATGGCGAATATGATGTTCTAACATCATTGGGCTTGTGAAGACTAGCTACTGTTAAAGGATTGTAATTTTTGTTTATATGTTGCAATCTGGGTTGTAATTTATATTATTTGTTTTAGCCAAAATTTCCCAAATTGGGAGATTTTAATTCTCTAGTTTTAGGATTAGCATTAATTTTTGTAAAACAAATAAGACAGCAATATGTTAGATAAGATGTGTTAACTTGCTAAACAGGTTGAGCAAGAAGTCATATTTTATGTTAAGACATGTTGAGATGAGAAGTTCTCATCATTTGGAGCAACATGTCGGGTCAGATGTCTTATGCAGGGTCATACGGTATCGTGCCTGAGCTAAGATGAAGTGATGGATTCGGTTATGATTGAACAGTTACAGAATATTTTGGGAATATTATGCAATCCTGTGTGGCGCTGATTAAAGGTCAAGAATCAAGTTAGAATATTGAAGATTATGAAGTTTCTAAATATGGAGATATTCTATGAAACGAATGATTGAAAACCTTGTTTATAGCAGAAGTTTCTGCTCGTTTGTAACATCTGATATGTTATGATTAGAAGTCCAAATCTAGTTGGGAATAGGTTATAAAAAGAATGTTTGTAACCTAGAAAAAGCATGGGTCCAAGATGTAGAAGTTTAGGGGTTTGTCTTTGTGCCACTCTCTAGGAGAGTTAGTGATCCACTTGACATGTGAGTTGGATTGTTGTTCTCACTTAAAAGCCTTTATGTAATGAATTGAGTATTGTTCTTGGAAGAAGCTTGTAAGAAACTCCAAATTGTTGTTCTTAGTTAGGAGAGAAGTTGTAAACGGTGGAGTTTAGCTTTGAGTCTTGACTAGGTATTATCATGGTAGTGTGTCTTCTGTTTTTCTGTCATGGAAGTGTGTCTTCCTGTTTTGTATCCAATCGATGTTTGTGATTGATGAGAAACTGAGGAGGGCCTCATATCTAGGTGAGTCTTAGAAAGAAGTATAGCACGGGTAGTGATTAAGTGAGAAGATTGTAATCTGAGATGTTTGTTGTAAAGGTCTATGAATTGATACTAATATAGTAGACTTGTCCTTGACTTGGTATGCCCCCAGAACAGGAGAGTTGCTCCGAACTGGGTTAACAATTTTTATGTGTTGTTTATGCTTTTCAGTACGGTTTATATTGTATATACCTTACATCTTTTATTTTAGTCGGATTCAGGTGTCTCAACATGACATAGGACATCTGAGTCTATTTTACCAAAAATTCAAAAACCCAATTTATTCTATGCTAAATCATTTTTTCTCATAAATTTAAAATATGATTCATAATTTTAATCCTCGTAATTTGCACAATTTTAGATAGCCAATGTTCTTATAAATAAGAAATGATGTGTGTTTCGATATATCCAACGTTTTTTTACCATATAATTTTATTAAAGAGTTTGGTGGGTCTCAATAGATTTATCTTCAAGAATTTATTACTATTTCTCATAAATTTATAGTATGATTCATAATTTTAATCCCTTTAATTTGCACAATTTTATATAATCAATGTTCTTAATAAGAGATGTTTCTTTTAATATTCAACATTTGTTTACCTCATAATTTCATTAAAGAATTTATCGAATCTCAATATGTCTATCTAAGAATTTATTAGGTATTATTTCTCATAAATTAATAGTATGATTCATAATTTTAATCCCCATTAATTTGCACAATTTTATGTAGCCAAATGTTCTTACAAATAAGAAATTCTTATAAATAAAAAATGATGTGTTTTTTTTATATAAATCCAACATTTTCTTTGACCTCATAATTTCTCATAATTTCATTGAAGAGTTTAATGGTGAGTCTCAATAGGTCTGTCTATCTCCAAGAATTTATTAGGAACTAAATGAGCTAAATGGGATAAAATCAATCTCATCCAACACAAATTTAAAACAAATTCACAAGGTTAAGCAGCATATTAACGAAGCAAATGCAAAATTCATGTTTTATAGATATAAGTTAGCCTAAACCTTTTGCTTAACCAAATATCATGTGTGAGTTGTGCAGAGTGGCATGCATTTGCAAATCAGTAAATACGGAATCATTAATTTTCACATTATCTTTGACATACTCATAAGCCAAAATTTGCAGGACACAAAAGGCATCTTTCCCTACCTACCTCCCAACAAAAAATTCTCTCCCAATTTTGAGGTAGAAGAGATAAAAAAAAAAAGTGAAAAAACTAAGCAATTTAAAAGCACATCTTGTGATCTGTGAGTTGTTAAGAGCTTTCATCCTGTGCATCAGACGCAGATTCTTTCAAACATGACCTCATAATCTTTGCAAGCTTTGCACAAGCATCCAAGCACAGCTGCATCCCCTGCAAAAACGAAACAAAATGTTAACAACAGCTTGCTCCATCTCTATTTGTTGTATTAACTCAATTGACAATGTTTTATTACAGTCTAGTATGATTGATCAGACAGACCTCATTAATCTTTGGGGTGGACCATTCCCCAGTAACTGTCAGTTGGGTGATTTCATAGCGAGAAGGCATGCAAGTAATCATTAAGCTTCCGTCTTGGCAGTTTTCCTCCTCCGAAATAGGATCAATGACAAGGCTCTTACCGATACATGACTGGAAAAAATGTATATACATTTTATATGATAAATTGAACTAAATTAGACTCAGCAGCAAAGCATGACACAAAAGAATTGTTCATGGGATTTTCATAACAAGCAAAGGCTCATGATGATATTATAGTAAATTCAAAGCATAAATTAGAAAATAATATTAGTCGGAAATTTCATGAAAAAGTTTAAAAATGGGAAGCAGTTCAAACACCCTTCAAAACAAGCACATACTGCACAGAATTTAAATCCTAGTAAAATTCATACCACAGAAACTGCGGCCACAAGGTCATACATCAGTATTCCAGCATCTGCCAAGGCAAGACTAGCAACTGATATGATAACTGGAAGATCACCTGCAACCAGTTTCAGAGTTATTAATAGCGGATTGATGAAAATCCGATATAAGAAATAGCGGATAGCTTAGCAAGAAAAGAGCCGAAGTCGTACAGCAGTTGAAATAAATAATTATGTATGAAATAAAGCATTTTACACGCAAATAAAATCTACATAAACAGAAATTAAATTAAATTAAAAGGCGAAATAATAGAAAGGAAATTTTTGAGGGGAAAACAGAGGAATAGATGAAAGAAAACAATAGACAAAAACAGAGATGAAATGAGAATAGAGAATCAAATTAGGCATGGTAAGTGAAGGGGAAAAGATGAGAATTTACTTTATATATTTTTTAAATTATGTCTTCACAGTGTTGTTAATAATTGATTGCCAAAAATCCAATATGAGAAATAGTGGATAACATTGCGGGTAAAGAGAGGAAGCCATGACGCGGTTGAAATATAAATAAATGTATATAAAACAAAAGCTGCATAAACATAAATTAATAAGTAACGGACATTAATCTCAATATTTCATACAGCTAATAAAGCATGATGCATAGTTGTATCCGTTGTGGGAAGGAGATGAAGGTACGGAGTGAAAACAGAACGATGAGTTGTGTCTTTACCTATGTTTCAATACAAAACAGTGGTATAACAGCGCTCTACCGGTTTTTTAACAGCACTGAGCTCGCATGATATTTTTAATGTCATTGTTAATTACTGTTTGCTTGTTGTGTATGAAACTAGTCAACCCCACTTGATAGAATAAAGCTTGATCGCCGTTACATTTCGGGAAAAAAAGCATAAAAACAATAACTACCACTATGTAAGCCATAATCTTATCACCGGTATGCAAAAAGTCACAGATCATGCAGGGGTAGCAAAAGCACAATAGCCTATCGGTTTTCATCGGGGTTGCTCCAAATCCTATGATGTTTAATTGCGGTATAGCAGTACACTGACCAGTTTTAAAATATTATTACTTCTAGAAACTTCGCAGAGAAACAAATAGAACAGATTTTGCTTAATCATTTCGATTAAATTGCAGCTCTGGCCTTCAATAATATTAAATATGATCATTCAGTGTTGATTCTTAGATTTTTAAAATGTATTAAAATCCAAAAGAAATATTTATGCCTGATGCATCTGACTAGTTCACTAAAAACTGGACTATCACACAAGATCATATCCCTACCTTAATGTAAATGGTAAAGGTGCCTATAAAAATCTACAAAATCATATATAAATCATAAGTGTACAACAGCTATTATCATGAATAATATATCCCTTATATACTTGGCAGTATCTTGCAAAGAACTCTTGTGTTAAGATTCTTGTAACAGCGGTAGGCAGAAAGAGGATTATTCACCCCTAAATTTTAGGGATAACTAAAAAAAATGAGTTCACAAAGAATGCTACTCCTCTCACACTAGTAATTCAGTCAAACAATCTAGGAAATTTACAAGCTACCTTACACAAAAGCTGGAAGTCTATTTATCGATGTGATGTCCTTCAACAGAAAGGCAGAAAGGACTAACAATAAGCAAACTATAACTACCTCACACTTCCTATAAAAGAGGCTTAATGCAGCAAATCCCTAATTTTACTAAAACATCTATAACTGTCACATATTCTATACAAGGGACTTAATGATGTCTATGACAGATGGGGGTCCATGCAGAGAGCCAAAATCCTGCCATATCAACCGCTTTGCATCGCCGTTATAGCAGATGAATGATGGCGGAAAAACCCGCAGTATCGGCCAATATATACAATTGCGGTGAGCTCAAAAAAGTACCGCCATGGAGAATATTTGATAACACTGTATTTGACAAAGTCAGTTTTCATACCTCTTCCTATAATAGACTTTCAGAGCCCTCTTAACTGGGGCATGGTCTGTACTTTACCTTTCCTAACAACTTGGAATACACTAATTGCTGCAGTAGTTGGCAGTAAGCGTATATAATTCATTCTCACAAAACAGAAGTCTTGGTTGATATCATTCAAATGCCTATAATAGTAATAGACTAGTAATACTTCGACTAAAAGAAACTACTTTTGCTTGTCTCCCACGAGCACTAACTCACAACAAGTCTAGGAAAAACCTTCACTAACGTTACCAGTTAGATTCAAACCCCTTCATTCTAGGTGACTTGACTACATGCATATGTCGTGTTTTGGTCCGTTTGCAAGGCCCATGGCGAGAGGCCAGGAGCGAACACCAAGTGAAGTAGCGTGTGGAACAGGTAGATCCTTACTCTCATCAGAGATAAGCAATTCCGCCCTTTAGATACATCACCCACCACACCACTCGCGGACGGTTTCAGCCGCTCACACTATATATAACGCCACACCACTCACAAACGGCTGTCCACATAGCGCGTCATTTCAGGTATTCAAATCCATCTCCATTCTTTCATCGCTTTTCATTCTCTCACTGACTTGAGCATTGGAGTGCTAACCTTGAAGATTCACCCAGCACCGCCGTACCAGATGTTCAACACATCTGTCCAAGAGTTTACCTCAGTGTTTCATCAATCATTTTTGGTTCCTGGGTGGAACATGTAAGTGTAACTTAGGTTGCAAACAGAATCTCACCTTATGATTAATTAACTAACTAGATTAAAAATGTTGTAGTGGAATATCTCTCGCATCAAGACAAGGAAACAACCACTGTCGAAGCACAGCAATCACTACATGACAACAAGGTAAACTACAATAAAAACAAACTTAAACTACCTTCTCTATTGTGTTCTGGTTATAGATATTCATCACATTTTATGAATTATGATCCCTATAATTTCTAACCTAGCCAAAATAAAAACATAAAAAACATGACTACGAATTAAATAGAAAACCAAACATAAACGCGTAAGCTTACTTCCACTAGATTCCAGCACCAATGCAAAAACATCCACAGTAGTCTTGGGAAAACTCTCCAATATTATGGCACCCTCCAAAGCTTTATGAAGCATAGAACTGTATTCTTTATGATCTGAACCCTAAGTTACAGATATAAGACATTAATTAATCATGATTTGGGAAAGAGTCTAAGAAACCAAAAATTTAAATTACAACATTTCATACACGTATACCGACCTGTCCACGAACCGGAGTTGAAAATGTTGTATAACTGACATTACAATTCAGACGCCCCGAGTCACTATACAACATTGCTTTCTTGCTCTCTCTTGGTCCAAATCTATATTTTTCAAAAACACAAAGCAGAGCATAACAAACAAAAACCGAAGAAACACGCCTCATCACACATTTGTGGAGATATAAAAGAAAACACTCACACAGAAACAATGACTTTGGTGTTACCGAATTCGGCATAAGCGGATCCTGATGCAGCATTCACAGCACCAGTTCTGAAAACTGCATGTTACAAAAAAAAAAAATCATAAACCTAGACTTTATCTATCATACATAAAAAAATCATCATAGCAGAGAGTGATAACAAAAAATAAAGAATGAAATTATGATTTTGAGTGAAATGGTTATGGAAGAAAGAAAGGAAGTATTGAGTTTGAAAGATTGAGGAGGCTTACATGCGGGTCTACACTGGTGGAAACCACGGCCGTCGGGTCGGATCCAATCTTGCTTGAAAAGTGTTGATTTCGTTTTACCGGTTGTTGGAGACGGTGAGTAGGTTGCCGGAGCTCCGCTTTTACCGGCCATTTACAAAGGCGCTGTGCACTCTCTGTTGCTTCACTTGTTCTCTTCAGGTTTCTTTGATTTTTTTTTTTTTCGTTTTTTTAAGGTGCTGCTGTGCGTTTGACACTAACGTTAACTTCGATTTGGACCTTTAATTTGGACTGGGCCTTCATCGATTTTATAAGAAACTATTTCTTTTCCCACTCTATTCTCACAAGCCCTTCGTGAAAACTCAAAATTGTCACTAGAGTTCGGAGATGAACGCACTTATTCTTTATAATACTTAACTTTAGGTTGGAGATGTATTTCAAAAATCATGTATGATATACTTCAGAGATGTATATCCGAAAACTAGCTCTGATACTTCAAAAAAAAAAATAGAGACAGTATATATATCCTTAGATAATTGGATACTTATTATTGATAATCATAACAACCTGACATTAAATAAAACATTCAATATTACATAGATAATTGATAATCATGAGATTAACATTACACATCGTTATAAGCAGGTAGTTTAAAATAATGCAACATGTTGATAATATCAACGGATCTTGTAATCTTTGCATCCACTTTAATCGGACTCTTTGTTGCATATCAGCGAAATTATTCCACATAACCTCTAAATATGCATATGTCTTATATTCGGAGTTGGTGAATTGTATCTTCTTGTCCTTTTCAAATGAGGATGAAAAATACTCGAGCTTGACAACTCGTCGATTTTCTAGATATTGTAGAAGAGTATTTAGTTTAAATATCAGGTCAACAAGAGTTATGTCCCCGCATACCCTAAATTAAAGTGGAGGCTTCTCACCATTGAAATACACAAATACAGAGTGGAAATATGTATTCATTTTCTAATATTGGGTGTTTTGTAGAAAATATGGGATAAGAAATACCCTATTTATACAAGGCTTGGATCACTTTGGACCTTAGAAACCTTATCCTGTCATCAGAGCACTTTTTAAAAATGGATATCCGGATAGACATTAATATTTTACGAAAAAAAATTTATTCGGATGAGTTAGAGCTCTGATACCAATTGAAGGTTGAGAAAAACACAAGAAATGGGAGTTTAAATTAGGTTTTCAAAAACTTTTTCTTTAATAATGCTTCACACAAACAATCAAGATAGACAAGATAAGAAAGGAAAATGACACAATCAATTTATACAAGTTCACCTTAAACAAGGCTACTTTTGTTCACCCGCCAAAGTGATTTCGCCTTCAAACGAGACTTAATCAACTAATCTTGAAATATTACAAACAAACATCTAAGAGTTTAGAAAAACACCTTAGCCCTCACAAATATACAGACTAACACTTAGTCATTTGAGGAAACAAATCTCAAAAGATTAAAATCATCTAAAAATTTAGAAAAACTCCTTATCCCTCTCAAATATACAAACTATCACCTTGTCACTTCAGAAAAAATCTCAAAAGATTACAATTAAAAGTGTTTATATTAGTGCATCTAGAAAACCATGTTTAACACAATAATGAAGAACAAATGTTTACACAAATGTGAGCAACAACTCTTTGTGTATTGATAACAAATATTAACACAAAATGAGAAATTCTTTGTGTTTTGATTTTCTCTTGGAAGAATATTTCTCACGAAAATTATCTTTGTACTGTAGTTTCTTATTTTCAAGTGGTGTTGTTTCAACTTCCATAATTCTTGCAAAATAGTTATTTTTCAACGAAGTAGTCATTCCTTTATCCAGACTTTAAAAAGTAGACCGTTGAGAAGGACAAAATGTCACTTTAATGCCAGTTGCCATAACGGTAGCATGAGACAGTGGGAGACAAATTCCTTTAGTCATAAATGTGCTCTTCACCCTAGTGGAATTGATGCTATAATGTTGTACTATTTCTTCTTGTGCAAGTTTTTGATCCTAATCTTATAATGAAATACTTATGATATGAAGTAATATTGAGTAAAGAAAATATCATGTTTAAATGAGAGTTTCGTGAGTATCAGAGTCTTCAGAGTCAAAATTTTGTCTTCAAATCTGGAAGCAACAACTTATCTGAGAAATATATCTTTACATCTGAGCTGGAAGCAATGAAGATATTTTGAAGTTCAACTTATGAACAATGAAGTGTGATGATATTTGATTTTCTTAAGTATTTAAGGAAGATGTTTTGAGATAACAATTCCACTATGATGTGTTGAAGTTTTGTGATTACATTTTTAAAAGAGATAAATGCTTTAATTTTGAGAACCCGTGTTATGGATCATGATATGCTTTACATGTGTGATGTTTTATATGAAGATGTGACACCCTTGATTGGTGAAATATATTTATAATATTCGTGGGGATTTATAGGGGTGTTGCACATGTCGAAGTGTTCAAAAGACTTAGAGCTATGATAGAAGGAAGGTTGTGTCGAAATAGTCTAGTTTAATGTGTGTCAAAATGTCGAATGAGTAACCTCAACAGGTATTTTGACTTAGGTATAATTTTGTAGTGTTAGCATAATTAGGTATTTTGGGTTTTTTGTATTTGTGGGTTTTGGATTAGGGAGCAAACAAACTCATTACAAATAGGGAGTAACCCCTATATTGTAAACAATAGAGTATTCACAGAATTTGCAGTTGCAAGTGAATAAGATTTTCCACAGTTTGTGGACAGCGAGAAACTCTGCAAAAATCATCTTCTTCTTCCTCAATTTTCGTTAAACCCTAATTCTTTCTTTCTTAATTATTTTTTCATTGTTATTGTGTATTAATAATAAAATACTATTTATCAAAAGTGATAGAAATTCTCCATAGTTATTGGTGGATTTTCAACATAAACTAACATCACTCTCATAAACTCTTTGGATATATTGGACAAAATCTAGGGAGTAACCCCTATATTGTAAACAATAGAGTATTCACAGAATTTGCAGTTGCAAGTGAATAAGATTTTCCACAGTTTGTGGACAGCGAGAAACTCTGCAAAAATCATCTTCTTCTTCCTCAATTTTCGTTAAACCCTAATTCTTTCTTTCTTAATTATTTTTTCATTGTTATTGTGTATTAATAATAAAATACTATTTATCAAAAGTGATAGAAATTCTCCATAGTTATTGGTGGATTTTCAACATAAACTAACATCACTCTCATAAACTCTTTGGATATATTGGACAAAATCAAGAAAGCAGTGCACATGCGAGGATATGAAACTAAACTAATATGTGTTCTAAAAAATATGATTCATCTTAAGAACATACGAAGGAAAATTTGGTTCTAAAAAAACGTTGAATCATTCAATTGAATGATTGGTAAAAAAAAATATGATCGGATATACTTTTACGCGGTTTCGTTTGAATCAGTAATGAATCCAACCTATCAGACATGTCTGTTTTGTTCGTATTTTTTCATAATGCACCAAAATTTTAAACTTGTACACTCTAATATATTTGCCCTATCTCTCTTTATTTTATGGGCTTTTGTAGGTGCAATTGTCATATCTCTCTTCATTTTTTTAGACAAACTAAGTTTTGAGTCCACACCCTAAAATACGTCTATCAAACAAACTAAAATTTTAGATCCACATTCTCCCTGAACTTTTAAAATACGTTCACTCTTCCCCGAAAACTTTTAAAAGCTGAAACTAGTTAAAGCGGAGCCTATTTATTACCTTCGTTACTAGATATTCAAATTACACATTATAACTTATTATTAATATTATTGTTTAAAACAAATCATTATTAATATTATTAAAACACTATAAAATATTAGTTTTTATGTAATATATAACATATAATATATTAAAAATTAATATTACAAAATAATAATGATTACTTAAAGAAATAAAATAATAAAAATTAATTAATTAAATTAAATTATTAAAAAATATTTAAAGATAAGTATTAATAAATAATAAATTAATGTAATATATCATACAAATATTAAAATACATGCATACATTTTGATTTTGATTCGAATTGGATCAATGTAAAAAATCAATCCAATATCAAAATAATATTCAAACACCTCCAATAATATTCTACTTTTTTGATTTTAAATTTCTTTTAAATTGGTCTACATTTTAAATTTTTTTTTACCTACTTGTCATCTTTTTGAAAGAAAAAAAGCACAATACCGATATAAATTAAAGTTCAGATTACCACATCTTCCACAGTGGTTCGTCACGAATGAATACAGAAAAAAAGCACCTTTATTGATTCACCCTTCGCATGGACGATGCACAGGTTTTTTTATTTTTTTATTTAAATATTTTTAATATATTAATTAATACAATATATTTAAAATAATTATTTAATATTAAAAAATAATAAAAATAATTTAATTAATATTTTAATAAAATATTGTAACTAATATTTTTTCTATTATTAATAATACATTAAATAATTATTTTTAACTATAATTTTAATTATTTTTTAATATTAAATAATTATTTTAATTAATATTAGGATGGTGAGCGGAATGGAAGGTGATGCAATGTAATGGAACGGAGTGGAATAGAGTTGAGATTTCATTCAATTGTTTGTGTATATTTTATAAGGAATGAATCATTCACATTCCATTCCGCTCCATCCACTATTTACTAATCTAAATAATGGAATCTGATTAAATACTACTTAATTTCATTCTATTCCATCAGATTCCATCAATCCAAACATATCCTTAAACAAGTAAAACAAAGAAAAAAACCTTAAATAAGTAAAACAAAGAAAAAAACTTGTGCATAGGTTCGTTCATGCAAAGAGCAGTGAAGGTGCTTTTTTCTGCACCCGTTCATATACTAAGGGTGAAGTATTGCGGAAGATGTGGCAATTTTTCAAAAAGATCGCAGGTAGGTAAAAAAAAATCGCATTTTCATTTGCATCAATTTGAATTTGGACACCATTGCTCAATCATACAATTTTACCAAACATAGGACAAATTAGCAGCTAATTATAAGCTAAAAATGAAAACATCTAGTTCCTAGCCACAAAATAACAGCTCGTCATCAATGAACAAACAACAAGCTAAATTCATGTCCTATCAATAACAAATAATCTTAAATAAAGAGCTCCTTAATTTAGGTCATGTAAAAAAAATTCACTTTAAGAGAAGGGATTGGTACAAAGTCCTTGAAGTATACTCCTAAATAGGAAACATGTGTATATTCATCCTAAAAATTATTGGATGTTAATAAATAAAATTGGATTCTTCTCCAAATAAAAGAACCAGAATCAGTCGCACCTATAGTCCTCCTAAGCTTTTCTGTACAAGAAGAATACCTTTGATATATTTTTTCTGCTTATAATCTAATAACACTATATATGTGCATTTCAATTCAATACAGACCTGAAACAAATGTAGAACATCATCTCAACCAGATTTCATAGCAGCATCCCTTCTGATATTTCATTGAGCAATGCACAAAAAATATTGGTATTCGTGGTTTGTGTTTTCAAGTGACTGTGCCATTTGTCACGCAAAATGATTCGAACCGTGGCTCAGTTATGTCTACCATTTCCTCTTCTGATGAATGCGAGCTATTAGATTTTGATGCCAAGAGAATCAAACTTTCCATACACTCAGCTGAAACTGCATCTTCTTCTCTATTTTTGTTTCCAAGACATGAATTGTAATCGGTATCTAGTGCCGATGAATTATGAGTTGGAAATTCACTGGATTGAGCTTGCCTTTTCGATTCTACATCCTCTGGTTCCTTTACATATCCATAAAGAGAAAATAATCAGTATATGGTATATTTAGACAGGCAAAATATTCATCAAAACATGAGTGTATGTATGTATGTGTGTGTGTGTGTTCACCTGAAACAAGCTGGTGGAAATGTTTCTTCTCCTCCTTGATTTGCCCGGTGCAATACTAGAAAGAATTTGAACAACCTCGCTCATGGTTGGTCGAGTGTCGGGATCCAACAGCAAGCATTCCTTTGCTAGATATGCCATTATATGCACCTCTTCTTCTGGGAAGTTTCCTTTCAACTGTGGATCAACTATCTCCGATATTACTCGCCTACTATCCTGTAAACGAGGAGAAGCCTAGAACAAAAGTTCCAGCAAGCTATATCAGTACTCGGGAATCCATAATCTTTTCATTTAACGAAGCTAAAAACCATATCATCGTAAAAGAAATGATGATTAAAATTGTAAATTCAGATTAACTTTATCATTATGAATTTACCCATATAACAAGGCTTTCCTCTTTGCCGGTAGTTTTATGAATAGGATGTCGACCACTGATAAGCTCAAGAAGTACCACACCGAAACTGAAGACATCTGATTCAAGCGAGGCTCGACCAATAATAGCATATTCAGGTGCAAAATAGCCAAATGTCCCCTGCATTCTTGCTGGAGAATCTGAACCGCTTGGTAGGCCATCAGATCTCAAATTTTTCGCCATACCAAGATCGGTTATCTGCAAGTTGAGTATTTAAAAAAACAAATTACATAAATATGATAATCTACGTACTAACTTTTTATTATTTGACTTAAACCTTAGTATTCTTATCCAAGATTCATACTTTTGCTTGCCATTTTTCATCGAGAAGAATGTTGGTTGATTTCACATCTCTATGAAGAATTTTTGGAGCAGCTGCTTCATGGAGATATTCCAATCCCCTTGCTGCTCCTATTGCAACCGTAACACGAGTAGTCCAATCCAGGTATTTTCCAGAAACTCCGTCTAACCAGTCCCTCAAACTTCCATTAATCAAGTACTCAAATACTAGTAACCTCTGCATGTGTTTTCCTTTCGATTCTAAGCAGTATCCAAGCAACGGCACCAAATGACAATGATGAAGTCTAGATATTAATTCAATCTGCAGAAAGAAACAACACATTATTAAACCATGTCGCACGATCTTCTTTTATCTAGATATTATGAAACATTACAACATAGCGAAAGTATATTGAATCAATGATATTGCAAAATTAGGTACAAGTACAACCTCCTTGAAAAATGCGGAGTCTGCTTCTGGCCCTCCTTGATCTTTTAGCCGCTTAACTGCCACAATGTTACCATCTCTCAGCCGACCACGGTATACATAACTACTTCCGCCTAGTCCAATAAGGTTGGTAGCTGAAAAGTTATCGGTGGCATTTTCCAGTTCACCAAATGAAAATTGAATAATATTTCCATGAAAAGTTTCTTTTTGGTTCCCAAACAAAAAAGAAGGTTTCGTAAAGCATCCTACATAAAGAAAAAAAACTAATCAAGAATTAATACATAATAAAAAATAAACAGAATTTTAGAGTTTGCATATACACTTGTACAAATTGAATAGAAAAAAAATTAATAAATCATGATCAAGGGGCGTTGAGTAACAATAAACTTACCTGTGATATGACAAATAGGAGAATTCACGAAAAACGTTGTTTCTGGTACTGAAGAAGTTCCTGTCCGATGACTGATTAGGTTGGCGGTACTACCACTACTTGTTTCCTTATCTACTGAGAATATTGGTGATTGAATAGGATATTGCTTCCTTCGGTAGACGTAGCATACAACTGTGGTAAGCAACGCAATGGTTGTGCATATAACACATATTAACAGGACAATTACAACAACCTTGCTGGAAATGTGTTTCTTTGAACCTAATGATGTGCTGACAGTTCCTGCATAGCACTCGAAAAATCATAAATTTAATTTCTGAGTATCTTGATCTAGGAACAAACAAATGGTTTACTACAGAAGAGCACACAATTTTATCATTATCAACAGGTTTAGCACTAATTTTGAAGCAATAATTACGGCGACTATTGATTATGAAATTTCAGATTAGAGAAAAGGTTACAAAGAGAAACATACCCCAGGTGCAGTTGCAAGCGTGAAAGCACTTAGCGCTATGACCATCTTCTGCCACTTGGGGAAATCCATTGGGATCACATATGCATGTCCATATGGATGCACCACCCTCTTCAGCATCTACAAGGAAGGTAAAATAATTATCGTATAGTTTTCAGGCTGTGGTCACTATCTCTTCATTTCACATGAAACAGAAGCATATTGCATTCCTAATTCCTTCCATAAAGAAAAACTATCGGCAGGAGGCTCCGGGTTCTGTTCCAATAAAGAAACTAACAACTTACCTGAATGACAATCACATGACTTCGAACAATTAGCAAGAGAGTTGCTTTGGTTCCCTTCGAAAGATGAACATCTACATTTCCACTTGTTTAGGCCAGATGTATCAGATGCTTCATCTGCCAAAAAATAATGCCATGCAAAGAAGGAAAATTAAATAAACAAAAACAGCGAGATTTATGGTGTCTTTGGCTATACTTATTTCATCTCATAAAGTAATCTACTGAGAACAAATATGATTCAAAATGTTATACTAACCACAAAAGGAGTGTTGAATCCAGAGCAAACTAATAACGATAGCAAGAGCAATTTTGATTTGTGACTTCATTTATTCAACTCCATACACTACAAGGAAATGAAAGGAAACCATTTATCACTGCACGCATAATCGGGAAATAATGTTTCTCGTGTCAAGAAATAAAGCATATATCTCAGATAATTTTATAAGACAGTAATTTCATGAGCCGAGGAAAAGAAAATCACAAGCATATTACAGGCAACTTGGGGCTTCGTCCTTTCAAACATATGTTTGTGACAGAGAAAAGAGGAGACGGTAATATATTTAACCAGTTAATGGCTAGAATGAATCTAAGTGAATTTTAAGTCCCATATTACAGACACTCTAAAATTATACCAATCCTAGAAAATTCAAGTTTTGTGAAGAAACTATTAAAATCTATGCCAAATTAAAAATCATATATTAAAAGAAAAAGACTGAAAGTAGCATCAATTGGTAAACCTGAATCAAGAATAACAAGGTAAATCTTCAAAAGTCCTAAGTACAATCATCAATGAAAATACAACCTGCAGACAAACAGTTATTCAGAAGAAGAAAACAAAAACAGCACACCCTTTATTCAGTTTATATCCTATGCAGCACTAAACATATGAAGGTCAATCAATAATTTCCTGCTTACTAAGGAAATAGGAAGCCACTTTTCATGACGTAAGATTTCGTGACCGGTAAACAAAATAAAGAGGGTTGGAAGGAACAAATACAGGGTTGGCCAACAAATATTGCATCAGAGTTAAGTTTATCCATCCTCATTACCACGAAGTACCAAAACAGATAGAAAATGATAGTAGTATTAAGTATTATTTTGACAAAAAGCACTGTATACCAATATTTTCAAAACCGTACTAAGCATCAAACTGTTGAGAGTGAGACCTACAAAACACGGTTGAACTGTTTTAAACCAGGACAAAACCACTGTTAACCTGCTCAAATAACCAATCTGTAGACGGTAATGACTCACAGTTTAACTCATCGAACCGTCGAGTGTGGATTATAAAACATTGTCGTATACACAGAAACATTGAAAACTAGAAATATTTAATAGCCAATATAGTAGCTGGAGAGGGTCTGGAATAGCATTATAGCAATAGTATTGATCATATCGAGAGTGGCAAGCAAGAAAATCCAACTACTGAATTGCTTAAACATTCAATTGAAGGTAGACAGATGGACCATTGGTATAGTTACATCATAAATCACACAATAAATGCAACTCAGTGAACTGGTAGAATAGAATATAACTCACTTGAGAGGGTTTGGCTTGAGAATTAATATATGCAGTCTTTGAATGGATTAAGTTCAGCAACTACCAAAACTAACCATCATAATTTCCAATTCCACCTATAATTCTGCATAGTTTTGAGAATCATGAGCTAGAAAAAGCTAATCTTGAAATTTGTATAATTAGAAGAACCAAGTCAAATCAGCATAAAGAAAAAGATAAAGAAAAAGGAGCTATGATTATTGATTAGCATCTGAGAAAGGAAATACTAATAATGTGTAATAATAATAATAATATATAGATAAAAGGGTATTACAAAGTTTGAATTTTTCCCCTTAAACCACATATGATTTTGATTGTTTTGGAAAGAAGCTAGTTTAATGAACTAAACCATATCCAAAAAAAGCTGTAAATTAGAGGAATGGGATCAATGTTCACCAACCTAGGGATTCAATTCAATAATATAAGAGAATTAATAAAAGAGGATAGTGACTGATTCCATATAGTTATAAATGACACATATCAACACAAACATTTAGAGAGTTGAAATCAAGGTTAAGAAAGGAACTATAAAAGTACACCACCTCTCTCTGATAATAACTCTTTTGCTAACTGAAAACAACACCTTAACCACCATTTTATAGCCAGAACAAAAAAAATCAATTATTTTGGAAGAATAGAAACTTATAATGAATTATGAAGCACAATGCTGATGATACCGACACTAACACGCTTACGCTATTAATAAATTGAAAAGAAAATAATAAATTAAAAAATAATCAGTGTCGGTTTCGAAGATACTGACGCTGTAATCCATTTTTTCCGAGATATCGGTGCTTTAAAGCTAATTTATAATAAATGAAAGTTATAAGCACCAAATATTACTTAAATGTAAAGAATGGGATATGGTATATAGCTAACGGCTAGAAAGATAAAGTAAAGTAATGTTTTGTAATTTCTTATGTGAGAAGATTGGTGGGGACATAAAAGTAAAATAAATAAATAAAAGGAAAGAGTGAAGGTAGATTCTAAATTTCTAATAAAAATGATTCGTATAGTGTACATTATTTAACTTAGCTTGAAAGATTTCATACCATTATATACTAAGGTTGAGAAGAATTTAAATTTTCAACTTATTTTTAATCAAATCTAATTTGTCATGTTAAAACAATTAACATAGTTAATTGGGAGTTATACAGAAACATCAGATACATACACAACATAATAGTCAGTTGTATAGAGATATTAGATACAAATAGTTTGAAGAAATTAAACGTGAAACTTCGGGGCCCATTGAACTGCTTCTTTGTACATAGTAGCGTCGGTGTTGTGGTGGGTCCACCGGAGCGTTAAGTAATTAACGTACGAATTAAAGAAGGTGATTAGCGAAATTAGGAACTTTCTTAATCAGGAGCGACTTTGAGAATTTGGATTTAAATGGATTAGTTAGAAGTTAAACTCATATTAATCCAAACTAATAATGCAATTGATTCATTTTATTATTCTTAATCATGCCTAACACAGAAAAAACCCAATTAGTAAATAATTTTTACGAAGAATAAAAGTACGATTTGGTGAGATGGAGCAGTGAAAATGTACCTGAATTGAAGGAGTTTTTGATTCTGGTAGCTGAAATGAGATCCGGTAGATAGAATTATAATAGAAGATTTGAATTCCGTTAAACCGGTTCAGTTGATAGAGACGTATAAACATCAGAGACTCGGATACAGATTTAAATTTGCGACATTTCACTTGTGAAATTCTTAGCTACTAAAGGAGAAAAAATTGAATGAGTTAAAATGATGAATATGAAGTTAGGAAAAAAGAGATTGGTTTAGTAGAAGAATTTAGAGCGCAGTGAAACAGAGAGCTTTGTGGCATACGGTGCTTGCTTGGTTCATAACTCGTGTGGGTCCTATTCATTTGCTTATGTATATCAAGAAATTATTTAATTTAATTAAAAATAGTAAAGCATTGAATATCACGTGACTAGTGGCACTCTTCGCGATGCACGTTTTGTTTTTGATTTTTTGGTATTTGGAAGAGAAAAAAATTAATAAAAAGTAAGGTCATAATTTAAGAAAACTCTCCAGTTTTGAAAAATCATATTGGAGATTATTTGTTGAGTAGGATTATGAGTTGTTCTTTTAAGATGTTTCATAGTATTGTTTAATATGAAAGTAGACTAATCATAAAGTTTTTGGAATAAAACAAGACAATCAAATTGAACAATATTTTATTACGGTGTAGGCATCGTTTTACAATACGCACTCAAGTATTATGGGTTGTTCTGGGCATTCTTCCGTATTCAAATTTAACCCCTCCTCCCGTAAGAATAAGGATTGTCTAAGCACCGTAGTTTGGAATTTCAATTCTTCTGTCTATTGAGCAATTTGAGTTGTTCAGCATTTTTGAAGCAAACTTAGGTGCTCAAGGTGCAAAAGAGTTGTTCAACGATATCTGTAACATTGTTGAGTAATAGAACTCCAAGGCGGTGGAGGAAAGATTCATTCGTTTAGAAGAAAATCTCCGTCACACTCAATCCTGAGTGAATATCAAGAGGCTGCATCTAGAAAAAAACTATTTCTTTAGGTCAGAGTCTATTAGAATAACATAACAAATGCGAGTAAGTGAGAAAATAGATTCACATTGAATAGTAATGTGGAGACTTAAGCATATATAAGTGGTAGAACTCATTCACTTATCACTTAAGATTTTAGATAAACAAATAATGTGTCTCTCATAAAAGTGTTTGTTTCTCAATTTTATAATAACTCCTATAAGACTATGTACAATGGTTTCATTATTCAACACCCTCCTAAGGCTGTGTACATTGGGGGTGTTGGAAAAAATCAATAGTTGAATGCTTGCAATAAGGGTGTTGAATAGGGTGTTGAAAATGAGGTGAATTAATTGGTGTTGAAAACATTCAACATGTTGAATGAGGAGAGAGTGAGACCCACAAAATATTTGGTAAAATTTTATTGGTTGTTTTGAATTTTAATTTTTAATGTGTTGTGAATGTTGGTGGAATTGTTAGGGCACAAGAATAGAAGAGAATAAAGATGGAAATAAGAAAGAGTATAAAATAAGGATTGAATTGTATTGAATTTTAAAAATAGTGAAATATGAGTACTTATTTATACACAACTAAAATCCCAGAAGTAACTAACTAAAAACAAACTTTAATCCTGATCTTAAGAAATTAAGATATACGATACTAACAATTAAAATAACAAATACTAAAGTATCCTAATAATTACAAAAACGACCTGAGAAGTTAGAACATGAATTATTCACAACATCATCCCTTAATTCATGTCCATCAAAAACTAACAACATTAGAACCTCACTTTTTGGATAGCTCCAGAATCACCTTCTGGACGGCTCCAGAACCTCAGAACTTCTGACTCCCCTCAGAAGTTCTGGATATGACTTCATCAGAACATCTGCAGCTTGCTTCTGGTTGCAACTCCCCGTAAGTAATATGTCATCACCATAAAGACACACTAGAATCATATTGCTTCCAGAATGTTTCACATACACACCATACTTCATCTCACATTTCTGAAACCCTTTCTTATAAAATGAATCAATCTTCTGAGTCCAAGCTCTGGGTGCTTTCTTCAATCATACAGAGCTTTGTGTAACTTATACACCATCTCTTCCTGATTCTTTTTCACGAAGCCAGGAGGTTGTGACACGTATACCTCCTCTTGTAATGGACCGTTCAGAAATGCTGACTTTACGTCCAAATGTATCAGCAACCATCTTCTACTCGCAGCTAAGGCAACCACCAATCTGATTGTTTCATGCCTTGCTACAGGAGCAAACACCTCAAAATAGTCTCGTCCAGGTTTCTGAATAAAAACTCTGGCCACTACCCTTGCTTTGTTCTTGCCAACTGATCTATCTGGCTTAAACCTCACCTTAAAAGTCCATCTGAAGCTGATGACTTTCTTCTCCCTTGGAAGCTCAGTTAACTTCCAAGTCTCAAGTTCTTCTTTCATGGCATTCAGCCACGCTTTCTTCTTGAGAACATCTTTAGTACCTATTTGTTCGGAATCTCCTTCTGATTCTGGAACTGTATCTCCTTTTGGACTTTCTTCAGAAATTTTATTTCCACCAGAAGTTCCACCTTTGTTAGTTTATGGACCTTGTCCAGAATCATCACCTTCAGAACTTCCACCAAAAATTCCACCTTTGTTAACTTTTGGACCTTGTCCAGAACCATCACCTTCAGAACTTCCACCAGAAGTTCCACCTTTGTTAACTTCTGGACCTTGTCCAGAGCCATCACCTTCAGAAGTTGGATCGCCTTCAGAAGCTCTTGCTTCAGTAGTTCCACCTTCAGAATCATGATCACCGTCAGAGGCTGGACTAGAAGTTCCACCTTCAGAATCATGATCATCGTCAGAGGCTGGACTAGAAGTTCCTCCTTCAGAAGGTCCACCTTTAGAGTCATGATTTCCACCAAAAATTTGATCACCTCCAGAAGCTTGTCCTCCAGAACATACGTCTTCAAAGTTTTCCCTTCCAGAAGCATGATCAGTTTGATCACCTCCAGAAGCTTGTCCTCCAGAACCTACGTCTTCAGAGTTTTCCCTTCCAGAAGCATGATCACCACCAGATTCTGGATCATCATCAGAATTTGGATCAGAATCAAATTCACTATCTGACTCATCCTCAAAGTCTCTAAAAGATTGTTCATCTTCTGACTCTAACTCTTCTTCAGAACCTTCATGTTCTGACTCATCTTCAGAACCTTCATATTCTGACTCATCATCAAAAGCAGAATTCCCTTGAGATTCTAACTCATCTTCTAACTCTGACTCTTCTTCTGAAACCTCAGATTCTGACTCATCTTCAGAATCTACAAAATCATTTTCTAGCTGTTCTTCAGAAGTTTCATCTTCTGACTCTTCTTCAAAAGTTTCAACTTTTGACTCTTCTTCAGAAGTTTCAACTTCTAACTCTTCTTCATTTTCTGACTCTGACTCATAAAGAGACACTCCTTCAGAATCTCCATCCCCTTCAGATTCAGAAAATGATAACCTCACAGGTTCCTCGTCAGATTCATAAGTCATCAATAGCACATGTTCATCATCTGAATCATCTCTGGCTATTTTTGTTTCTTATGATTCTCTTTCTTTGTTTGACCTACAATCTCTAGCAAAGTGGCCAAACTGCTTACAGTAGTAACATTGAATTTTCCTTCTGTCCTTTCCTTTCTGATATTTCTCATCAAAATCATAAATTTCTGGCTTTTGGAATCTGTCACCACGTCTATTCTACTCCTGGTCCTTCTTGACAAAAGAAGCTTTCAAAGCCTGCTCTACTTCCCTCTCAGAAGTTCTGTCAGTCAAGCGCAACTCATGCGCTTCTAGATTACTTTGGAGCTCTTCAATTTTCATGGTCTCCAAATCTTTGTTATGTTCAATTGCAACAACAATATAGTCAAACTGAGGGATAAGTGACCTCAGAACCTTCTCTATGATCACTTGTTCAGAAATATTTTCTCCACAAGCCTTCATCTCATTAGTGATCAGAATCACTCTTGAGATATACTCAGAAACCTTTTCACTATTCTTCATGTTGAGATTTTCGTATTGCTTTCTCAAGGACTGAAGCTTCACCTTCTTCACTAATGTGTCACCACCGTAACACCTGACCAGTGTGTCCCACGCCCCCTTTGACGTCATAGAATTTGCAATCTTCTCAAACACAGTCGCATCCACACACTGATGGATGTAGAATAGCGCCTTCTGATCCCTCCTCCTTTTATTTCTCTACGCCTCTTTCTTCTTCTTTGGCGCAATCGAACAACCATCGGTGACAAGCTGTAGAACATCTTGAGCTCCAAACAGCACACGCATCTGGATCATCTATCTATTCCAGTTTTTGCCATCAAAGACTGGAAGTTTGGTGCTTAAGTTGCTGTTTCCGTTCATCTTCTTCCTTGCGCAAATATCCCACAGACAGAAACATGATTCTTGTTTCCCTGAATTCTAAACCGAAAGCTCTAGATACCAATTTGTTAGGGCACAAGGATAGAAGAGAATAAAGATGGAAATAAGAAAGAGTATAAAATAAGGATTGAATTGTATTAAATTTTAAAAATAATGAAATACGAGTACCTATTTATACACAACTAAAAGCCCAAAAGTAACTAACTAAAAACAAATCCTAATCCTAATCTTAAGGAATTAAGATATACGATACTAACAATTAAAATAACAAATACTAAAGTATCCCTATAATTACAAAAATGCCCTCAGAAGTTAGAACATGAATTATTCACAACAGGAATAGGGTGTTGAATTTTATTAAACAAAATCATTGTAGTGAGTAAAAGTTGAATGTGTGTTGAATTATTAGAAGGAAGAAAGAGAAGATGATGTGTAGTATAAAAAGTGAAAGAAAAAAGTGTGTTAAATAATAAAACCATTGTACAAAGTCTAATTCGGTTTTTGTACTCCACATCATCTTCTTTCTTACACCTAATAATTCAACATACATTCAACTTTTACTCACTACAATGGATTTGTTTAATAAAATTCAACACTTTATCCCACCATTATTCACAACACATTAAAAATCTAAACATTCACAACAACCAATAAAAATTTGTAAAGTATTTTATGGGGTTCACTCTCTCCTCATTCAACATGTTGAATGTTTTCAACACCAAATAATCCATCTCACTTTTTCAACACCCCATTTAACACTCCATTGCAAACATTCAGCTATTGAATTTTTTTAAACACCCATTGTACATAGCCTAAAGTGTTTAGGTTTTCCTCGATTACAAAATATGGATGGAAATATTAGTACCCGCCCCGTTTATTTCATTATGTATATTATTATTATTATTATTATTATTATTATTATTAATTTTTGATAATTTAGAATACTAAACATGTGACCAATGTTTTGGTATTTTGATTTCTATTTATTATTCAAAATATTTGAAATGTATGTATGTAGTTTTTTGAAATTATTTTATTTTATTATTAATAATGTCATTTGATTTTGAAAAAAAAAAGTATTTATGTTAAAAAAATTGATTTCACTAAATAGACGGTGGCGGGGCGGGGATACGCGAATCCAACCCGAACTCATTTGGGTCGGGATTGGGTTTTAATTCTCCATCCCTGTTTGAGTTTGAGGCGGAGAACGGATATTGTTTGAGGATTTGAGTTTGGGTTTGGGGAGGTAATAACTGCCACCGACCCGCCTCGTTACCATCCCTACTCCTACCTAGAGTCCGGGTGGAGACTGAGGTTGTCAGGCTCCGTCCTCAAATGCGATGAATATCATCCGACCAGGGTGCAACCTAAGCATCCCTTATAAGTCTGAATCTTAGAAAACAAGATTCAAAGTCAATGCAAAAGCCTCACAAGCTGGGAAAATACAATGGAAGAAGAGACCCAACGAGCACGTCCAACTCTTCAATGACCATCTCAACTACTATAGTATAGACAAAGCTTCCAAATGCAACCTTCTAAAATTAACAGTGGTCGGACCAACTAAATTATGGTTAAAATAGTCTAATAGACAGGTGCATAGAATCATGGGTGGACTTTTACGATCAACTCGTCGCTCACCTGACTGCCCGGAAGAGGCAACTAATTAGCTACCTTGAAGAGCATCATGCAAGGAGTGAAGGATAACTTATGGTCGTTTATCGATCGATCCACTCAAATTAGGGTAGATGTAAAAGGAATTAAGGAAACCCTCCAAGTTGGATCTTCGAAAAAGGCCTCATTTGCGACCGTCCATTCCACACCAAACTGAGAAAGAAGAAGGTATGAATAACTCAGGAGATGTTGAACCTGGCTCAGCACTACATAATGTTGGAAGAAAAGTTTAGCACTCGCTTTAAAAACCCGACCTTGGTCGCCGACACAAGCTTCAACCGCCCGTCTAGGAAAGATCCCCATTGGCAAAAGGAAGACGTTGGCTAAGGAATGTACGGTGGGTACGACAATCATGCAAAGTGCTTAATCGATTAAGAAGCAATTATGACCAATTAAGAAAGCTAAACTTATTGTTTATTTGATTAAAGCTTTCATATAATCGATTGAGGAGTGATTTCTCCTCCTAATTGATTAAGAAGTCAATTAGCCGATTAAAGAGCGAATCTAAATTAGGGTTTCCATTTTTTTATTTAGTCTAATTGATTAGCTTGGCATTTCTAGTCGATTAGAAAGTGGTTAGAACCATTGATTGTTTTCTTTTTTAGCTAAATTTTTTGATGCACTCACTTTTAAATCATGAATTTTCTGAACCAACTACCATAGTCTCTCACTCATTCACCTTCTAAAAATAGTTTTATCCAGTACACATTGTCTTAGGCTGAGTGAAAGTCTTACTTTGAGAGTAATCTAATTATGTTGTTGTACTTAATTTGTTTGGTTTAAGAGCTTAGATCTCTTGTACATTTATAATTGACTTGGTGTTTGCATGCTAAACTATAAAAATCTTGATGTAAGGAAGGTTGTTGGGTTAAACGCGAATAAAAACTAAAGTTGTTGATATTGAAAATCTAATGAGAAATGTAACGCCCTGTTTTAATTAATATTATATTATATTAATATTTTCGAATTACCGATTGATGTTTATTTTGCGACGAGATTAAATATATTAATCGATATATATGATAATATATTTGGCGACGTTCTATTCGGTCCGTAAAATATTATTCGGATCCGATATTTAATTCCCCATAATTATTTTAATTGAATGGAATTAATAATATTGGTAGATATTATTAGTGTGTTAATTTATAAGAATAGATGAGGGGTGTGAGGATTATTTGATGAGAATTGGGTTTCCACCCTTGTTGCTAGTAAGATTTGCATATAAACCATTTCTCCTCATTTTCCTTCCATCCAAAATACCAAAACCAAACATAGAAATTGGAAGCTAGTAAGTTATAAAACCATTTCCTTGTTTTTCTTTCCATTTTTCCAAACACACCAAAATAGAAACTAGAGAGAGGAAGAGAGGGTTTTGGAAAGAAGAAGAAGAAAAAGGAGAGAAGAAGAACAAGAGAGCAAGAGAAGAAGCTTGAGGTTGGGCTTGGTAGCATCACCATGGATCATCCAAACTAGAGGTAAGGGGTTTGATTCTTCATCTCATATTGTTAGGTTTTGATATATGTATTTTGGATTTGGGGGGTGAAATTGATAGTTGATTTATAGGGTTTTGTTGGTTGATTGTTGGAATGGTTTAGAAGAGTTGGATTAGGAGTATGTTTTGTGGATGTATTAGGTGCTAGCTTGTAGAATTAAGAGTATTGAAATGGGAAAGAAAACCATGGCAGAAGTATGAGAAAATCTCAAAAAGATGAAGTTTTCACGCAGGTCCATTAACACGGGCCGTGTTGATTAACACGGCCGTGTTTCTAAAATGGAAATTTTAGTTGTGCGAGCAATCCACACAGCCGTTGTGCACACGGGCGCCCGTGTTGATGCACTGCCTTGGGTGAAAATTGCACGTTCGGTTGGCTTTTCAACATGGGCCGTGTTGATGCACACGGGAACCCGTGTTGATGCTCCTGTAGCCTCCAAAATTCTGATTTTTCGCGTTTCCTTTGGAACCCGATGGTGTTCCGATTTTCCGATTTCGGTAAATTCGACGACGGAGCAAGTTGCTCCGAATTCAACGAAAATTAACGTGCTAGCTAAGTTTGAGGTGTAGAACTTAGTGGTGAGGTTAGTTGTTAGAAGTTGTGAGTTTTTGCAAGATGACCCGGAATGGGCTTAATTACGGTTCAATTGAATCGGATTTCGTTGTAGTGGGTTTAGGATACGTATGGACGATCCGATTGCGGCGTTGATGATTATGATTAATGCCGGTTATTAGGAATGGCTTTCGCGACGATTATAGGGGTTTAACCATTTTTCCGTTTTTGGAATTTAGTGAGCGAATTGGTTATGATGTAGGGTGATTAAACATAATCTTTGCGACGACGTATTAATTAGCAAATACTTGTTGACTATGCGATGCGAAGTTATATGTCTTTGTACATGATAATGTGATGATTATATTAATATTGTTGATAAATACTTCCGATTTGTGAATGCATGATTTTGATGATGATGAATTATATGTGACGATTTGCATAATAATGCGATGATATATTTATCTTGTTTTGGATGAATTATGGCGATGTGGGCTTTATGCCAATTTGAATGAGCGATGATGTTGTTTTGTGTTGTGTTGTTTTATTGTCGAGTCACATACATTGCATAAGCGAAGAGGGCTTTTATGCCAAGCGAAGAGGCTTTTATGCCAAGCGATGATGGCTTCTATGCCGAGCGAAGATCGACTTTATGCCAAGTGTCCCTAATTACGGACAAAGCGATGGGTACCACATGCATAACATAGTCGTGTCTCATGGAGTCGGTTATGTTTATGTTTGAGTTGTTTGGCGTTGGGTTTTAATTGATGAATGATGTTGGATTGCGATGATATACGATGCTTTGTTTGGTGATGATCTTTGTGATGGACATGAAGTGAATATAACTTGATAGTTTCATGATAACTAGGTGATGAGTATAAATAATGAGTTTTGCGATGATTTAACTTTGATGAAATGCTAAATGCAAATATGATGTGATGATGTTGTGATGTATGGGCTTTATGCCAAAAGCGAAGATGGGCTTTATGCCAAAAGCGAAGATGGGCTTTATGCCAAAAGCGAAGATGGGCTTTAGCCAATTTTGTGATGATTTGTTTATGTTGCTTATATTATTAGCATATTATTTAACGTTGTTGGTTGATGTTGTTATTTAAGACGGTCGTGTTAATTAGTGATGTAAATAGGATGTTTGTGATGATGGGCTTTTATGCCAAGCGATGGGCTTTTATGCCAAGCGAAGATGGGCTTTAGCCAATTTGTGATGATTGTTCATGTTGCTCATGTTGTTAGCATTGTTTAATGTTGTCGGTTGATGTTGTTGTTTATGATTGTCGTGTTAACTAGCGATGTATTAGCTTGTGACGACCTCGTGGAGACGGAGGTGTATGTGTTGTTGAGATGAATTGTGCCGATGAGGCTTAGGTGATTAAGTGTAGATTAAACACTTTAGAATAGTGATAAAAGTAGGTGAGGTTTAGATATGTGGTGGAATGCACCAGCTAATCCATATCGCTTATATTCCAAACTATATATATATATATATATATATATATATTTATCATGCCTTTAATAATATGTTTTGGAGTATCTCACCCTTTACTTGTTTCGCCGTTACCTATATATTGGTAACGTGCAGTTATGAAGACGGAGTTTTAGTCAGTCGAGTCGGTCGCCGATACGTAGCACTCGGGGGGAATATTTGTGTTGTCTTGTTGTTGTTCTTTTGATGTTATTCTTTTATGTATAAGAATTATACTTTATGAAAAGATGATTTATTAAGGAAGTTTAGTAAAGAAGATGTTTTGATGTTTATAAATCAAACTATGTTTTCCGGCGATGCTATGTATCGGAGATATATACTTTAAAACAAATTGTTTAAAGTGAGTTGCTTTTGAAGGTGTGACACCTCAGTATTTACTTTCTGAAATTTTAAATTACTCTGATTTTGGTATATAAAACCTTGGGTAGATTTGGGGTGTTACATTAGTGGTATCAGAGCAGGTCGGTCTGTCGACCAAGTTGTTAGTGTGTTTAATCCTGTTGTATGCGACATGTGTGTGAAACACCGCACTGCTTGTTTCAAATTGGTTGTCTCAGAGATGAGTTTGAAATAAGTGGGGGAGAAGTCTTACTTCTTGGTGGCGCTTGTGGCTTAGGATGGAGCCTCAAGCAGTGTTACGCTTCGGTAACTTGAAGTGTAAGTTTGAAGACGCTGTTGTAGTTTGGTAGAGATGGTTTATGTCACCACCATGATTGCCGACTGTCTATTGACAAATTGAGGGACTGATCATCCTTAATCTATTGTTGATAGTAGTCGGTAATTGTGTTGGTTGGGATGAACTTGTCTTTCCAGCTTAATAGTGTGTGAGGCTGATGTGTTTGCACAAGGTGGTGCATGGTTACTTGAGTTGTGAGCGAACTTGGATTTTGGTGAGAAACAAGACTTTGGCAAGCGAGCTTCGTGTTGTGATTCTTCCAAAGCATAGTGTGAAGATGTGAGTGAGTCACCGCCGTAGTGCGAAGTGAAGTTTTGATGGATTGAGTTTTTGGAGTTTATGTGTTTATTGAGATCGATGCGATGTCTGGCTGTCTACGGATTAGTGTGAGGGTTGAAGATGCTTAGGCAATGCCTTTCAAGATATTGTATGGTTCTGGCGAGTATTTGTTGATGTCATTAGTGTGACTAATGCGTCAGGTATGATTTTGAATGTTCGACAGACTCATGAGTAGTGTAAGAATTAGTTCGTGTTCATGGATATTATTTGGTTCACATCAAGTTAAGAAATTGTGGCAAGCATCCGAGTGTAGTGTTATCAGTAGTGAAGTTACATTGGTGCATGTCGAGTATTCTAAAGATAGAATTTTGAACTGTTGAATGAGATTGCCTTGAGTCAGCAACTTAGACAGTGGTATTTTTGACGGTTCCGCGAAGATTTATTTTGTGCCTTGTAGGAGACTTTAAGGGGGTTAATTCAGAGTTTAGAAGTTCTTTTGTTTTGGATGGTTAACTTTGTGAGTTTGACGGAGGATCCTTTTTATAAGTTGGTTTTGATCGTAAGTACTTTGACTCGAGATGGTTGAGTCGTTATTGGGACTTCGCAATGGGAGGCGAATTTGTTTGAGTTAGTGGAAAGTTTAGCGAATGCTCCGAATTGGTTTTGTTTTGTACTGAAGAACCTTGTGTAGCGTATTGTGATATTCCATTTTGGACTTAAGATGTATTTCGACATAGAGTTGGAAAAGTGTATTACTACCTTGGGACAATTTGAATTCCATAAGGAAGAAATTGGCGGACTTGTGAGTTAGAGGTTGATGCTGTTGTGATCATTTGGAATTTTAGAGGTGCAGATGTTAACAACGAGGAGATTGGAATTGTTGAAGATAATTCAAGTTTGAGTGCGATCTATAAAGAGACTTCGTCTGTTGTTGAGTTTAGTAAGTTGATATTAAGGATAACCCAAGAATATTATATTTGGGATTTATTATTTTGAAGAATGTTGCATGCTTGTTTTTGGGACACTTGTTGAGATTAAGCTCAGAAGGTTATTAAGGATTTGTTCACCACTAACATAAGGATTTTGTTGGATACTAATAGTCGCGGTGGATTATTAGATTACGACTAAGATAAGTCTTGACGGTAAAGAATTTTGTGACGGGTTGGTAGCCACAGATACCTTAAGATGATTGATGTTTTATAAAGGAGGATGTTCTGTTTGTGACTAAAGTAGGTCGCGACGGTGTTCATGATTGAATTCCATAGAAATTGATGTTATGGTTCTAAGTCCAACCTGTTTTGTAATTTCAGGAGTATGAGACGACGTTGATGGGTTGATTTCTTGAGAGAGTGTTTTGGTCTTAGTTACCACTTCGAAGGATTGAGAATTAAGAAGGTGTTTCGAATAAGAAACCTGTGTATTGAAAGTTGCGACGGTGCGAGGATAGTGATTACTTATACTTTGGGAATTGAATTGTTATAAGGGACGACTTTGTTGAAGTCAAGTGTATACGTCGAAGTTTCACAAGTGAATAGTTGGACAATATTTGAAAAGGTCAAACTATGTCGTGTATTTTAGAAGACCGATGAACGTTGATCAATCGAGAATGAAAGAGTGATTCTTCGGGTTGATGAAGCTGATGTTGTGAGGTGTCTTGATGGGTGTACGCTTTGAAAGTATCCATTTTTGAGTAATTGTAAAGTTGAGGTTTAACCGAGTTGTTTTTCGGTTGGCATCTTATGCATTAAGGTGACGCAGCATGGTTTAGATATCGAGCATTGAATTGTTTAGCGAGTAAGCGAGGTTGTTGGTTTTGGACTAGTGAGTTATAGTCGTAAGCCGTTTGTGTACGCCTTGGAATGCGTAGTATATCGTTGTTCTGTTGTGTTTGTATAACTTGTTGTTTTTCAAGGGTGGTACACTGGTGATCTACAAGGATGATGTGACCTTGTGATTTTCCGAATGAGAGCGATAACGCAAGTGGGTTTTGAGTTCGTACTTGCGCGTGAATGAAGACATCTTTTTCGTGTTTGCATAGCACGCGTGGTTTTATTCTTTTCTGATTGTTTCAGTTTTGGTTTGTATAACCATTTTTTTGTTTTCGTCTTAGCGATGGTGTTGGTGTTATGTTGTAGGACTTTATGTTCCTATCTTTGGTGACTCGTTTCCGAGGTGTCGGTTCGAGTGTGTGACCAATTCTATGGTTGAGACGTTAGAATAGTATCGATCTTGTTTGTTTTGGTTCTCGAGTGAACCGGTGTGTCTGCGACTTGTTTGGTTATTGGGTGTTAGTTGGTTGTCGAGTGCATTGTATGGGCTTTGCATCTCGGCATGGTTGTTCTTGTTTGGACGTTGTAGTTAAGGATATTTCCTTGTTTTGGTGTATTTTGTATGTTGTTTAGTTGACGCGAGGATTGAGTGGACGAATGGGTAGGCATATCCCGTATTGTTCGTTTTTGGTAGAAATTTTCGAGGACGAAAAGTTTATAAGTGGGGGAGAGTTGTAACGCCCTGTTTTAATTAATATTATATTATATTAATATTTTCGAATTACCGATTGATGTTTATTTTGCGACGAGATTAAATATATTAATCGATATATATGATAATATATTTGGCGACGTTCTATTCGGTCCGTAAAATATTATTCGGATCCGATATTTAATTCCCATAATTATTTTAATTGAATGAAATTAATAATATTGGTAGATATTATTAGTGTGTTAATTTATAAGAATAGATGAGGGGTGTGAGGATTATTTGATGAGAATTGGGTTTCCACCCTTGTTGCTAGTAAGATTTGCATATAAACCATTTCTCCTCATTTTCCTTCCATCCAAAATACCAAAACCAAACATAGAAATTGGAAGCTAGTAAGTTATAAAACCATTTCCTTGTTTTTCTTTCCATTTTTCCAAACACACCAAAATAGAAACTAGAGAGAGGAAGAGAGGGAAAGAAGAAGAAGAAAAAGGAGAGAAGAAGAACAAGAGAGCAAGAGAAGAAGCTTGAGGTTGGGCTTGGTAGCATCACCATGGATCATCCAAACTAGAGGTAAGGGGTTTGATTCTTCATCTCATATTATTAGGTTTTGATAGATGTATTTTGGATTTGGGGGTGAAATTGATAGTTGATTTATAGGGTTTTGTTGGTTGATTGTTGGAATGGTTTAGAAGAGTTGGATTAGGAGTATGTTTTGTGGATGTATTAGGTGCTAGCTTGTAGAATTAAGAGTATTGAAATGGGAAAGAAAACCATGGCGTATGAGAAAATCTCAAAAGATGAAGTTTTCACGCAGGTCCATTAACACGGGCCGTGTTGATTAACACGCCGTGTTTCTAAAAATGGAAATTTTAGTTGTGCAGCAATCCACACGGGCCGTGTTGCTGCACACGGGCGCCCGTGTTGATGCACTGCCTTGGGTGAAAATTGCACGTTCGGTTGGCTTTTCAACACGGGCCATGTTGATGCACACGGGGACCCGTGTTGATGCTCCTGTAGCCTCCAAAATTCGATTTTGCTTCCTTTGGAACCCGATGGTGTTCCGATTTTCCGATTTCGTAATTCGACGACGGAGCAAGTTGCTCCGAATTCAACGAAAATTAACGTGCTAGCTAAGTTTGAGGTGTAGAACTTAGTGGTGAGGTTAGTTGTTAGAAGTTGTGAGTTTTTGCGAGATGACCCGAATGGGCTTAATTACGGTTCAATTGAATCGGATTTCGTAGTGGGTTTAGGATACGTATGGACGATCCGATTGCGACGCTGATGATTATGATTAATGCCGTTATTAGGAATGGCTTTCGACGATTATAGGGGTTTAACCATTTTTCCGTTTTTGGAATTTAGTGAGCGAATTGGTTATGATGTAGGGTGATTAAACATAATCTTTGCGACGACGTATTAATTAGCAAATACTTGTTGACTATGCGATGCGAAGTTATATGTCTTTGTACATGATAATGTGATGATTATATTAATATTGTTGATAAATGCTTCCGATTTGTGAATGCATGATTTTGATGATGATGAATTATATGTGACGATTTGCATAATAATGCGATGATATATTTATCTTGTTTTGGATGAATTATGGCGATGTGGGCTTTATGCCAATTTGAATGAGCGATGATGTTGTTTTGTGTTGTGTTGTTTTATTGTCGAGTCACATACATTGCATAAGCGAAGAGGGCTTTTATGCCAAGCGAAGAGGCTTTTATGCCAAGCGATGATGGCTTTTATGCCGAGCGAAGATCGGCTTTATGCCAAGTGTCCCTAATTACGGACAAAGCGATGGGTACCACATGCATAACATAGTCGTGTCTCATGGAGTCGGTTATGTTTATGTTTGAGTTGTTTGGCATTGGGTTTTAATTGATGAATGATGTTGGATTGCGATGATATACGATGCTTTGTTTGGTGATGATCTTTGTGATGGACATGAAGTGAATATAACTTGATAGTTTCATGATAACTAGGTGATGAGTATAAATAATGAGTTTTGCGATGATTTAACTTTGATGAAATGCTAAATGCAAATATGATGTGATGATGTTGTGATGTATGGGCTTTATGCCAAAAGCGAAGATGGGCTTTATGCCAAAAGCGAAGATGGGCTTTAGCCAATTTTGTGATGATTTGTTTATGTTGCTTATATTATTAGCATATTATTTAACGTTGTTGGTTGATGTTGTTGTTTAAGACGGTCGTGTTAATTAGTGATGTAAATAGGATGTTTGTGATGATGGGCTTTTATGCCAAGCGAAGATGGGCTTTAGCCAATTTGTGATGATTGTTCATGTTGCTCATGTTGTTAGCATTGTTTAATGTTGTCGGTTGATGTTGTTGTTTATGATTGTCGTGTTAACTAGCGATGTATTAGCTTGTGACGACCTCGTGGAGACGGAGGTGTATGTGTTGTTGAGATGAATTGTGCCGATGAGGCTTAGGTGATTAAGTGTAGATTAAACACTTTAGAATAGTGATAAAAGTAGGTGAGGTTTAGATATGTGGTGGAATGCACCTGCTAATCCATATCGCTTATATTCCAAACTATATATATATATTTATCATGCCTTTAATAATATGTTTTGGAGTATCTCACCCTTTACTTGTTTCGCCGTTACCTATATATTGGTAACGTGCAGGTTATGAAGACGGAGTTTTAGCTGCTGTTAGTCGAGTCGGTGTCGCTCTGATACGTAGCACTCGGGGGAAATATTTGTGTTGTCTTGTTGTTGTTCTTTTGATGTTATTCTTTTATGTATAAGAATTATACTTTATGAAAAGATGATTTATTAAGGAAGTTTAGTAAAGAAGATGTTTTGATGTTTATGAATCAATCTATGTTTTCCGGCGATGCTATGTATCGGAGATATATACTTTAAAACAAATTGTTTAAAGTGAGTTGCTTTTGAAGGTGTGACACCTCAGTATTTACTTTGTGAAATTTTAAATTACTCTGATTTTGGTATATAAAACCTTGGGTAGATTTGGAGTGTTACAAGAAAACTCTTGAGCAGTGGAGTAGTTTGCGTGGTGTAAGTTCTGACAAGTATAATCTTTAGTGTGTTCTCCTTAACTCTATCTCTTTAATTTCCATCATTTAATTTTTTGTTGGCTACTTATTTTCTTCTACCTTTTTAAAAATTAATCTTATGCAAAAAGTTATAAAATCTAAATATCACAGTTCATCATCCACATCTTCCATTTGGAGTTGTTTGTTCAACAATTTGATGCAATAGTTTCATAAATAATATTATTTCATTTTTTAATCTCTTTACAAAATTTTTAAATGGTTGTCATTTTAAAATAGATGAAGAATTAGTTTATATATGTCAAAGTCTATCATGTAAAATTTTGAAATCACATACAATATATATTTAATTTAATTTTTATACATGTTATCATTGAGTTTTAACATGTCATGAGTGGGGTACTTTTTTTCCAACAAGAATAAAGTATTGATGAATAAATTTATGTTTATAGTTTGAGTAAACTCAATCTTATTCAATATAAACTTGAATGCAAGATTTTTCTAATATGTGAAATAAGCATAAATATTTCTGAGAAACAATTTTCTTTTTACTATGAACATGAGATTTATGTCTCAAGTTGCAACAAACATTTAAAATGTGAGAATCTCCCATCATTTATTTCTTACCTAAGTAACCCCGTATGCTATTGCCTTCCCTGATTGAATGCTATTGTCTTTTGTTTTGTTTTCAATACAAAAATTCAATATTTATTTTTCCACCCATAAAAACATCCTAAATGCTTGCATTGGCAAAACTAAAACCGGAATAATATGGATTACCATCATCGGTAGGCTCGATTCCACTATCCAACGTGCTTAGTTAAGCTTGTTTATTTTAGTGAATTTTTTAACCTACTCCATATTCTTTTTATTACTTTTATTTTTGGGATATCGGAAATAAATTTTCAGTTAGCATCTTATATCATAGAAATTACGTTGAAAAGAGTTGGGCGTAAATCAAAATTATATTTTCTGTTTTAAACTATGAGAACAAGTCAGACCAAATTTAGAATAAATTCAAAATATGGTGCATACCGAAAATATATTTCTGGTTCCGCTCAAATATTTTAGAAAATGAGAACAAGTGAGACCAAATTTAAAATAAATTTAAAATATGGTGTATACCGAAAGTATATTTTCAGTCCCACTTAAATATTTCAGAAAATAGTGCGTACCAGAAATAAATTTCCGATTTTATGAAGGGTATTTTAGAGTTTTCACAGGGTGTGCGCCCCATCCTTATAAGGTGGGTTTAGAAATCCACTTATTTTGTCTATTTAGCTCAATCCAGATGCAAGACAAATCTAACTCAACTTCACCTTTAATATGTTTGGTTATTTGTTAAACGGATAATTTGATTTTAACATGTATGTGAGATATTTATGGATAATATATTTTTAAAAATTATGTTTTGAAAAAATATTTTTATCTTTTCTTAAAGATAATTCAAAATAAAATTTTATCACATTAATTTATTTCATTTTCATCAAAGTATAATATTAATACATTTTATTTTCATTAACATAAATTAAAAAATATTATGATCGTAAGTTATGGAGGAAGAACGATCAATAGATAGGAGTAGAAAAGATGACATTAAATGACAGTATTGATTGGTTGGAAAATAAAATTGTTAAAATGAGAGATGAAATATAAAAGAAACTTGAATATAAAATATGATTTATATGAAACATAAATGTTTTTTAAAATATGATTATTTTGTTATAAGATAAAAAATATTATAATAGATTAGTAATATTTAAATAATTTTTATAATTTATTAATGGATAATGAATAACATTAAATTCATATCCATATACTCATTCTAATTATAGTGTTTGATATTTGAAGAATTTAATGTTATACTTCTTCCATTCTTATTTACAAATAAATTTTACACTCAAAATAGGTGATGTATTTAATTTATACATAATTTAAATTTATTACTTATTCAATAAATTTAAAAAGTCAAAATTTATGTATAAAAGAGAATGAAAGAAGTGTAATTCAAATAATAACAATCAAAATTTATGTATAAAAGAGAATGAAAGAAGTGTAATTCAAATAATAACAATCACCGTAAACATAAGATGCACCAGAGAAAGATTATATCTTATCAATATGCATATAATAATCAAGTGAAAAAAACTCACAAGTGTGCAATGCAATTCAACTGAAAACATTAAACTATATATACATATCACTCAATCACACTTGTCCCTTTTCGCCATTATCTGCATAACCCAATTATCCCACCTATGCACAGTTTTATACTTGGCAAAAATCAGCAATTTTTTATATATCCCCCCAAAATCTCTTTCCTTTTAATTATACCCCCTCACCTTAACCAAAATTAAAAAATAAAATAACAATAATCTTAAAGGGTCTTCCTTCCCACAAGTTTATGTATATGCTAAGTAGAATTTTCAAAAACCATTGCTATTATCATCATCATCTTCTGTGCCTCTCAGGAAATGATTTAGCAGGTTGAAGGATCCGCCGAAGTGGAGCACCGAGCACCATCGTCTGCGAACGTGTCACCATATCAACCATTGAAGGAGTTTGATACGATTGCAGAAGAGTTGTGCTGTCAGTAGAATCGCCTCGCGCTGTTGCTCTTTGCGCTGAATGCGAGCTCAATCCTGATAAAACATAAGCTCTTCCAGATTGCTCGTAGATATGTTGGTTTGCCATTCTCTCTTGCATTTCCTTTAGTTCAGCAGCAAGTGAAACGCATAAGCGATCTCCGGATTTAGCAGAAACAGATTCGGATAATGTCTTATGACAGGTATCTAAGACGGAAACTGCAGAAGATAGTTGGCCACGTTCGGCTGCGATTCTTGCTTCGGACATTGCCTCGGCTGCTTGAAGCCTGTTCCGCTGTCTGTCTACTTCAATTGACACAACTAGTTCTTTCCTTATGTTTGGTCTCTCGATTTTTACTTCACTAGTTTCTTCCAAAGCTATCATTTCCTTTGTTATAGGGTCTCTATGAAAACCTTTAACATTCAACAATGACGTCTCATCATTGGAACTATCAATTGGAACGTTGACTGTCACCAAAAAGTCCCTCTCTTCTTCAGCGTATAAATCTCCGACATTGATTGAAGCCATTCTCCCATCGGCTGTCAAACTTGTTCGATAACTTCCTGCTTTTACTGAACTAAGTTGCAGCCGAGGATGAACACACCTGATATCTAATTGTACCTCCTGCACTACTACACTCAACAGTCCACCAATACACTGCGCAAATGCGTCCTGAATTACTTCCTCGGCTTCAATAAAAGAAAATGTCCCACCTGATATTTCGGAGATTGAATGCATAGAAGTAGCATCGTGGTCAGCACCGAAGCCGAATGCATGCACAGGTATCTGCAAGCCTAAACTGTTATTATTACGGTGAATGGTGTTTGGGACAAGTGAATGGTAATCTGCTCCGACGCCTGGTCTGCTATTGACAGTGTATGTATCTTGTCCATCAGAGAGTAATATGATGCTGCAAACTGGATTCTTCCACTGTCGATCGGAAAACACTTTGGCCCCTTTCCTCAAGCCTTCGGCAATATTTGTTCCACCGTTTGAAACCAATGAATTAACAGCTTGTAACGCCTCTTGCCTTCCGATATCAGTCATCTTCCGAAGAGGAAAGATGCGACGCGCTGTGGAGGAGAAGGCAATGACAGACAACCGGTCTGAGGGACCCATATTCTGAATGACAAAACCCATAGCTCGTTTTAGCAATGCAAGCTTAGTACCTAACATGCTACCGCTTACATCAAGGACCGTAACAAGGTCAACCGAAGCGCGAGAATTTTCAACCAGAGGTGGTGATGAGTCAGTATTGTTTCCGGAAATATTTTGTTTACTCTCAGACTGAGGAGCTTTGAGATGAATTAACACGGCAAAGGCATCACGAGAGGCTGATTTTGGAACAGATGAAACCTCGGGATAAGTTCTGATCTCAACTTTATTTATTATATCGTGACAATTACTCTCGTTACTATTGCTGTTGGGAGGAGTTGAAGCGTGTTGATCAATAGGTTCATCATCATCAAAAATAGCTGGTTCAGTAACATTATAAAGCGACGAAATCTGTCCGCCTGCATTGACTTGAGTAGAAGAAGGAAGCCTCCTTATGACAGCCGGCCACCCGTTATCTCTTGTTAATTGACTGCTTCGAGGATGTAAATCAGGGCTCTGAAAAGGAACTTCTTTCCACTTTGCTCGACAAACCGGGCAAATTTGGTTCCCGTGTTTTACATTGGAAGTGATACAGTGGAAATGGAACGAGTGAGAGCATTCTGCAGTAAAAATGGCCTGGCCATCCCCTGGTTTCAACGAGTTCAGGCATATTGCACAAGTTCCCTGCAGATCATATCGATACAAATCTCAGTACAAAAAGGTATTTCAACTGCCATAAAGGTGTGTCATATCTCAGTATCCGTGTCGGAGTCCGTGCTTCATAGCTAACTACTAAGCATGTATTTTGGTTTTGTGGTAACAAAATTTGATTTTGAAATTCAATAATACAAAACATGTCCATTCTATATTTGCATTAACAAGTTATTAAAATAATGAAAAGAAAAAGAAGCAAGTTCACAAAATAGGAAAATCTAAACAGTGGCACAGTAAAGTAGTCTTTAAAGAATGCAATATTTGCAAAGGTCACTATTAGCACATTATAGTGTCTCTAACACTGCCTTCTTGTCTCAAAGTAGGTCCACCCCACTAATAAGACCAATGCATAAAAAGATGAAATAGAATATAACCCATCTTTACCACACATTCCCACTTAGATGCCAAGATTCTCAATCAAATCTACCACATATACTAGAAAGATAAAATTAAGGTCAACGTTTATTGGTCAAAACCTTTGAGTACACCAAAGGATAATAATAAACACCATAACCACAATACTTTAAAAAAATTAAAAAAGACAAAGTCTTTAATCACAGCTCTAGAATTGATGCTTTCTAGACATTGACTAATAAAAATATAGTAAATGACATAGAAAGAAGCAGAAATCAAAGATGATTTATTCAATGATGTAGCATTTTGTTTTATTTTAGTACACTATTTTATGTATTGTTCTATACTAAAAATTTCCAACTTTTACTTTGTCCACAAAGCTAAATTTCACAATCGATGGTTATGGGGTCATTTTGTTTTGTCTATGTCCTCATTCTTAGAATGGAAATGAGCTAAAATTAATCCGACCCATCAAATTGAAAACGTGTTTGGTGTTTGGTATCTAACCGATGTGATTTAATTCAATCACACTTATTTTTTCAAATTATTATCAATGATTCCATGTCACAGTGTCGTGTCTGGTGTTCGTGTCAGACGTTGATAGGATATAATGCACCCACATCCACAAAATTGAAGACTAAATAAGTAATGGACAATACAAGAAGAAGTGTCTTAAATTCAAACCATTTCTAGTAACTGGTCCTCCTCTCCACTACAAACCATTCCCTACCCTTTAAACAACACAATCAAGAATAAAAACTTAAACAGAATAGTCAAAAAAGAATGAGTCACACTCCACCACCCAATTGAAAGCAATAATTACCCCTTTGATTATAGCTCAAATTAAGGTACATCTAATCATGTTCATTCATTACAAGAATAGTAGTACTACTAATTAACCTTAAAGTGTTTGTACAATTGTGAATTGTAATGGTAACTTTTTTCTTACACTTCCAAAAGGGTAATTGAAAAACATAAATAATTAACATAAAATAAATAAAACTAATAATAATAGACATGAATCTAACATGGAGATTCAATGGTGAATTGAAGAAGAAGCAAAAGGGTAACTTTAGAAAGACCCAACAATAAAAATTGAAACTTTATATAGAAAAGAGTAAAGGGTAGTTGTAAACGCAAACCTTGGGGGATTTGACTGATCGGTGAGAAGAGGAGGAAGGTGATTGGATAGGTTGACTAAAGCCGGAGGTGATGGCGGAGGTGTCACCGGAGGAAGGGATGGAGGCGGAGAATCTTGCGGGGGTGTTGAGAGATGGGGAGGAATCGTCTAATTGTTTAGGAATGTGAATACAGGAGTTGAAGCCGAAAGCTAGCTTGACTTTTCTCCATTTGCTTGACATGGTTTGTGTGGAAGAGGGTTGAGTTGAGAGTTAGATGATTGAGAAGTGAAGAATGTGAAGAGATTTGTGGTGGAGAGGGGACATGGTGGAGAGGGAGATGGGGAAGAAGACAGAGGAGAAGTATGGGGTTTAGGTAGAGGAGTGGAAACAAATCATGAGAGAGAGAGAGAGAGGTTGAGGAGTTATTTTAATTAATGGATGACGAAAGGTCAGAGGCTTACAGCTCAGAGGATGGAGTGGAGTAGTAGCTGAGCTGAGATGAATAATAATGCCTCTTATTTTACTTTTAAATTTTAATTAATACTAATCCTTTTAAAGATAAAATAGGAAATAAATTTGGATAAAAATATTATATGATGTAAAATGATTATATTATAAGATGTTTTTAAGTATCCTAGAGCACTTGGATCGGATAAGATGATAAGGGTCTTTTTCAATTTAAGTAAGTGTCATATATTTGAATTCAACTTTGAATTATATATAATTGTTAAATCTTTTTGAGTGACAGTTTTATCATCTATTGAGGTTATTCTAATTCGAAGGGATTATTGGACCTATAATACAAAATATAATATTATCGTCTCGAAATTTAAAATATGAGATGGAATGGTAGGGTTGGATCTCAATACAATGCATTGAGTTTTTCGGTGTAGAGGTGCAGGGTTGTACCTCAAGATTAACACTTAAATGTGAAATTAGTGAGAAAGTAAGAAACGATGAATAATGAGGGTGAATTTGAATTACTTATAAATGATAGTTTTTTCTCTTTATATAACAAACGTGGTTTAGCCGCTTTGCGTGGAATACGACGTATTAAGTTGAGAATTGTCTGATTGATCTGGATAGTGTGTGATGAGTTAAGAATTAAGATTGTCTATGTTCAAAAGAATGTTGGTCATCTTTTTTTTTTTGTATGCATGATCCCCAATAGCATTCGCTCTTGGGCCTCTCTTGTTAGGTGTTAGCTGACAATTTCGAATAAAGAGGTTATTTGGATATCAAAGGGATATTTCAAATAAACGTATAAAAAGTTAAGACAAATTGATATCAGTGATGAATATTGGTTAAAAATATAGAACCATTGTTCTAAAAGGCTCTTCGATTTCTAATGATAAATGATGGACTTCGATCTGGCACTTTTAGTGTTTAGATATAAAGAGTTCTTTTGTGCAATGTGCAAGAATTAGAGCGGTCCAAGCAGATTATTTACAAATTCGAATCGAAGAGACAAGAAAATGCTTCACTGGCATAGGATTCGAATTTCAAATAAAGACGTCATTCATAGAAGACGCGTGGAAGCCAGTGAACGAGAGAAGCCTGCATGCTTCGAACGTGGCATGATTTTAGAGTAAGACCGTTAGGGTCGAAATACTATAAATAGGTGTTTTTATGTTAGAATTGGTGTGTTCATTCGTGTACTGAAAAATCTCAAAATACTCAAATTATCGTGACATAAGGGAAACGAGTTGGAAGACAAAATGTACGTACTGAACATCATAACTTTTTATAATTTAAATCCAAGTCTTTTTACATTCCTTTCGTTCTTACAGTATTCTTATTCTTAGAATCCTTTGATTTCCTTTTACATTCTTGTTGTACTTGCCTTTACATTTCCAGAAAACTTAAACACTTTATCTTTTCAGAAACTTCATTTTATTACTTTGTTCTTTCATTAAAGCACCCTACATTTTCAGAAACCGTTATATTCTCAAAAACTCTTTGTCTTTACATTCAATTGTTAAATCTCACGTTTAAATTCAAAGTCCTTCTTTATGCATTCAGTCAATATATTTTCATAGATAGTTTTGGAGAGATCTTTAAAAGCCTTACACTCTATATCAACACACAATATAAACTTATCAAATAATGGGTATGAATATAGAAATGAATTATGACACATGTGTCCTAGGATCAATCTAGTCGATCCTGCAAGTAACCAATAATAACTAATAATTGGAAGACTAGCGGTTGTTTACTAAAAATCACTGTAAACAATTTGGCACGCCCAGTGGAACAATGTCATAATAAAATTTTAGTCAAACCTATTAGAAAATTTTAGGATCTTCTGAATTTGGAGCACGTTTCGTTATATGAACCTTAGAAGCGGCAAAATAAAGAATAATAATCCACATATACCCAGAAGACAACGTACCAAAACAATGGTTAACACAACTAACCAAGATAGGGGACAAAATCCCCCACAAGGGGCTGCAACAATCGTTTCAAGTTCGATTGATGCATCCAATACTATCCTCGTTGGCAGTTCAAATACGATCCCAATAAGTACATTAGAAATACCATCGAACACGTCATCAATGCAAACTATGCCACACGTAGGGAATCAACAGTATTCGACCCCCATTAGGCCTCCAGGCTTCGAGCCCTTGAGACCCAAAAACCCTCTATATGGAATGCCAACTTCGTTTATGGCAGGGTTACATAATGCATCAACTTCGTCCCCAGTCCAAGGGTCTGGTTCGGGAATGAACCATTTGGGTACAAATCCCCAAAATTTAGGAAACTTTGCCCAATTGTCTACCCTTACAACTAATAGACAGGCAGCGCTTAGGCAGCAAATGGATGATAACAATCATGATATGGTAGGAGTCTTAGCCCGTGAAATGAATGCTATTTTTAACCCCCTGATTCAGAACATAAATAGAACAAACCAAGAAAATGCAGCCCAGATGGCCAGGATAGCGGATTTCTTTGGTGCCCCTGATGCGCCTGCAAGACGTAGACAAAATCCAGTGGTGATTCAAAATGAAGAACCCACAATTGAGCAGATTCGACCCCCTAGACAAGTGGTCGAAGAGAGAAATATAGGGGCAAGATTAAGGCAATAGGAAGTTCAGGATGAACAACCTAGACAAATAATGATGGTAAATAGGGACTAAAATGCAGACGAAATTGTTCATAGAATTAGAAATGACAATTTAGTGGCAGAAAATAACCTAACCACTATGATCGAAAGAATAATGGCCCAGAATGGCCTAAATTCAGGATTTAGGAGACCAAATTACACATCTCCTATTATAAACTATGTTCTGCAATCAGAATTATCCAGGGGCCGTAAAGTTCCTAAGTTCACGAAATTTGCTGGAGACACGAGTGAATCAACCGTGGAACATATAGCAAGATATTTAACTGAAGCAGGAGATATAGCAAATAATGAAAATCTTAGGATAAAATACTTTCCAAGTTCTCGAACGAAGAACGCTTTCACTTGGTTCACAACCCTTCCCCCTGGATCTGTAGACACGTGGCCTTATTTAGAAAGACTTTTCCATGAACAATTTTACATGGGTCAGTCTAAAATCAGTCTGAAAGAATTAGCAAGCATTAAGAGAAAATTCACGGAACCAATAGATGATTATTTAAATAGGTTTCGTTTACTAAAATCTAGATGCTTCACAGTAGTTCCTGAACATGAATTGGTCGAAATGGCTGCTGGGGGCCTAGATTATTCCATTCGAAAGAAATTGGATACACAGTATCTCAGAGATATTGTAACACCCCAATATTACCCAATGTTTAATATACAAAAATTAGAGTAATTTAAAATTTCACAAATTCAATACTGAGGCATCACACCTTCAAAAACAACTCACTTTAAACAGTTTGCTTTAAAGTATAAACCTCAGATACATAGCATCGCCGGAAGACATAAATTGATTCAAAAACATCAAAACATCTTCTTTAATAAACGTCCTTAATAAATCATATTTTCATAAAGTATGATTCTTATTTACAAAGGAAAACAACAAAAGAACAACAACAAGACGACATAATAATTCCCCCCGAGTGCTACGTATCAGAGCGACACCGACTCGACTAATAGCAGCTATAAACTCCGTCTTCATAACCTGCACGTTACCAATATAAAGGTAACGATGAAACAAGTAAAGGGTGAGATACTCCAAAACATATAATTAAAGGCATGATAAAATATATATATATATATATATATATATATATATATATATATATATATATATATATATATATATATATAGTTTTGGAATTATAAAGGGTATAGATTAATAAGGGCATTCCAACACATATCTAAGTCTCACCTACTTTGATCGTCATTCTAATGTGTATAATTCAACACTATATCGCCATAACTTCATCGGCATAAATCATCACAACAACACATAAACTTCCATCACCACGAAATCATCGCAAGTTAATACGTCACTAATCAACACGACAATTATAAGCCACAACATCAAACAACAACATTAAACTATACTAATAACTTAATCAACATAAATAATGTCATTACCAATTGGCTAAAGTCCATCATCGTTTTTGGCATAAAAGCCCATCGTCACAAACATCAACACATCATATTTGCATTAAGCATTTCATCAAGTTAAATCATCGCAAAACTCATCATTTATATTCATCGCATAGTTATCATGAAATTGTCAAATCATATTCATTTCATGTTCATCATTAAGATCATCACCAAACAAAACATCATATATCATCGCAATTCAATATCATCCATCCATTAACAAAAACCCAACGCCAAACAACTCAAACATAAACATAACCGACTCCATGAGACACGACTATGTTATGCATGTGGTACCCGTCGTTTTGTCCATATTTAGGAACACTTGGCATAAAAGCCTCGTCGCTTGGCATAAAAGCCTCGTCGCTTGGCATAAAAGCCCATCGTCGCCAATGCAATGTATGTGACTCAACAATAAAACAATACAACACAAAAACATCATCATCGCTCATCAAAATTGGCATAAAGCCCACATCGCCATAATCTATCCAAATCAAGATAAATACATCATGGCATCATATTTGCATTATGCAAAACGTCACATATAATTCATCATCATCAAAAATCATGCATTCACAAATCGGAAGCATTTATTAATAACATCAATATAATCATCACATCATCATGTACAAAGACATATACCAACAGATCGAATATCAACAAGTATTCACTAACTAATACGTCGTCGCAAACATTATGTTTAATCAACCCACCTCATTATCGATTCGTTCACTAAATTCTAAATACGGAAAAATAGTCAAACACCGATCATCGTCGCAAAAGCCATCCCTAATAATCGACATTACTCCTAATCGTCAACATCGCAATCGGATTGTCCATACGTGTCTTAAATCTACTAAAACGCAATCCGATTCAATTTAACCGTAAATTGGCCTATTTCGGGTCATCTCGTAAAAACTCGTAATTTCTAAAAACTAACCTCACCACTATGTTCTACACATTGAACTTAGCTAGCACGCCAATTTTCGTTGAATTCGGAGTAACTTACTCCATCGTCAAATTTATCGAAATCGGAAAATCGGAATATAATCGGGTTCCAAAAGAAGTGCGAAAAATCAGAATTTTGGAGGCTACAGATGCATCAACACGGGCCTCCGTGTGAATCAACACGGCCCGTGTTGAAAAGCCACCAGAACACTCAAAAACCCAAAGTCAGTGAATCAACACGGGCACCCGTGTGAATCAACACGGCCTGTGTTGATTGTCCTGTCAACAACTCTTCCTCGTTCAAGGGATCAACACGGGCACCCGTGTGAATCAACACGGCCCGTGTTTATTGATCTGTGTGAAAACTCCATTTTTAACATTCCCAACTTCACTTTTTCCCTTCCCATTGATTCTAATCATCATCAACCTCATAATCCCTCCTCATATTCCAACTCTTCTAATCTATTTCAATCAACAATCAACCAAAACCCTATAACCCCATTATCAATTTTTCCCCAAATTCAAAATACAACTATCAAAACCTAATCATATGAGATAGAGAAATCAAACCCCTTACCTCTAGAGATTGGATGATCCAAGATGATTCCACAACTCCAACCTCAAACTTCCTTTCTTGCTCTTCTTCTTCTTCTCCAAACCCTATCTTTTCCTTCATGTTTCTATGTTTCTATTTTGCTTGTGTTTGGAAAAATGGAAAGAAAAACAAAGGAAAGGGTTTTTATGTTGTTTCTACTGGCTTCCACTATGTTTGGTTTTGGTATGTATGAATGGAAAGAAAATAAAGAGAAGTGTTTTATGAATGGAAAGAAAATGAGGAAAATTGGTTTTATAAGGGTGCACTCTTACTAGCCAAGGGTGTAAACCCCATTCCTACAAAATTACTCCTCACACCCCTATCTATTCTTAAAACACTAATAACATCTAATTATATCATTAATTCAATTCATTCAAATAATTCTGGGAAATTAAATATCGGATACGAATAATGTTTTACCGAACCGAACGGAATAAAACCCGGACCGAACAAACAAGATCGATACTATCCTAACATCTCAACCATAGAATTAGTCACAAACTCGAACCGACACCTCGGAACGAGTCACCCAAGATAGGAACATAAAGTCCTACGACACAACACTGACACCATCGCTAAAACGAAAACAACAAAATGGTTATACAAACCAAAACTCTAACAATCAGAGTAGGATAATACCACGCGTGCTACGCAAACACGAAAAATATGCCTTCATTCCCACATAAGCATGAACTCAAGAATCACACTTGCAGTTATCGCTTCCATTCCAGAAAAATCACAAGGTCACATCATCCTTGCAGATCACCAACGTACAACCTTCGAACAATAACAAGTTACTGAAACAACCGGCTGAACATCATCCGATAACTGTATCAATGAAGTCGCCATCGAACGTTTTTTATCTCGCAAAAGGAGAAAGGTGAACGCATCGCGAAAACCTAAAAGGGATAAGGCACGGTCTTGCGACCGAGAGGTAGGGTAAGGGAATCTATTACGCGAAGGGAAGGTATTAGCACGCGCCCGTAGTACTCTACGGTATCCACTTCTACTTTCTGTCTAATGGGTGTGTTATATCTATGCTTAATCGCTAAATATGCATGCAAAAGGAAAAGAGAAAATAAGAAACCACGGGGAAAAGAAGGAAGTATTTACAAAGTTCGCTCGGTCGAGCCCCGTGACAAGATGCCTACGTATTCCCGCGTGCGTGCAATGGGAAAGTCAGAGCGCCGTAGTTCGGCTCACTTGTTTTGGTGTGTTTTATGTTTTTTACTTGTAAAAGGTTTTAAACACAAAAAGAAAGAAAGCACGCAAAGGCGAAAAGAGTTAGTGTTGGTTGGTTGTTTTTACCTTGAGAAAGGAGTTTAAACCATTATTAAGTGTTTTGTTTTCATGAGAAAAAGAAGTTTTAGTTTTAATTACATGCAAAGATGCAAAAAAGAACTAGCAAAACAAAAGGAAACTAACTAATACTAGCCCTAATATTGTCATGCAAAGATTGGACTTATGGTTGAGGATGAGGGAATCTCTACCTATGTTAACATGCAAAGGATGTGAATCCTAAAATCTAGGCTCGAGAATCTATCCTAACCGAGCAGCCCTACGGGAAAGCTATCCTATATCCGCCTTGGTTGTGGAACCAAGGGATGCAAGGGGATTAAGCAAGCAAGTGCTTTGGCAAAAGCACACAAATAATGCAATGCAAACAAACAAATGACACACAAGCGCAGGAAAAGGAGGAAGTCCCATAGCCTCGACAGTAACGAGCATACCGTGAGTCAACCAGAGCCGACACATCCAATTCCTTTGAAGAGCAATGATGCGAGTTCAAGAAGAATGCGAACCCCGTGAAAGCGTGGAGAGTCGAATAGGGACTCTTGCCACTTTTATTGACTCGATAAAGAAAGCGACACGATTCGCGTGCGCGGAGTCGACACGGACTAGAACGGGGGTTCGTTGTTGACCCTACCTTGCCCATATATCAATGACTCGATGACATGAAATATAAAAAGCGGGTCTTTGCTTAGTGGTACCACGTCGCCCTAACCACTCGACCTATGCAAGCACAAATATAAACACTTATCGAGAATTACCTCCCTATGCGATGGAGGATTTAAAACAAACCAAACACGCTTAGCACGTAATGCCCTAAACGGGTCTTTAAATAAACCGAGGGGTTCCCAACATGCTCCAACTACGGAAGCCCCTTCATGCATCTCTATTCCTACTTCTCATGGCAAAAGAAAGTCAGAAAGCCCTACTTCTCATGATATCTAGGAAAGTCAAGAGAATGCAATAAGCAGTAGCAAGTACCGAACGGATATAGAATCCAAGCACGAAGCTAGCGAAATAATCCGAATACTTCAAGCATCGCCATGCAACAAAAGTAAACCGTGAGAATTGCTCAAAGCATCAATACAAGCGGAATACGGTCGACACGCATCCGGGCGACAATGCCCGCAAGAACGAGATAATACAAGCAAAACAAGATAGGAATAGTGCACACGTGGGTGTACAAACTCAACCAAAACCTGCAAGAAAAATCAGATGGATATGCATGGAATGCAAATCGAGCGATAAAACCAATGTCCATAGCAAAGCGGTGAATGAACATGCGAGGAATGCAAATCGAACGATAAAACCAATACTCATATCAAGGTAACGAATGAACATGCAAGGAATGCAAATCGAATCGATAAAACCAATGCTCATATCAAAGTAATGGATGAACATGCGAGGAATGCAAATCGAATCGATAAAACCAATGCTCATATCAAAGTAATGCCTGAACATGCGAGGAATGCAAATCGGATCGATAAAACCAATGCTCATATCAAAGTGATGCATGAACATGCGAGGAATGCAAATCGGATCGATAAAACCAATGCTCATATCAAAGTGATGCATGAACATGCGAGGAATGCAAATCGGATCGATAATTCCAATATTCAAATACATGTGAAAATGCATGAACATGTGAGGAATGCAAATCGAAATGATAATTCCAATATTCAAATACATGTGAAAATGCATGAACATGTGAGGAATGCAAATCGAAATCGATAAAACCAATGTTCAAATACATGTGAAAATGCATGAACATGTGAGGAATGCAAATCGAAATGATAATTCCAATATTCAAATACATGTGAAAATGCATGAACATGTGAGGAATGCAAATCGAAATGATAATTCCAATATTCATGTAAATGTATTATTTAGAAATGAATTAGAATTAATAAAAGATATTAATAAAAAATATTAAAAAAATGTCAATAATATTCTAATATCCTAAAATGTCAGAATATATCTTTTATGTATTTTTTTGTGTGTCAAAATAATCGAAATCGGAAATTAAATTGAACTAAATGTCAAAATTATAGCACATGAACAGAGGGGTGTGAAACATAATTCTATATGAACTAGAACTAGTTATATCGCTGCTATGGGCTTTAAACAGGGAGGTGTTTTAGTGTTTTTATTAGGCCCAGTCTAAATTGTTCCTAAGCCCGTTTCTGCTTGTTTTTTGTCTAAGTCCAAATCTCTGTTTTTGTCCAAAAAATAAAATCAGCATTTTTTTTACTCAGATTATGTCACGTTTTAATTGTTATTTCATGTAACTATACATCAATTGGTCAAGGAATAACTTAAGTATAATTCAGATTTTTCTTATATTTTGAAATAAATTAAGTGACACGTGGCAATAAGGGATTGGCTCATGAGTAAGAAGGCATGTACCAGTAAGAGTAAGCCGCGCCTAGGGCTTGCCGGAATTAGAAGAACTTCGCCGGAATCCGCCGTTTCCGATCATGTTCTCCGGCCGCTTCTTCGCCGACGACGACGTTGACAACAACTGCTCTAGGCCGAAACGCACCTCGACTGTCACCAATACGCTCAAAACTTCGAGGCAGTCGCGAATCCAACGTCTAAATCACCCTTCGAGCATTTGAAAACGAGATCCGAAGAACATTCACAGATTCATCAGATGAGATTCAACAGTATATGGCTTCTATGCTAACCCGATAATCCAGTTCTTTAAAGAAAGCTCAGGATGCAACATTCAATAGGATTTTGCGTTGACGATTCTTGAGGCCGAAGACGACGAAGAAGACTGTTCACCGTTCAAACTTCTGGAAAATGAACTCAGACATCAACGAGATCCTACGAAGGAAGACGGTGAAGTAACGATACTGAACAGCATGCGCTTGTTGAAGATTTCGCTGCCATCCGCCATCGATTGAAGACGGAACCTATCGATGCACGACGTGTGAATGGCTCTTATAGTAATGCCGTGAAATCTATGACTGAACCAGATCGTGTTTGATGCATCAGTGAAGAGAGGATTCCGTTTGTGTGCAATGGAAGGAGAAAAAGAAGCTCTGTGATCTGTGGCGTTATTGTGAAGTGACGACGATGGATCGGTTAGAGAAGAATGAAAGAAGCGTGAGAGGAAGAGCGAGCGAGAGAGTTGCTATGAGTGTTGTTACAATTTGTGGAGGGCGAGTGAAAAGAAAAAGAGGATCCATTACAGTTGCGGGTAAGAGAGCAGTATGGTGAGAGAAAGAAAAGGATGATGATGGTTGTGTTGTTATTCTCTTACTGTTAGAGAGAAAGAATTTGAGTTTGTTGTGGTTGTTGAATGGTGATGGCTTTGAAGGTTTGGTTATGGAAACGAGAGGTTGTTAGCAGTGAAGCAAAGATGATGGGAAGGTTGTTGTAACAGATTCTGTTAGCAGAAAAAAGGATGAAAAGGGAGTGAGTATGTTACTGTTAGTTTTCTATGGAGGAAGAAGATGAAATAAAAAAAAAATGAAGTGGTTTTTGTGAGAGAATGAATGTTATAGTGAAGAAGAAGTGAAGGGATGTGATGGTTGAGTTTTGAAGGAAAGAAAGAAAGTTGGTTATGGAGAGAGTTTGTTAGAGATGGAAGAAAAGTCTGTGTGGTTGTGTGGTTCCGTTAAGAGAGAAAAAGAGTGTAGTAGTGAGAAATGTTGTTATAACTCACTCTGTAGCTTGTTAAAAAAAGAAAATCAAATAAAAATGAAAATATATGGTTATTAAAAGAGAAAGAAATCTGTTACTGTCAACAAAAAACGTATGGATTTTGTCACTGCTATACTTATTTCCTAAGTTACAATGCCAATGCCGTTACTTTGGATGCTTCCCTCTGGGTGTGTAGCAGTCCGACCGACACAACGAGAGCGTCGACTTGAAGAGCATACTTGGTAAAACAACATTGATGTTGAACGCCCGATGAAAAAAAGATCACAAGCTCGCCGTAATTAGCTTCGAACTCACACCGACACAAACTGTTCTGGATATTTACAAATTTTTTCGAAGTGTCAAACTTAAAACTCAATCCATGTAGACCACTTTAAAGATCCGTAACTTTTCCGATACTTGACCGAATTATGCAAACTCAGTGCCATTGGAAAGAATGCGTAATACAACAACTCTTTAGTTCGACAAAAATCCAAACGAAGCCGTTATCATTGAATGAAAAGTGTTTGAAAAATGCTGCACGAGTGTTCGACGAAATGTCCGGGCTGGCTGGGCAAGTTTTGATGCATGCCATGGCAATTTCCAACTTCACGCTCACTTACGCGACTCAGATCTCCCACTCCGACGTCCGAAATGAAAAGTTTCTAAACGGAACTCGTAGAGGACACGGCAAACTTCATCTTCGTGTTCGAATTTTTCCGTGCGGCGATCGGATCGACGAAAACAGCCCGAACATGCGTATGCCAACTGCTCGATGAAATGCGCTTGACCATGGCAAAAATTGCATGTGCTGTCTTGCATTTTAACAACTTCATGCCGACACTTACGGCGTTCCGCTTCTTCCAGCTCGGACGTCCGAAACGAAAAAGTTTCTAAACGGAACTTATAGATGGAATTACGAACTCAACGTTCGTGTTCGAATTTTTCCGCAGCGACCGAATCATTGCCGAAAACAGCCCGAACATGTGCACAAAAATACTCGAATTTAACAAACATAATGAGTTCTTATTTTCCGAGCTTTATAGCTTCCGATTCGAGTACCGAATGAATTCGACTCCTTCAACAAAGTTTTATATCGCCGTGAGATGAACAACTTTTCAGTTGAATATTTTTCGATTCGAGCCACGAACTATGACATAATCGACCAAGTCACAAGAAAAGCATAGAAACAAACACTTCACATTTTTTCTAAGTGTTGAATTTTGAGAGATGATAAATCGTAACTCCGAACTCGTAATTTTTATCCGCTTCCGAATGGACTCGATTTCTTCAAAGAAAGTTGTAGATTGTCGTTAAATGAACATCTTTGATGTTGAACTTAATTCAATCGACGCCGAAACACGTGGGAATTGCCTCCAAATCGAGTACTTGAACACATTAAAACACTCAAAATTTTACTAAGTGTAAAACTTCAAAAGTTATGAACTTCAAATTTCGTCAGATAACTCAAATCCGCATTTCGAAAAATCTTCAAAGGACAAAGTCGAGATACGAATCGCGCTCTTTCCAACGACTATCAATTCACAAATTTCTGACCACAGGCGGGTGAGATACGGATGCGACAACATGACTCCATGAACATAAAGTACTTTAAACTTAGAAATTTTTTCTAAGTCTAAAATTACTTAAGATGCAAGAAACCTCATTCTCACCCGATTCTTTCGACTTTTCTCGACAAATGACTGCATTTTCTCGAATGTCAACTTTTGACCACAATTTTGACCCGAAATTCCGCCCGGTCAAACTTTGACTTTTTGTTGACTTTCTGATACACGCGCTCAAATATTATTTTATCTGTTTGTTCTTGATTTTCTGATAAATCGCGTAGATCGATAAGCCAGATACCAATGCTTCACAACTCACGGAAGGTCATAGAATCAGTTCGGGTTCAAATATCCGACCACAATACACTGTAGCTTGAAATTGTAATCAGCATCCACCTGATAGACGATCAGAATACCAAAACTCGCGAGATAATAATCAGAACTTGCGGACACACTTACGTATTGAAATGACGCCCGAATTGATAGAACCTCAAATATTCAACTTTGGAGAAACAAACCTCTTCTTCAGAATTGTACAGATTCATACGATTGGAAAACCTCGAACCCATGATCAATGCATGAATGATATGTATGCGATGCACCTATTAATTAAGTGTTAGCCAATTATTTATAAAAAAATAAAGAGGGTAAATTTTGGGGTACAACAGCTGCCCCTATTCAATCATCCTCTAGCTTAGGAGCGAGATTGGCGTCTGCCTTTCGAGCGCCAAGGTATGAGGTGATTGAATACCAAAACGGACCCAGAAATTTACACTCTGAATCCCAAAAACTGCATCAAGAGATGGGTGCGGACATTCCGAAATTCTAAGGAACCTCACTGGAGAAAAGAAGCATGTTGCGCCAGAGCTTAACTGGGCCACAACCAAAGAAAACACAGAATAAATGCTGAACTCTGTGAAGGCAGGTACAAGTGCTAACCTGACCTAAGAAGAATTGGCCTCTACCCAATTCAATCCGCAATATCGGGAGAGCGACACGCGGAAGCAAAGACTTGATACACTGACTAGACTACCACATTACGCCAGGGAATAACCGGACGGGTTAGTGATGCAAAGGCTAGAAAGTGCCGAGTAGGCTTTACTGACTCAGAACGCTACACTCTGAGAAGGGAGACAAAAGTGGGTATTTGTTCCCGAAAAGACACAGAATAAATGCTGAACTCTGTGAAGGCAGGTACAAGTGCTAACCTGGCCTAAGAAGAATTGGCTTCTACCCAATTCAATCCGCAATATCAGGGGAGAGCTGACACGTAAGCGGAAGCAAAGACTTGATACACTGACTAGACTACCACATTACGCCAGGGAATAACCGGACGGGTTAGTGATGCAAAGGCTAGAAAGTGCCGAGTAGGTTTTACTGATGAAGAAAACAAGAGTATTCTTGTTCTCGAAAGACCCACAATGCCAGGGAAGGATTGACATGCAAGTGGAAATAAAGACTAGATACACCAAGTAGACTAACCACATTTACGCCGACAACTCGGGCGGTTTGTGATGCAAAGACTAAAGGTGCCGATTAGGCTTTATTGACTCGTAACAGACTGAGGAGGAAAGACAAGTGTAGGCTTGCTGAAGTCAAGACGTGTTGTACTGTGGTAGGGGCTTCAACACTAATCGAAGAAGATGGACATATTCGCGAAGAAACCGGACACAACGGATTCCAAAAGAAACTTGACATTCTTGGGATGAAAATGCATTTCGGCCCGTAATCCTATGAGATGTATGACTCTTTAGGGATTATGTCAATGTAATGATGCATGCTTGCGAGACATATATAAAGTGAATGAAATAAGAACTCGGGGGATTAGAGCATCGAGGAATGCCCAAAAAATCTCTCAAGACAATCAATCTTGCTTGATGAGCCTCGAGGAAATGATGCCACGGAGACCCGCTTGGACAGAGGTCCGCTTGGGAAATAGAATATACGCTCCTAGAAAAGATCTTCCACCGCTACCCATCACAACTCTAGGGGAGACAAAGATATGTCAACCGGGGATGTCAAGAGATGAGAACCTCCGGGAGGATCATCATGGACAATATGCGACTCATCGGGGATCAAACGTCCGATCAACAATCCGATAACACCTCCATAGGGAATATCAGGATACAACACACTTGCGACTTTGGAGAACATCCACTAGGGACTTTCACTGAGACAAATATTGTCAACCCGTACCGGGGATTGGTATCATGTTCTGCAATGAGGATTTGTCGATAACAACATTTGCCAGGGAGATTCACCAAATATGGTATGCTGACGACAAACACTACATCTGATTCTTTGCAGAAGTTTCACTCGGGGTTTTCTCGTCCATGCTTACTGAAAACGAGATACTGAATTTCATTGGAGGATGGCGTGAGGGCACCAAGTCGTGAGATACCCGATAATGGAAGAAAAATCCATAAGAGGGAGCATCGGTCAAGGACGAACTCGTGGAAAAGGACACCCGTCGAGGATGAACTTGTAGGAAAAGAAGAAGAGGACGCCGATTTAAGACGAACCCGTAAGAAAGAATAAGACACATATGTGAAAACGAACTAATAAGGAAAGAGAACGTCGAGTGTAGACGAACTCATGAGGAAAGAACATCTGCGAGAAGATGAACTTGCAAAGGGAAAGAGAACGCCTAGTTAAGACGAACTTATGGGAAAGAACATCTCGAGAAGATGAACTTGCAAAGGAAAAGAGAACGCCGAGTAGACGAACTCATGAGGAAAGAACATCTGAGAAGATGAACTTGCAAAGGAGAAACGTCGAGTGTAGACGAACTCGAGGAAAGAACATCTGCGAAGATGAACTTGCAAAGGAAAAGAGAACGTCGAGTGTAGACGAACTCATGAGGAAAGAACATCCGCGAAGATGAACTTGCAAAGGAAAAGAGAACGTCGAGTGTAGACGAACTCGCGAGGAAAGAACATCTGAAGATGAACTTGCAAAGGAAAAGAGAACGCCGAGTGTAGACGAACTCATGAGGAAAGAACATCTGCGAGAAGATGAACTTGCAAAGGGAAAGAGAACGCCTAGTGTAGACGAACTCGCGAGGAAAGAACATCAGAAGATGAACTTGCAAAGGGAAAGAGAACGTCTAGTTAAGACGAACTCGCATTTAACTTTACCAAGATGATGACATCGAAGGAAGTGTCCAAGAACTATAATATCCCTCGTGCCAAAGGCGGGTATAATTCTTCAAGAGTATCAAACATTTGGATTACCACACACCAAGTATGGATACCCAAAGGTCCGAAAGGTAATGCAAACACGGGTAAGATAACCGACGGTTTGCACAAACGAAGAGCGTATGACTCATTGCGAAAAAGACAAAAGACAACAAGTAAAAGCTTGAATCAAGAAGAACAAATCATCCCGACAAACTTCTAAAGACCCAATTTGGAGACCATTTCAGATAGAAGCACTCAACGAGAGGGACCTATATTGAAGAGTATTCTTCAAGGTATAGGAATTTCAATCAAATGAACAATCGTGCATCTACCAACATCACCCATATGCCACTTTCGAACCCCGAGTGAAACATGAATAGTCAATATGCCTCTCGAAAGGATTGGTCAACCTTGACAAAGTTGCCCAGCTTTTAATGAGCCACAAGGATATAATACCATTTTGAATTCCCATTAAGATGATTCTTTGAAAGGCCGCTCAATATATTTTCGACAACCCGCCTCGGACGATCGAGGTATTCATCCGATGCTCATTATGCAAGCTTCGATGTTTGAGCACTGCTCATATGCAAAGAATGTTTTATCCTAAAATGATAATTCTACCGCAAATCCTATGCTTGTCTTGAAACAAAAAGCTTTTGAAAAGATGCCGAAACATCGCGTTTTTTGTGCGAAAGATAACAAAAGATTGTGTGATACCAACTCAAAGGTCTTAGCAAACCTCCTAGAGTCGATACCGCTTCTCATCACACTTAGCTTTCAAATTAACCTCGCTTGCTTAGGACTTTTAAGGGTTGTAATGTGGCCTGGTTCACGGTTTTTAGAAAGAAAGATTTTTAGGCTCAAAATATTTGGTGCCCACCCCCTTCACGATATTCTTCGATCCTAAGTTCAGTTGATCCGATATGAGCAATCATCTCTCACCAGAGGGAATTAATGGTTGAGAAACCATTGCAGTTGCTTGATCGTACAACTTTGACTTTGTTAAGGACGAGATTTCTTGGACCCGATAGCCACTCACCCTTTTTTCTTAGTGCTTGATCAACGACTTTGTTCTTCATTGAGGATGTTGTGTGTTTATCCTCGCCTTTACGGCTTGCCAATTTGCTTTTTAACATTTGCCCTTTTATTTTGCCTAAGCGACTTATTTCCAAGTTCGACTTAGCGGGCTTTTTCTTTGTTTTTTTTTGCTTTTCTTTTTTTTTTGTTTTTTTTTGTTTTTTTTGAACCAGTCGTTGATCTTCACACTGTCTTTGATTTGCTAGATGTGATTGTGGCGATCCAAGTCCTCTTCAGATGAGGAGTTCCGCTGGGGTATTGTCCTTCCATGATGCACATTGTTGTCAATTGAAACTTGATCGCTACGCTTTCAACCTTTGAAGGATAGCCATTGTTGTATCCTTTGATGTATACTCTCGGTGAGTTTTGAATGCTCAATCTGATTAACTGAACACTACCCTGCCCCGGGTTTAAAATGAGGGTTTTCTCTGAACAGAAAAGAAACTCCTACTTCAAGGCTCAAAAGGGGGTTAACGAGGGTCTAACTCCCTTATATCTCCGGTGTTTGGGGATTTGAAACAAGGCCTGTACATCGTCAGCAGGGTTTTTATTTGAAAGCAATACCGTTTGAAATTCTTGGTATATTTTCGTCATCCTCCCTACAGAGGTTTTGCTTTATTAACAAGAGTTAGATATCAAAAACATTTGAAAACAATTAAAAGTGCATACAAATGGATTAGTTCAAGACAAACATATTCAATGCATTATGATAATCATTCGGAAGATGAAAATGTTCTGCATACAAGCATGTACTAAACAAACAAGAAAGATTACAAATGAGAATGCAAATGAATCTTGAAATTGTCGTTGAGGAGACTTGACTTGTTGCTTTTGATGATGCATTTTGAAGTCTTGACATTTGCTGAGCTAGCGGAGGACCCGAACATGACCATCCGTGTGAATAGCTTTTGCCTCAATCGATCCTGACTTGCACTTGAATGCATGGCAATCTTCAATACTATGCCCTGGTTCCGAATGAAACTCACACCTAGCATTAGCATCGTAGTTTCGGGCCGCTTATCCAAGGAGGGGGAGCAAATGCAGGCTTGGGAACAACCAGCTTAAGATCATTCAAACGGACAAACAAATTTGCATAGCTCATAGGAATAACATCAAACCTCCTAGAGCACGATTCTCTTGTTGTCTTTGATTCTCCGACGAGGCGCTGATGAGCCGGTGGGCGGTCGATTATCCCTCTTCGACGCACAAACTCGCTTTGAGGTATAGCAACAGTATAACGGTCATAGATGGAGCAAAATTGACTTGTATGCTCAACCTCAGGAAGTAAACCGGATAATCCCTTTGTCAAGGAAATCCTCGAACCTCATTTTTCAAGGTCACATCAGACATGGGTGCCCAATGGAAATCACACCTAGCCATCACATCATACTCGAATAGAATCCCTTCAGGCATGGCAAGAGTTTGGAGTTCAACCAATCGAAACTTGAGCAGCTGAGGAAGCAACTGAGCATATGGCATCGGAATAGGATCAAATTGCTTTTCAGAGAGTGGCGACCATGGTTGAAGAGCTCTACCTTCTAGACCTTTCTGAACAATAGGAATTGGACGCGAACGAGGAGACCTCGGAATACAGGGTGATGGAGTAGATGTATGCCCAGCTTTAGGGCTCAAAGAATAACCCTGAGTATAAGGAGGAATAACGACTCCTGTTGCTGTAGGAAAACTGGGGTCATCTCCCTTTCTCAACAAGGTCCCTAAAATTTCCATCACCAAGCCTAGCTGAGTCTTCAACTGTTGGTTCTCTTCTCTCAAGTCTTGCATGTCCAGCATGAGAAATCCCATCTGTTCTTTCATCTCATCCAGTTCCCCGCGAAGTTGCTTCATCACTCGGTTTCAAACGCAGAATGGCATGGAGGCAAAGTTCACAATTCTGAGTAGAAAATACCAGATTTGAGTAAGAGAAATCCCAAGTTCAAATGTTTGTTATGCACAATGTATGTATATGCATGGTTAATGCATGATGCATGAAATGATCACTTCCAGGACATTCTTGCAATTTGTTATCAAACATCAAATAATAATAGGATAATGACAACAATAATTATCAAGACCAGACACACAATCAGATTGAGAATCAACTGCTCCAGTGCATAGATGAAATAGAGTCATACAAGAGTCCACGATCACAGAGTATTAATACAAACACAATAGTGAGCGAACCCCATCTAACAAGCCTGGAGGTGATTCGTCGAATCAAATAACATCAAATAACATTTGCAACTACTTATTTAGGGGCCACTTGCGCCTTGAGCGTATGGATCTCGGCTACTAGCTTAGCCACATGAATGTCTCGACCCCTCAACATGGTGTATGCTGCATATTCTCCATCTTTAGCATATTGCCACTTAGTCTTCAAATCTTCAACCTCTTTAAAAAGGATAATCATCTGCTCTTGTCGACTTTGGGCTTCAACTTCAAGTTCTTTCTTTCGCTCAAGGGACTCTTTAGCATTAGATTCTTCTTTGCGGAGTTGCTTCTTTAAGACCCGGATTTCTTCACCATGCTTGGCTTTCAATTTCTCATTAGGTATCTGCATATTCTTCAACTTCTCTTGTACCCTGTCAAACTCTTTGGTCATCTGATCAAAAGAAGAGGAACTACCACCTTTGGCTCTCTTGGTTTCTTCAAGTAAGCCATAGGCCTTCAAAACTTGGTCTTTCTGCTCGATCTCAACAGATAACCTCTTTTTATCTTGAAGAGCAAATGCTAGGTCCATGGCTCGAGCTTGTAACTGTTCCTTCAAAGCTGAATTCTCCGATTGAAGCTGTTTGTAAACCTCAATACGCACGAAACCTGGAGGAGAGATTACGAATGAAGAATAGGAAGTAGCAAAATCAGGTACCAAACTTTCAACCAAGGAACCAGGTTGAGAATACAAAGGTGTTTCCCTTTTGTATGGAAGCCGAATCTTGGAGACCCGATCTTTTAACCAATCTGTAAGAATCAAACGATAATTTCCTTTTGGCCAAAGAAAACCGTGCCCTTTTGTGAACCGAACTCCATGCAACGATAATCGATTTAGCAAAACCGGTTCTCATCATTTGCAAAGAAGATAGTTTCCGTCAACCGACGAACAGTGGGTACTTCACCAAAGGATATCCTAGTTGACGGCGTACAATATAGGATTATAATCGATGCAACCTTTAGTTCCCATCAATGGTACATTTGGAAACTCTCACAACTAGTAATGATCTCGTAACCGCCGACATGGTATTCCAAACTATATCATATGAAGTGAGTGCGATGATTCACTAGACCACTTCATGGTTTTAGCATAATCAACAAATGCCCTCTCTTTGGCAAATGTGTGTTGAACCAACGATAAAGTAAAGGCATACAACCCATAACACGCCTTTTGACCATGGCGAGAGTGAATGGCATAATATGTATCACCAAGATGGTAGGAACCGGATTGCCATTCATGAAAACAAATCGCAGAACATCCACAAACTTCTCAAAAGAGGGAAAATCACCATACCATTGATCATGACGGCTAAGATAGTATTGAAGCTTTTCCAACTACCAACCTTGGCAAATTCATCGTTTGACTAAAAGGAAACCCAACGGAAGTCCACAAGTGTGATCTTTCGAACCCAATTGCCCTTACTTCACTAACGCCAAAACCAAGGGCTTTAGCAATGGCTTCAAAATCGAGTACCCATTCTTTTGACAAAGGGCAAACGCTTGTGATATCGATACCCAAAAGGAAAGAGTACTCAAGAATAGGTGCTAATCGATAATCTTGAAAGGTAAAACACCGAGCTCACTATCATAAAGCGGAGTAGAGATTGCATGGCATAGAACTCATAATCCTCCATTAGTAACGGCAATATGTTCCCATGATCTTTCTCGAACTCTCTTTCAATCGATCCTTCACAAGAATACCTCGCTCTCACTCGAGATGTCGAATGCACAGAAAGAGTATGAGGAAGTCTTCCTTAGGGCCTCGGTGTTGGTTCGATTGTTGGTATCCATCCTGATGTTGATAGTAAACCACAAGAAGTCCTAGAAATGATATGCATGCGGGGTTAGATAAAATAACATGCTTTTTCTGACATTTCTTTTAAAAATAAACATGCTATGATGCAAATACATTATGCATTGATCATGGGTTTACTACTTCCATGAACACTTATCAAACTGTTGCGCTGTTTCTGCTCTGATTGAAGAAAAACCAAAAATCGGACAGAGTAACGGCTAGAAAATGCCACCAAATGATATCATAGTCACCAATGAAAACATCGATCATCAATAGAAAATACCAAGTCACCAATGTAACATAGTCACCAATGTAACATAGTCACTAACGAACATAGTCACCATCCGAACATAGTCACCATCCACTGTTGAGTATTCCCCCACTCACAGGTGTAATCTAGGCCAGGGTAAGGTCAAGGGGTGACTCAGAGTCGAAAGTCTCCCGCTAAGTAATATCATCGTAACACCTACATGATGATGATAATACCGCGTTCGAACCTCGTCTGAGCGTGGAACCACATGAATGCGCTATTTTGGACCTCACGTCTCATAGCAATCATGCGTCCACTCTAGTCCTATGTGTTCCTATATGTCACTCATAGCCTGTGTATTGGGCCTTTTACCTCATGGTAACACCCACCCAATCAAGAGAATAACCAGTCCAGCAGTACACAGTGTATAGGAAAGTAGTAAATATGCCACATAGAATGCAATGCAAGCATACAAAGGATGGTGCGATAAAGCAGGTAAATAGATTTACAAATAAATAAACACCCAATAGACATGAAAATAAAAGCTAGGATCGACTCCTGATCGGACCAGACAGTCTCGCACGATCCCTGAAGTCGCCAACAAACAACCTACGAACATCATCCGATAACTGTATCAATGAAGTCGCCATCGAACGTTTTTTATCTCGCAAAAGGAGAAAGGTGAACGCATCGCGAAAACCTAAAAGGGATAAGGCACGGTCTTGCGACCGAGAGGTAGGGTAAGGGAATCTATTACGCGAAGGGAAGGTATTAGCACCCCACGCGCCCGTAGTACTCTACGGTATCCACTTCTACTTTCTGTCTAATGGGTGTGTTATATCTATGCTTAATCGCTAAATATGCATGCAAAAGGAAAAGAGAAAATAAGAAACCACGGGGAAAAGAAGGAAGTATTTACAAAGTTCGCTCGGTCGAGCCCCGTGACAAGATGCTCACGATTCGCGCAATGGGAAAGTCGAGCCGTAGTTCGGCTCACTTGTTTTGGTGTGTTTTATGTTTTTTACTTGTAAAAGGTTTTAAACACAAAAAGAAAGAAAGCACGCAAAGGCGAAAAGAGTTAGTGTTGGTTGGTTGTTTTTACCTTGAGAAAGGAGTTTAAACCATTATTAAGTGTTTTGTTTTCATGAGAAAAAGAAGTTTTAGTTTTAATTACATGCAAAGATGCAAAAAAGAACTAGCAAAACAAAAGGAAACTAACTAATACTAGCCCTAATATTGTCATGCAAAGATTGGACTTATGGTTGAGGATGAGGGAATCTCTACCTATGTTAACATGCAAAGGATGTGAATCCTAAAATCTAGGCTCGAGAATCTATCCTAACCGAGCAGCCCTACGGGAAAGCTATCCTATATCCGTCTTGGTTGTGGAACCAAGGGATGCAAGGGGATTAAGCAAGCAAGTGCTTTGGCAAAAGCACACAAATAATGCAATGCAAACAAACAAATGACACACAAGCGCAGGAAAAGGAGGAAGTCCCATAGCCTCGACAGTAACGAGCATACCGTGAGTCAACCAGGAGCCGACACATCCAATTCCTGTTTGAAGAGCAAATGATGCGAGTTCAGCAGTAAATGCGAACCCCAGGAAAGCGTGGAGAGTCAGAATAGGGGACTCTTGCCACTTTTATTGACTCGATAAAGAAAGCGACACGATTCGCGTGTGCGGAGTGACACGGACTAGAACGCAAGGGGTTCGTTGTCGACCCTACCTTCGCTTGCCCATATATCAATGACTCGATGACATGAAATATAAAAGCGGGTCTTTGCTTAGTGGTACCACGTCGGGCGCCCTAACCACTGACCTATGCAAGCACAAATATAAACACTTATCGAGAATTACCTCCCATGCGATGGAGGATTTAAAACAAACCAAACACGTTAGCACACGTAATTGCCCTAAACGGGTCTTTAAATAAACCGAGGGTTCCCGAACATGCTCCAACCACGGAAGCCCTTCATGCATCTCTATTCCTACTTCTCATGGCAAAAGAAAGTCAGTAGCCCTACTTCTCATGATATCTAGGAAAGTCGAAGAGAATGCAAAAGCAGTAGCAAGTACCGAACGGATATAGAATCCAAGCACGAAGCTAGCGAAATAATCCGAATACTTCAAGTACTGCAGTCATGCAACAAAAGTAAACCGGTGAGAATTGCTCAAAGCATCAATACAAGCGGAATACGTGTCGATACGCATCCGAAGCGACAATGCCTGCAAGAACGAGATAATACAAGCAAAACAAGATAGGAATAGTGCACACGTGGGTGTACAAACTCAACCAAAACCTGCAAGAAAAATCAGATGGATATGCATGGAATGCAAATCGAGCGATAAAACCAATGTCCATAGCAAAGCGGTGAATGAACATGCGAGGAATGCAAATCGAACGATAAAACCAATACTCATATCAAGGTAACGAATGAACATGCAAGGAATGCAAATCGAATCGATAAAACCAATGCTCATATCAAAGTAATGGATGAACATGCGAGGAATGCAAATCGAATCGATAAAACCAATGCTCATATCAAAGTAATGCCTGAACATGCGAGGAATGCAAATCGGATCGATAAAACCAATGCTCATATCAAAGTGATGCATGAACATGCGAGGAATGCAAATCGGATCGATAAAACCAATGCTCATATCAAAGTGATGCATGAACATGCGAGGAATGCAAATCGGATCGATAATTCCAATATTCAAATACATGTGAAAATGCATGAACATGTGAGGAATGCAAATCGAAATGATAATTCCAATATTCAAATACATGTGAAAATGCATGAACATGTGAGGAATGCAAATCGAAATCGATAAAACCAATGTTCAAATACATGTGAAAATGCATGAACATGTGAGGAATGCAAATCGAAATGATAATTCCAATATTCAAATACATGTGAAAATGCATGAACATGTGAGGAATGCAAATCGAAATGATAATTCCAATATTCATGTAAATGTATTATTTAGAAATGAATTAGAATTAATAAAAGATATTAATAAAAAATATTAAAAAAATGTCAATAATATTCTAATATCCTAAAATGTCAGAATATATCTTTTATGTATTTTTTTGTGTGTCAAAATAATCGAAATCGGAAATTAAATTGAACTAAATGTCAAAATTATAGCACATGAACAGAGGGGTGTGAAACATAATTCTATATGAACTAGAACTAGTTATATCGCTGCTATGGGCTTTAAACAGGGAGGTGTTTTAGTGTTTTTATTAGGCCCAGTCTAAATTGTTCCTAAGCCCGTTTCTGCTTGTTTTTTGTCTAAGTCCAAATCTCTGTTTTTGTCCAAAAAATAAAATCAGCATTTTTTTTACTCAGATTATGTCACGTTTTAATTGTTATTTCATGTAACTATACATCAATTGGTCAAGGAATAACTTAAGTATAATTCAGATTTTTCTTATATTTTGAAATAAATTAAGTGACACGTGGCAATAAGGGATTGGCTCATGAGTAAGAAGGCATGTACCAGTAAGAGTAAGCCGCGCCTAGGGCTTGCCGGAATTAGAAGAACTTCGCCGGAATCCGCCGTTTCCGATCATGTTCTCCGGCCGCTTCTTCGCCGACGACGACGTTGACAACAATCGCCTAGGCGAAACGCACCTCGACTGTCACCAATACGCTCAAAACTTCGAGGCAGTCGCGAATCCAACGTCTAAATCACCCTTCGAGCATTTGAAAACGAGATCCGAAGAACATTCACAGATTCATCAGATGAGATTCAACAGTATATGGCTTCTATGCTAACCCGATAATCCAGTTCTTTAAAGAAAGCTCAGGATGCAACATTCAATAGGATTTTGCGTTGACGATTCTTGAGGCCGAAGACGACGAAGAAGACTGTTCACCGTTCAAACTTCTGGAAAATGAACTCAGACATCAACGAGATCCTACGAGGGAAGACGGTGAAGTAACGATACTGAACAGATGCGCTTGTTGAAGATTTCGCTGCCATCCGCCATCGATTGAAGACGGAACCTATCGATGCACGACGTGTGAATGGCTCTTATAGTAATGCCGTGAAATCTATGACTGAACCAGATCGTGTTTGATGCATCAGGGAAGAGAGGATTCCGTTTGTGTGCAATGGAAGGAGAAAAGAAGCTCGTGATCGTGGCGTATTGTGAAGTGACGACGATGGATCGGTTAGAGAAGAATGAAAGAAGCGTGAGAGGAAGAGCGAGCGAGAGAGTTGCTATGAGTGTTGTTACAATTTGTGGAGGGCGAGTGAAAAGAAAAAGAGGATCCATTACAATAAGGGTAAGAGCGGATGGTGAGAGAAAGAAAAGGATGATGATGGTTGTGTTGTTATTCTCTTACTGTTAGAGAGAAAGAATTTGAGTTTGTTGTGGTTGTTGAATGGTGATGGCTTTGAAGGTTTGGTTATGGAAACGAGAGGTTGTTAGCAGTGAAGCAAAGATGATGGGAAGGTTGTTGTAACAGATTCTGTTAGCAGAAAAAAGGATGAAAAGGGAGTGAGTATGTTACTGTTAGTTTTCTATGGAGGAAGAAGATGAAATAAAAAAAAAATGAAGTGGTTTTTGTGAGAGAATGAATGTTATAGTGAAGAAGAAGTGAAGGGATGTGATGGTTGAGTTTTGAAGGAAAGAAAGAAAGTTGGTTATGGAGAGAGTTTGTTAGAGATGGAAGAAAAGTCCGTGGTGGTGGTTCCGTTAAGAGAGAAAAAGAGTGTAGTAGTGAGAAATGTTGTTATAACTCACTCTGTAGCTTGTTAAAAAAAGAAAATCAAATAAAAATGAAAATATATGGTTATTAAAAGAGAAAGAAATCTGTTACTGTCAACAAAAAACGTATGGATTTTGTCACTGCTATACTTATTTCCTAAGTTACAATGCCAATGCCGTTACTTTGGATGCTTCCTCCGGTGTGTATCGATCGACACAACGAGAGCCGACTTGAAGAGCATACTTGGTAAAACAACATTGATGTTGAACGCCGATGAAAAAAGATCACAAGCTCGCCGTAATTAGCTTCAACTCACACCGACACAAACTGCTCGATATTTACAAATTTTTCAAAGTGTCAAACTTAAAACTCAATCCATGTAGACCACTTTAAAGATCCGTAACTTTTCCGATACTTGACCGAATTATGCAAACTCGGCCATTGGAAAGAATGCGTAATACAACAACTCTTTAGTTCGACAAAATCCAAACGAAGCCGCTATCATTGAATGAAAAGTGTTTGAAAAATGCTGCGAGTGTTCGACGAAATGTCCGGGCTGGCTGGGCAAGTTTTGATGCATGCCTTGCGGCAATTTCCAACTTCACGCTGCTCACTTACAACGACTGATCTCCCATCCGACGTCCGAAATGAAAAAGTTTCTAAACGGAACTCGTAGAGGACACGGCAAACTTCATCTTCGTGTTCAGAATTTTTCCGCGCGGCGATCGGATCGACGAGAAAACAGCTCGAACATGCGTATGCCAACTGCTCGATGAAATGCGCTTGACCATGGCAAAAATTGCATGTGCTGTCTTGCATTTTAACAACTTCATGCCGACACTTACGGCGTTCCGCTTCTTCCAGCTCGGACGTCCGAACGAAAAAGTTTCTAAACGGAACTTATAGATGGAATTACGAACTCAACGTTCGTGTTCGAATTTTTCCGCAGCGACCGAATCATTGCCGAAAACAGCCCGAACATGTGCACAAAAATACTCGAATTTAACAAACATAATGAGTTCTTATTTTCCGAGCTTTATAGCTTCCGATTCGAGTATCGAATGAATTCGACTCCTTCAACAAAGTTTTATATCGCTGTGAGATGAACAACTTTTCAGTTGAATATTTTTCGATTCGAGCCACGAACTATGACATAATCGACCTCAAGTCACAAAAAGCATAGAAACAAACACTTCACATTTTTCTAAGTGTTGAATTTTGAGAGATGATAAATCGTAACTTCCGAACTCGTAATTTTTATCCGCTTCCGAATGGACTCGATTTCTTCAAAGAAAGTTGTAGATTGTCGTTAAATGAACATCTTTGATGTTGAACTTAATTCAATCGACGCCGAAACACGTGGAATTGCCTCCAAATCGAGTACTTGAACACATTAAAACACTCAAAATTTTACTAAGTGTAAAACTTCAAAAGTTATGAACTTCAAATTTCGTCAGTATAACTCGAAATCCGGGCATTTCGAAAAATCACAAAGGACAAAGTCGGAGTACGAATGCGCTCTTCCAACGACTATCAATTCACAAATTTCGACCACAGCGGGTGAGATACTGATGCGACAACATGACTCCATGAACATAAAGTACTTTAAACTTAGAAATTTTTCTAAGTCTAAAATTACTTAAGATGCAAGAAACCTCATTCTCACCCGATTCTTTCGACTTTTCTCGACAAATGATCGCATTTTCTCGAATGTCAACTTTGACCACAATTTTGACCCGAATTCCGCCCGTCAAACTTTGACTTTTGTTGACTTTCCGATACACGCCAAATATTATTTTATCTGTTTGTTCTGATTTTCCGATAAATCGCGAGATCGATAAGCCGATACCAATGCTTCACAACTCACGGAAGGTCATAGAATCGCCTCGGGTTCAAATATCCGACCACAATACATCGTAGCTTGAAATTGTAATCGCATCCACCGATGAGCGATCGAATACCAAAACTCGCGAGATAATAATCGAACATGACACACTTACGTATTGAAATGACGCCCGAATTGATAGAACCTCAAATATTCAACTTTGGAGAAACAAACCTCTTCTTCAGAATTGTACAGATTCATACGATTGGAAAACCTCGAACCCATGATCAATGCATGAATGATATGTATGCGATGCACCTATTAATTAAGTGTTAGCCAATTATTTATAAAAAAATAAAGAGGGTAAATTTTGGGGTACAACAGTTACTCAAACATAACTGAACTGCGATACACTACTCATTCTAAGGCGTATACAGACGACTTGCGACTATAAACCACTAGTCCAATTCCAAAATCTCGCATACTCGCTAACAATTCAATGCTCGATATCTAAACCATGCTGCGTCACCTTTACGCATAAAATGCCAACCATAAAAAAACTTGGTTAGTCCTCAAATTCACAATTATTCAGAATGGATACGTTCAAAGCGTACTCCCATTCGGGCACCTCCTAACATCAGTCTTATCAACTCAAAAAAATTACTCTTTCATTCTCGATTGATCAACGTCCATTGATCCTCTAAAATACATGACATAGTTTGACCTTTTCAATTATTGTCCAAATATCCACTTGTGAACTTCGACGTATACACTTGACTTCAACGAAGTCTTCCCTTTTAACAATTCAACTCCCAAAATTTGTATCAAGTAATCACCATCCTCGTACCGTCGCAACGATCAGCATACAGGTTTCTTATTTGAAACACCTTCATAACTTTTCAATCTTACAAAGTGGTAAATTCAACCAAAACGCTCTCTCAAGAACTCTACCCATCAACGTCGTCTCCTACTCCTGTAATTACAACACAGGTTGGTCTTAGAACCACAACATAAATTGCTATGGAATCTAACAAGAACACTGCCGTGACCGTCTTCAGTCCCAAATAGAATACTTTCTTTTATAACACATCAATCATCTTAAGGTACCCGTGGCTACCAAACCGTCACAAATTTCCTTACTGTCAAGACTTATCTTAGTCGTAATCTAATAATCCACTGCGACCATTAGTATTCGACGAAATCCATATGTTAGTAGTGAACAAATCCTTAATAACCTTCTGAGCTTAATCTCAACAAGAGTCTCAAAACAACACGCGACATTCTTCAAAATAATAAATCCCAAATCAGGTATTCTTGGGTTATCCGCGATACCAACTTACTAAGCTCAACAACAGACTAAGTCCCTTTAAAGATTGCACTCAAACTCGAATTGTCTTTAACAATCCCAATCTCCTCGTCATTAACATCTGCACCTTTAAGATTTCAAATGCTCACAATCGCATCAAACTCTAACTCACGCGTTCGACAATTTTCCTTAAGAAAATCAAATCGTTCCAAGGTAGTAATACAGTTTTCCAACTCTATGTCGAAATACATCTTAAGTCCAAAACGAAATATCACAATACGTCGCACAAGGTCCTCTAGTACAAAACAAAACCAAAATCAAGGCATTCGCTAAACGTTTCACCGGCTCAACAAATTCGCTTCCCATTGCGAAGTCCCAAATAATAACTCGACCATCTCGATTCAAAGTACCCATGATCAATGCCAACTTATAAAAAGATCTTCCATCAAACTCACAAAGCTAACCATCCAAAACAAAGGAACTTCTAAGCTCTGAAATACCTCTTGAGGTTTCCTACAAGATACAAAATAAATCTTCGCAGAGCTATCCATAATATCACCGTCTACGTCGCTTACTTAAGACACTCACGCCCGACAGTTCAAAAACTCCTTCTTGGGATACCTGACATGCACCGATCTAACTTCACTACTGATAACGCAACGCTCGGATGCTTGCCACAATTCCTTAACTTGATGAGAACCAAATAATATCCATGAAGACGAAACAACTCTACAGCTACTCATTAGAGTACTGTCGGGACATTCTAAAATTATACCTGACGCATCAGTACACTAATGATATCAACAAACACTCGCCAGAGCCACACACTAATTCGTAGATAGCCAGACTTCACATCGATCTCACTAAACACTTAAACTCCAAATGACTGCTTCACTTAAATATCAATCCTCGGAAGTAGACACTCGTCCTCAACGTCCACTTCGTTCCTTGACTACAAACGACACACTAACTCGGGTAACCTTTGTTCTTCTTGAACAACACAACCGACACACTCCACGGTGAACCACTCAAACAAACAAAATCTACTAAAACCAATCTTCAAGTTGAATTTTCAACTCCAACTCAGAAGTAGACATCCCCTAAGGATACTTCGAATCACAACTAGTTCCAAAAACTAAATCCACCAAAACTTCACCTCGCACGACAATGGTAATTCACTCACATCTCCACAAAAGGCTTCAGAAGAATCACAACAAGAAGCTCGCTTGCCCAAATCTTGTTTCTCACCAAAATCAAAATTCACTCATAACTCAAGTAACCATGCACCACCTTGTGCCAACACATCTGCTTCATACACTATTAAGCTGGCAAGACAAGTCTATCCCAACCAACATAATTCCCGACTACTATCAACAAGAGATTAAGGGTGATCAGTCCCTCAATTTGTCAATAGACAGTCGACAATCATGATGGTGACATAAACCATCTCTACCAAACTACAACAGCGTCTTCAAACTTACACTATAAGTTACCAAAGCGTAACACTGCTTGAGGCTCCAACCTAAGCCACAAGCGCCACCAAGAAGTAAAACTTCTCCCCCACTTGTTTCAAACTCATCTCTGCAGACAAACAATTTGAAACAAACAAGTACCGACAGACACACATGTCGATACAACAGGTTTAAACACATAAATAACTGGCCGATGACCGACCGCCCGATACCACTAATGTAACACCCCAATATTACCCAATGTTTAATATACAAAAATCAGAGTAATTTAAAATTTCACAAATTCAATACCGAGGCATCACACCTTCAAAAACAACTCACTTTAAACAATTTGCTTTAAAGTATAAACCTCGGATACATAGCATCGCCGGAAGACATAAATTGATTCAAAAACATCAAAACATCTTCTTTAATAAACTTCCTTAATAAATCATATTTTCATAAAGTATGATTCTTATTTACAAAGGAAAACAACAAAAGAACAGCAACAAGACGACATAGTAATTCCCCCCGAGTGCTACGTATTAGAGCGACACCGACTCGACTAATAGCAGCTATAAACTCCGTCTTCATAACCTGCACGTTACCAATATAAAGGTAACGGTGAAACAAGTAAAGGGTGAGATACTCCAAAACATATAATTAAAGGCATGATAATATATATATATATATATATATATATATATATATATATATATATAGTTTTGGAATTATAAAAGGTATAGATTATTAAGTACATTCCATCACATATCTAAGTCTCACCTACTTTGATCGTCATTCTAATATGTATAATTCAACACTATATCGCCATAACTTCATCGACATAAATCATCACAACAACACAAAAATTTCCATCACCACGAAATCATCGCAAGTTAATACGTCACTAATCAACACGACAATTATAAGCCACAACATCAAACAACAACATTAAACTATACTAATAACTTAATCAACATAAATAACGTCATTACCAATTGGCTAAAGCCCATCATCGCTTTTGGCATAAAAGCCCATCGTCAAAAACATCATCACATCATATTTGCATTAAGCATTTCATCAAGTTAAATCATCACAAAATTCATCATTTATATTCATCGCATAGTTATCATGAAATTATCAAATCATATTCATTTCATGTTCATCATTAAGATCATCACCAAACAAAACATCATATATCATCGCAATTCAGTATCATCCATCCATTAACAAAAACCCAACGCCAAACAACTCAAACATAAACATAACCGACTCCATGAGACACGACTATGTTATGCATGTGGTACCCATCGCTTTGTCCATATTTAGGAACACTTGGCATAAAAGCCTTGTCGCTTGGCATAAAAGCCCATCGCCGCCAATGCAATGTATGTGACTCGATAATAAAACAATATAACACAAAAACATCATCATCGCTCATCAAAATTGGCATAAAGCCCACATCGCCATAATTTATCCAAATCAAGATAAATACATCATCGCATCATATTTGCATTATGCAAAACGTCACATATAATTCATCATCATCAAAAATCAAGCATTCACAAATCGGAAGCATTTATTAATAACATCAATATAATCATCACATCATCATGTACAAAGACATATACCAACGCATCGCATATCGACAAGTATTCACTAACTAATACGTCGTCGCAAACATTATGTTTAATCACCCCACCTCATTATCGATTCGTTATCTAAATTCTAAATACAGAAAAATAGTCAAACACCTATCATCGTCGCAAAAGCCATCCATAATAACCGGCATTAATCCTAATCGTCAACATCGCAATCGGATTGTCCATACGTGTCTTAAATCTACTAAAACACAATCTGATTCAATTTAACCGTAAATTGGCCTATTTCGGGTCATCTCGTAAAAACTCGTAATTTCTAAAAACTAACCTCACCACTACGTTCTACACGTCGAACTTAGCTAGCATGTCAATTTTTGTTGAATTCAGAGTAACTTACTCCGTCGTCGAGTTTACCGGAATCGGAAAATCAGAACATAATCGGGTTCCAAAAGAAGTGCGAAAAATCAGAATTTTGGAGGCTACAGATGCATCAACACCGGGCCCTGTGTGAATCAACACGACCCGTGTTGAAAAGCCACCAGAACACTCAAAAAACCCAAAGTCAGTGAATCAACACGGGCACCCGTGTGAATCAACACGGCCTGTGTTGATTGTCCTGTCAACAACTCTTCCTCGTTCAAGGGATCAACACGGACACCCGTGTGAATCAACACGGCCTGTGTTGATTGATCTGTGTGAAAACTCCGTTTTTAACATTCCCAACTTCACTTTTTTCCTTCCTATTGATTCTAATCATCATCAACCTCATAATCCCTACTCCTATTCCAACTCTTTTAATCTATTTCAATCAACAATCAACCAAAACCCTATAACCCCATTATCAATTTTCCCCAAATTCAAAATACAACTATCAAAACCTAATCATATTAGATAGAGAAATCAAACCCCTTACCTCTAGAGATTGGATGATCCAAGATGATTCGACAACTCCAACCTCAAGCTTCCTCTCTTGCTCTCTTACTCTCTTGCTCTTCTTCTTCTTCTCCAAACCCTCTCTTTTCCTCCATGTTTCTATGTTTCTATTTTGCTTGTGTTTGGAAAAATGAAAAGAAAAACAAAGGAAAGGGTTTTTATGTTGTTTCGACTAGCTTCCACTATGTTTGGTTTTGGTATGTATGAATGGAAAGAAAATAAAGAGAAGTGTTTTATGAATGGAAAGAAAATGAGGAAAATTGGTTTTATAAGGGTGTACTCTTACTAGCCAATGGTGTAAACCCCATTCCTACAAAATTACTCCACACACCCCTATCTATTCTTAAAACACTAATAACATCTAATTATATCATTAATTCAATTCATTCAAATAATTCCGGGAAATTAAATATCAGATTCGAATAATGTTTTACCGAACCGAACGGAATAAAACCCAGACCGAACAAAACGTCGCCAGATAAATTAATAGATATATTAGTTAACACAAATGTTCTCGTCGTAGAATAAATATCGATCGGTAATTCAAAAATATTAATATAATATAATATAAATTAAAATAGGGCGTTACAACTCTCCCCCACTTATAAATTTTTCGTCCTCGAAATTTTGATCAAAACGAACAAATCGGGACATGCCTACGCATTCGTCCACTCAATCCTCGCGTCCATTAAACAACATACAAAATACACCAAAAACAAGGAAATATCCCTAACTACATCGCCCCGTCAAGAACAACCATGCCGAGATGCAAAGTCCATACAATACACTCGACAACCAACTAACACCCAACAACTAAACAAGTCACAGACACACCGGTTTGTGACACCCCGAAAATAATTCGGTAATTAAATAATTACGATTTTCAATTATTAATTTAATTGAGAATGTAATTTATTAATATATTGAATGATTGAGATTAATTATGAATTTATTGGATGTATGTTGAGTATGTGGGGTGTGAGGAGTAAAAGACTCTACTCACATTAATTGATTTATTTAATTTATGTTAAAAGGAATTAAAGGAAAAAAATAAAGAAAGAAGGAAAAATAGAATCATTTTTGGAGAAACAAGAATACGTGAAGTGAGAAGAGGAGAAAAGGAGGAAGAAAACCTAGAAGCGTCAGAAGTCGAAGAACCCACGAGGTAAGGGGTGATTTCGATTGGTTATTGTTTATTATAGGTTTTGATTTTAATATTATGGATCATGGCATGTTAGGAAATCTATGTTTAGGAATTTCTAGGTTCCCATGGATGTGTACCTAATAGTGTCAGTGTCAGAATATGTATGGAATATGATTAAGGTGTCAGTTAATGAATAGAAATGATGTTGTAAGATTTTTCCGTGAACAAAGTATTTTGATTATCGATTCCACAGGGATTGGTGCATGTTATAGTCTTTCAATAGAAAAGTATGTTTTAAGATGATGTAACCAAAGGGTTTGTTATCTACTCTACTAGAACCATGAGTTTCCAAACAACAACTAAATTAATTCTTTCAAAAAGAGTTATGATTTGGATTAGAGAGAGTTTGAGATTGTTTTCAAGTAAGAAGGCATGTCAAGATTAGTTTCATTGATCTAGTTTCATACATATTCATTTTAATCAAGTGATGAACATAATAGATGATTTCTACAAATACATATCCTCTCAATCTTGTAGATTTCCCACCAAGATTGTGAATGTTATCATGTTAATCCTTGCATGATTCCTCACTACAACTATTAGCATGATAATCATTAAGTTCAATATTTTGTAAACTCAAACACACAAATCTATTCCTAGCATTTGTTTGTGAGAGGATGAATATCCTAGGTCACTTTGAAATATTCTTTTCCAAGCAAAACTCAAAGCATAAAGATGAAGAACAAAGATATTCAACTATATTAATCATCAACCATGTTCATACACAAATGGATCAAAATAAATACATATTATATAGATCAACTACCTCTAATCTTGACACAAAAGGAGCTTAGCTACTCATTTCCATGGTTGCCTTGCTCTCAAGATTGTTGGTGGAGATGATGAACATGAGAAAAAATCAAGAGAAAAGCTATGGTTTTTTTGTTCCTAAACTTCCCCTAGATTTTCAAAGATGAAAGATAATGATGGTCTATGTTTTCTTGCTTCCTTTACAAGCCAAAAAGGTCTGGTGAAGTGATGGGTTGGTGGCTCCAAAGATGAAAGCATGGGCTGTCCTTTTTCGATTTCGCAGAGCTACCGAGCGGGTTAAGTCAGTCGAGCGGTCATGCCGGGCATGAGCGCGACCGTAGCATGCTTCCTCTTCCAAAATTATCTTCAAAAGAATCATCCCTAAAGCTCTTCAAGTACCCTTGAATCCAAGCTTGGGAGAATTAGTTAATAAATTCCTACAATTAAGAGTAACTAAAATCAAATAATACATATATTAAACAAAACTAGATAAAACCTAATTAAAGCAAAATACTAGAATAAATATACAAATTAAATATAAAGACATTGTTAAGGACCACAAAATAATGTACAAAATAACTACAAATTGGTCCTTAACAACTCTCCCTAACTTACTTTGTTTGTCCTCAAACAAAAGTCAATAATCTTACAAAGCTAGAAGGAACAAAATGGAAGCATGCAAACTCACACAAGAGTAATGGTTCAAACTCGACATACCAGTGCAAAAGCACACATCAATCGCTTCTTCTAAACACAACATGGCCATGAATTAAGTTCTAAACACAAGATATCAAAACATTTAACAAAACAAAAGATATGTTCACACTTGAATCACCTAATCATTTCTTCAAAGTTCATGAAGAACAAAATGCATATTCACAAAGGACTAAACACTCTCACTAATAATTATGCACATCCAGAATAATTCATGTGTTCATCGAAACAAGTTAAATGATAAAATGGAAACAAAGATCACTAAGGACTTTCAAGGTTGTAACTTGGCTTAGGTTAGAAACAAGGGATATTTAAGTACAAAGCCATTGAAACGAATCGGTAAAAGGATATGAAGAGCATTTCACAACTAATTCCCATCTTATTATTCGCAACCTCTTTTCTTTTCTACACAATGATCCTCTCTTTCTTTTCTTTTTCTTTTTGTATCTTTTCATAAACAAATTTCTTTCTTCTTTTGTATTTTTCTTTTCTCCATTCTTTTTCTTTTTCTTAGGATCATTGTGCCATCAATTCTAGGTTCTTTTTGATCCACCTCCCCAACTTCATTTATATCAATCCTTTTTTATTCAAGAACATGCTCTTCGGGTTAATTAACAAAAGGGTTGGTATTCACAAACAAGAAAATTTATAGAATGAATTATCATTGAATTTTTCAAAGATTATCAACAACTATTAAGTGGCCTACTTAACAATTAGTCGATTTGATACATTCATCCTACAAATACTATTTAAGCTCAAAAGGGTTCACAAGGATTCACTCTCTCACGGTAATTGGAGCCCTTTTAGAATTGGTGGTTTTCCTCATAGTGCACAAAATTTGCCTTGATCATTTCTTAGCTTTCAAGTTATCACAAACAAGTAAAGATTAAGCATGAATCACACGAGTTAACACAACTACAAGACACTCTATATTTGGTAAAAAGTGGAAGCTTCTCACATATGTGGTTTATGTCCTAATGATTCGAATGTGAACAAATTTTTTGTACATGCCAAAATATCTTGCATAAAGAACAAATTTCATAGACATGTTATGTTTCTACAAACGATAAAATGTGTACCTTCTTTGTGGAATGAATCAAGAATTTTATCATCACCATCACTTTGGTGAAACACGCTTACTAGCTTTGAAGAACCATTTGAACAATCCGGACAAACCACAAGAAGTAAATTCAACTAAATACTATAATCTAAAAATAAAATAAAATAGAACAAAATAAAAGAAACTAAACTTAAAATAAAAAGACACCCCAAAATGGTGTTTAAAACTTAAAAAGAAGTATTTAGGCTTCATGCCTACAAAAATTAATTGAATTACAAGCCAATCCCCAAAATTGGATGGCAACCAACAAAATCCAAAGTTTAGAACTAAAATGCAAAAGTAAAATCTAGACTAGAATGTCGAAAGTAAAATAAAAGGAAATAGGAGAAAATCAATCGAGGTCTCGAGAATCGAATCTCCAATCGACCAGTCGAACCGAACCGTAACCGTAACTCTCTTCACCATCATCCTCATCTCCCACCTCCTCTCAAGATTTGGCCCGACCCCGGCCAACCAAAGATATGCTCGAGTGCCACCCGCGAAAGTGAAATGGTTCACTCCGGCTCTCTAACTGGAGAGCAAGGTGCTCCATGCTCTCATGCATAAACATAAATGCTCTCGATGAGCGAGATGCATCCGTCTGCTCCACTTCTTCCGATGGACTAGCTTGAGGAAGTGCCACAAATCGGTACACCGGCAGCAGATTATCAAGGACCCTACAAAAGCGATCACGAGTGATCATCAACAACTCCATCAATGGTGAGGTGTCCCATCGCAGAAAACCACCTTCGCCTCTTCAAAGAAACCCATAATCAAGCCCGGATAAGTGAGAGCACACTTTATACGCCCCCGAAGTATAGCTATGTAATCCGCTTCAACTCATTCGCAATCGACGGCCAAAATCAATTTGCTCCTCATCGAGCATGTAAGCAATCAAACCCGCCGTCAATGGTTATCAAGATGTGTGGCTCCTAGGTTTCACATGAGCCACACACATCATAACTCCGCACTAGTTCTCGATCGCCCCTTGAATTTTAAAGGTTGACCAGCCCGATTCGTTTCATAAGAATGCCCGCACAAACAGAGCTTATTCTTCAAGATGTTGTATCCCAATTACCACGAGCGTGCTCATGGTAGACATCCAATTGGTCCTCCGGGCTGTCCAGTGATGCCCGAAAACTGATGATGGAAAGCGAGAGAAGGAAACGGACTTGCCTCGAACAACCAAGCAAACCTAAACTCATCCCTCGGATAGCATTAGCATAGAACTCTCGAACAAGCTCCACGCTCACTTTGTCCGAGGGTTGCAAAGAACTTCCAACCCGTAATTATCGAGGATGACATGAGGCGGTGGTAGTGCCCTTGCTCACGGAGGCGATTGTGCCACCCATATGTTTCGCTCTTCGAGCTCTTTGTAGCGAGCCTCCCGAGCAGGCCCCAAGAATCGCACAGATCGAACGCAGCAGCCGAGAGGGCCACCCACAGAGGAAACACGTTGACGCTTAGGTGCCATCCGAAATTTTCAACACAAAATCAACGAAAAGCGACACCGAGGTGTCCATTAGCAAAGAATCATGCAAAGAAAGCAAAGCAACCAACCAAGGCATTACAACTAATCGAAAACACTAAATACACAAGAAGAATTTTTCAAAATTGCATCATACCGAGCTGGCTCATGATTTCGTAAAAATTCTTCAGAAATGTAATTTTTCTCCACACAACAACTTCCTAGGGCAGCGAAAATAACATCCTAGTATGTCTCTAACACAAAAACATCCTAATTTTAAGAGAAAATACGAAAATTCCTAACCCTAGGTTTTCAAAATCTAACCTAAACATGCAATGTACCCAAAATTGAGAAAGGAAAGACATAGAATACTTACTAGGTTGCCTTGAATGATTGATTTGACAAAGAAATTTGCAAAAATTCGGAGATTTGTGGTTGGGGATTTTTGAGATTTTGAGAGGATGAAGAATGGTGAAGAAAATAGGGAAAAAGGGGTTTAAAAGACCCCTAACCCTGTTTTGAACACTCAGGCCACGAATGGGCCTCCAAAAATGTAATTTTTCAAATTATTTTTTAAAAATTCCTGCATCACCGATGGTCCCTATCACCGAGCGAAAGTTTCGCCATTGGTCAAAGTTCACGAGCGGCTCGAGCGCCGAGCTGCTCGCAATTTTGAATTTTTCGAAAACAAAGAAATTGACAAGCGGGCAAGTGTAAATGAGTTCAAGGAAGAATACTTACAATGTTGGTGCCTCCCAACAAGCGCTTTGTTTAACGTCGGTAGAGCTCGACGGTTCATGATGATCATTGATCATCAAAGAAGGATTCGGCTATGTTGCGGCTCACCTCTCGCCAACGTACCGTTTCAACCGCTGCCCATTCACCGTCCATTCTTTTGTTCGTGCAAGATCTTGCAAGACAATTGCACCATATTCCTTGACTTCTTTGATTAAAACGGACCGACCACTTTGTTTTGAGTTTTCCGGAAAAGCCTCATCCGGAGTTGAACAAGAGAACCTTTTGTCCCGGCCTAAATTCCTTGATCTTTATCTTCTTATCATGAGAAACCTTAACCTTTGCTTTATACCTCCGGTTTGAATGATAAGCCTCGTCACGCATTTCGTCCAAATGAACAAGTTGTATTTTTCGCTTTTCTCCCGCCAAGGATGGATCGAAATTAAGAATCGGAGGCCCACAATGCTTTGTGCTCCATCTCTACCGGAGGTGACAAGTTTTGCCATACACAACCTGAAACGGGGTTAGTCCAATAGGAGCTTTATAGGCGGTTCGATACGCCCACAAAGCTTCATCTAATTTTTGTGACCAATCTTTTCTAGAACATGAAACAGTTTTTTCTAGAATCTTTTGATTTCTATTAGACACCTCGGCTTGGCCATTTGCTTGAGGGTGATAGGGGTCGTCACTTTATGCTTGGCACCAAATTGTTTCAAAAGTTTTTGTAACAATGCGTGCAAAAGTGCGACCCACCATCACTAATGAGCACCCTAGGCACACCAAAACGAGAAAAATGTTTCTTTTCAAAATTTGATAACGGCGGCCTTAGGCGAAGCAATGGCCTCTACCCACTTTGACACGTAATCCACAATGACAAGGATATATTCATTTGAAAACGAAGATGGAAAAGGACCGACAAAATCAATCCCCAACAATCAAATACCTCCACTTCCAACATATTTGTCAATGGCATTTCATCTCTTTTCCTATCCCACCACTTCTTTGACATTTGTCACATGATTTAGCGTGAGCACACGATCTTTGAATAGCGAAGGCCAATAAAACCCGATTGTAGGACTTTGGTGGCGTCCGCATTCCATTATAGTGTCCCCACAAGGAGTTGTGACAATGCCAAAGAATGTTTTGGCCTCATCACTCACACACTTCTTAGCAATCCATCACTACTCAACCTAAAATGTAAGGTTCATCCCACACATAATACTGTGATCGGCTAAAATTTTCTCTCTCATTCCAAGTCAAATCTTCCGCATTAATCCCGCGCCTTGTAATTTGCCATGTCGGCAAACCACGGTCGCTCTTGGATTGCAAATAACTTCTCATCCGGAATTCCTCCTCACCTCTTTTCCTTGTCCGTAATTTTACGCTCACTAAGCGAGACAAATGATCCGCTACCAAATTTTCCGACCTTTTTATCACGGACCTCTAAATCGAATTCTTGCAAAAGAAGAATCCATCGGATTAGCCTTTGTTTAGAGTCCGGTTTGGTAAGCGATATTTTATCGCCGAATGATCCGTGAAAACTACAACCTTGGAACCAATTAGGTAAGGATTTAAACTTTTCCAATGCATATACAATTGCGAGCAACTCTTTTCGCTTGTTGCATAGTTTATTTGAGCATCATTCAAAACTTTGCTCGCATAATGTATAGCATGGAAGATTTTGTTCTTCCTTTGGCCTATCCCCACCGCATAATCACTAGCATCACACATTAGTTCAAAATCAAGTTTCCAATTAGGTGCGGTGATTATGGGTGCATTTATCAAATTCTCCTTTAATTTTCAAAAGCTAACAAACAATCATTATCAAACAAGAAAGGCTTATCTTTGTTGAGCAAGTTGCTCAAAGGTTTGGCTATTTTGGAGAAGTCCTTGATGAATCTTCGATAGAATCCCGCATGACCCAAAAAGCTCCGAATGCCTTTGACATTGGTAGGCGGGGGAAGCGTCTTGATAACATCAATTTTTGCTTTGTCAACCTCGATTCCTCTTGAAGATATCTTGTGGCCAAGGACAATCCCCTCGGTCACCATAAAGTTGCATTTCTCCCAATTCAAAACCAAGTTGGTTTGCACACACCTCTTCAAGACGGTGTCCAAATTTTTCAAACATAAATCAAATGAAGCTCCAAAAACGGAAAAGTCATCCATAAAAACTTCAATTGTCTTTTCAATCAAATCGGCGAATATAGCTTGCATGCACCGTTGGAATGTTGCCGGCGCATTGCACAAGCCGAAAGGCATACGCCTATACGCGAAAATTCCAAATGGACATGTGAACGCCGTTTTCTCATGATCTTTCGGATTCACCGATATTTGATTATATCCTGAATAACCATCCAAGAAACAATAGTATTGTTGTCCCGCAAGCCTTTCTAACATTTGGTCCATGAACGGAAGAGGAAAATGATCTTTTCTCGTTGCTTTGTTAAGCCTACGATAATCAATACACATTCTCCACCCCGTCACTTTTCTTGTTTGCACTAGCTCATCCTTATCATTAGATACAACCGTCAATCCTCCTTTCTTAGGAACCACATGAACCGGACTCACCCACGTACTATCCGAAATTGGGTAAATCATCCCCGCTTCAAGCATCTTCACTACTTCTTTTCGAACTACCTCCTTCATCACCGGATTCAATCGCCGTTGAGGTTGGGCTACCGTTTGTACTCATCCTCCATCATAATGTTGTGCATACAATAGGCCGGCTTATGCCTTTCAAATCGGCTAAGACCCAACCAATCGCATTTTGTTCGATTTCAAAACTTCAATTAAGCTCTCTTCCTCGTTCTCCGACAATGTATTGCTAATGATTACGGGCTTTTACTTCCCTCCTCAAGAAACACATACTTTAAATGAGACGGTAGCTCTTTCAACTCAAGTTTTGGTCGTCATCTTTTAGATCTTTCTTCAAACTTTCTTCTTTTTCCTCCCAAGGGTGCATTTCTTTGAAATCTCCACTCCTTCCAAACACTCCTCAATATCTCGACTATCATCATCATCATTAACTTCTTGAGTTGCTTCCTCAATAACGTCAATCTTAAAACAATCTTTCTTATCCATGGATGCTTCATTGCTTCAAAAGATTAAAGCAAATCTCTTCATCTTGTACTCTCACCTTCATTAGTCCGTCATCTATATCAATCATCATCCTTGCCGCTTCATGAATGGTCTTCCAAGAATTAAAGGTGCATCCACATCTTCCTCCATGTCTATGACAACAAAATCAACCGGAAAAAGAATTTGTCCACTTTTACCAACAAATCTAATGCTACGCGGGCGAGTAATAGATTTGTCCGCTAATTGCAATGTCATTTTGTGGACTTTAACTCAATCTCCCCAACCTCTTCACAATGGATAATGGAATCAAGTTGATGCTTGACCCCAAATCAATTAATCCCTTTCCGACGTACACATCTCCAATGGTCACGGCAAAGTTACACGACCGGATCACTTTCTTTCTTGAATAGTGCGTTGAATTATTGCACTACAACTAGCATCCACCATTATGGTTTCTTGATCCGTACCTCTTCTTTTTCAAGATATCCTTCATGAATTTTGCATATTTGGGCATTTGCTCTAATGCTTCGGTAAATGGAATATTTATTTGCAATTGCTTGAAAATATCCATAAACCTTGCATAGTGCTTTGCATCATCCTTTTTAGAAGGAAGGTGAGGATATGGCAAACTTCTCAACGGATAAGTTACTTCCTTCTCTTTTCCCTTCTTCATTCTTTTCTTTTTCTCCTCTACTTTCTCCTTTTCAACTACACCATTTTTCTTTTCATTTTCAACTAACACCTCATTTTCAACTAAATCATCCTCCACATCAACATTATAATGTTTTTCAACTCCATCCTCTTCATCTTTTTCAACTACCTCTTCCTCCACTATTTCTTCTTCTTCCTTCTCCACTACTCTTTTTTTTCTTTCAACTACCTTCCTTTTCTCATCACAAACTCTACCACTTCTTGTTGTTATGGCTTTGCAATGCTCCTTAGGATTTGTTTGCGTAGTTGGGGAAAATGATGTCGAAGCACTTTGTTCGGAAAGTTGCTTAGCTAGTTGTCCAACTTGAGTTTCCAAGTTCTTGATAGATGCCTCCGTGCTCTTTTGATTAGCCATTGAGGCTTGCATAAATTGAGCTAGAGTGTCTTGAATGTTGGAAGATCTCACTTGAGTTTGAGGTTGGTTTGGTTGTTGACTTTGATTTTGTTGTTGACTTTGATTTTGTTGTTGTGTTTGATATGGATTTTGCCTTCCTTGGTTATTGTTATCTTGCCTCCACCCTCCTTGATAACCTTGATTACCCCTTTGTTGGTAACCTTGGTTTTGATTTTGATAAGGGTAAGGAGCTCGTTGTTGGTACCCTTGGCCTTGGTTGGCCACATAGTTAGCTTCCTCATTCTCCGGAGGACAAAAGCCGGTTTTATGATCTCCTTTGCACAATTCACAACAAGCGATTTGGTGAGCTTGCTTATTTGATGCTCCTTGTAACTCCATGATTTTTTGAGGGAGTTTAGCCATTTGTTTTGTCAATTCTTCAACTTGTTTCAAACACTTTATTTTGCGCCACAAGTGCTTCATGACTCGAACCAATTTCTAAAACTCCGCTTTCACTTGTACACCTCCTTGATCATGTTGAGTTTGATGATCATTCCTACCCATCTTCTCAATTATTTGGATTGCTTCATACGGTGTTTTGCCATCAAAGAACCTCCCGCTGGGCATCCAACAACAATTTGTGTTGAGGTTGGAGACCATTTCGAAAATATGAATTTGTGTAAGCTCGTCAAAACCATGGCTCGACACTTCCTTAGCATAGACTTATATCTTTCCCATGCCCGATTCAAAGGTTCGCTTTACTCCTTGCGAAAATACCGAGATAGCCGTCTTAGCCTCCATGAAACGTGATTGAGGGAAAAGCGCTCAAGAAACTTTTCCTCCAAAACGCTCCAATTTGTCATTGTCTCTTGCAATTGATCAAGATACCAATCTTTGCCTTCCCACTAGAGAATGAGGGAAAAGCCTTTGGAAATATTGTTCTTCTTGGTCTTCCGAGCACCCGCTCCCCGCGATCTCATAAAACTTGGTAAGGTGAGTGTAAGGGTCTTCATGATCGTGGCCATGAAATGGACTTGCATAGAGAAGTTGAAGCAAGCCCGTTTTCATTTCCGCAACCCTTGCATTTGCTTGTCGGGCAAATTGAGCATTATGGCGAGGGCTATTGACACACGGCCCCATGGTGGTGGTGGTGGTGGTGGTTGATTTTCCTCCATAGTGGTGACTTCTCCAAACACGGGTGGTGTTGAAGAAGTAGATGCTTCTCCTCTTTCTTGCCTTTGCCTAGCTTGTCTTTTTCTTCTTTTAGCACTGCTATTAAGTCTCCTAGCCGTCCTTTCAATTTCGGGATCGAAAAGGAGTTGGTCGACCGGAATACTTCCCCGCATAAACTAATTCCAAAAAGTCTAGCCACACAAAAGAAACAAAGAGATTAGTGGAAAAGTCTTAAAACACACAACTATTGCTATACTAACAACATCAACGCCAACAAACGGCGCCATTTTGTTGTAAGATTTTTCCGTGAACAAAGTATTTTGATTATCGATTCCACAGGGATTGGTGCATGTTATAGTCTTTCAATAGAAAAGTATGTTTTAAGATGATGTAACCAAAGGGTTTGTTATCTACTCTACTAGAACCATGAGTTTCAAACAACAACTAAATTAATTCTTTCAAAAGAGTTATGATTTGGATTAGAGAGAGTTTGAGATTGTTTTCAAGTAAGAAGGCATGTCAAGATTAGTTTCATTGATCTAGTTTCATACATATTCATTTTAATCAAGTGATGAACATAATAGATGATTTCTACAAATACATATCCTCTCAATCTTGTAGATTTCCCACCAAGATTGTGAATGTTATCATGTTAATCCTTGCATGATTCCTCACTACAACTATTAGCATGATAATCATTAAGTTCAATATTTTGTAAACTCAAACACACAAATCTATTCCTAGCATTTGTTTGTGAGAGGATGAATATCCTAGGTCACTTTGAAATATTCTTTTCCAAGCAAAACTCAAAGCATAAAGATGAAGAACAAAGATATTCAACTATATTAATCATCAACCATGTTCATACACAAATGGATCAAAATAAATACATATTATATAGATCAACTACCTCTAATCTTGACACAAAAGGAGCTTAGCTACTCATTTCCATGGTTGCCTTGCTCTCAAGATTGTTGGTGAGATGATGAACATGAGAAAAATCAAGAGAAAAGCTATGGTTTTTGTTCCTAAACTTCCCTAGATTTTCAAAGATGAAAGATAATGATGGTCTATGTTTTCTTGCTTCCTTTACAAGCCAAAAGGTCCGTGAAGTGATGGGTTGGTGGCTCCAAAGGTGAAAGCATGGGCTGTCCTTTTTCGATTTCGCAGACCGCTGAGCGGGTTAAGTCGGGGCGGTCATCTTGGCATCACAGAGCACCATGCTTCCTCTTCCAAAATTATCTTCAAAAGAATCATCCCTAAAGCTCTTCAAGTACCCTTGAATCCAAGCTTGGGAGAATTAGTTAATAAATTCCTACAATTAAGAGTAACTAAAATCAAATAATACATATATTAAACAAAACTAGATAAAAACCTAATTAAAGCAAAATACTAGAATAAATATACAAATTAAATACAAAGACATTGTTAAGGACCACAAAATAATGTACAAAATAACTACAAATTGGTCCTTAACAATGGAAAGATGATAATTGATGTAATGAATGATGCAAAATGATATATTTTGGTGTTTCCAATGATGGGATTCGTATGGGTAAAAATGGATTTGATTGAAAATGAAAGGATGCCGTGCGTAAAATGACATTTTAACACGTGGGAACCGTTCTATGGGTAGGAACCGTTGCCTTTGAAAAATTTAGAAACCTCGAAAATGTACTCAGAACCGGTTCTCGTATGGGTAGGAACCGGTTCCCATACATTTTCCGTGCGCTTTTTGAAACCGGTTCAGATAGGTAGGAACCGGGTTCTGCCTTATTTTTTTTAAAAATTCTAAAACTTCAAAAATTCATAACTTTCAAACCGTAAGTCTGTTTTGAGTGCCGTTTTGGACGTTATTTCCTAAATTTAATGCTCTACCTTATGAAATGAAAATATTTTAGAAAACTTGAAATTATTTTGGGAAGGGTTGAATTTCGAAATAAATGATTATTAACTGACACATAAGGATGTATGTGTAGTAGAGGAACTTTGGTGATGATGACACTGGTAATGTGTAGATGTAATAGCATGTTTATGCTGATGTTAGATGTATGCATGATTGGTTGATATATCATGTTGATTGGTTTGCATGTTTATGCTGATGTAGATGTATGCATGATTGGTTGATATATCATGTTGATTTTTGGGATTCAGTTATGTTTAATGAATGTGTACATAGACTGATTGATGTTGCATGCTAGTAATGTGCATGCATTTGCATTGTTTGGTGAAGTTAATTCCCATTGTGCGGAATTTGACTTGGATTACCGATAACCGATACCCGAGTGAGGATGGGTGGTTAGGCTGGATCCGTGTCCGAGTGGTTATGGACGAATCGATGGTGCTGTATCCGGTAGATGATGGATCAGTGTTGGGTGACTTGGTCACGAGTCGGTACCGCATGCATGAGTCTGCATTGTATTTGTATGAAGTGGTAACATGTTAGGATGTCTTCCAGTGTTACTCTTTGTTGATTGTTATGATTAAGCATGATGAATATGGTTGTGTGTGTGAATCTGAATTTATGTTGAGTGGGTGAAATAATATGCTTGTGATATATTATTGATTGAAAGACTTATAATATGCTTTAATTATGAGAAGTCTCACCCTTACTTTACCATTTCAGATTAAATTAGCAGATGAGGAGTCGGTGAGGATGGCTCTAGAGCTTATCTTTTAGTCCGTGTGTCAGTGTCATGCTCTGATTAGATTGTAACACTAGGGAACGCTTAGTTAAGAGAATCATTATTGTTTAATTATTTTGGATTTGAATTCCTTGAGAACCTTGATGTTTTATTAAATTTTGGTTTGGTATTTCCGCTGTGTAAGACATGGTCTTATAATGATTGAATTGTTGGATGATGATTCTCAAAGTGTAGCATGGCTACTGTTTGAATGAAGTTTGTTTTAATTATTAATTGTGACATCCCTTATTATACCGTGTTAAACTCTGATTAAAGATGATTTGAATATTAATTTAATTAATATATTCGGGGTATTTAGATGGGGTGTTACAATAGTGGTATCAGAGCATAGTCGGTCTTGTCCTGTGTCGTTATCCCTTTAGTATGCGACTAGTGTGAAGTGACACCGCCGATACTTGTGTCGATGTAGATTGTTTTGTTATATTACGTAACAATGGCCAAGAGGTAACGGAAGGAATGATGATGCTATTGCCGAGGCTTTGGGAATGTTGGTGGAGTGCTCGAGGGAACCAAGAGGGAGTCGCGATTGATGCCGATGCATAATTGGGGAATTTTCAGAGGAATAATCCTCCATTGTTCAAGGGCACACATGATCCCGAAGGTGCTCAGAAGTGGTTGAAGGAGATCGAGAGGATCTTCGAGTGATTGACCGTAGAGGGGTCAAGGTGAGATATGGAACTCACATGTTGGCCGAGGAAGTCGATGACCGTGGGTTGCTACCGTAATCGAACTAGAAGAAGATGGTGTTGCATTGAATTGGTGTGTTCGTGAAAGCTTTTCCGAGGAGGTACTTTCCGAGGACGCCGAGGTAAGAAGGAGATTGAGTTTTTGGAACTCAAGCAGGTAACAAGACCGCTGAGTATGCTTCAAAGTTTTCTGAGTTAGCAAAGTATTATGCTCATTACCCTAACGATGCAGATGGAGAATTTTCCAAATGTATCAAGTTTGAGAATGGTCTTCGTGACGAGATTAAGCAGGGTATTCGGTATTAGCATATCCGAAGATTTTCTGATCTGGTTGATTGTAGTAGGATTCTTGAGGAGGATCTTGCTAACACTAAGTCGAATGCTCGAGTGTATGTTGACAGGAAAGGTAAGCAACAGATGGGTCGTAGTAAGCCTTACGACAGGAATAATCAGAGATCCAGTGGTTGGAAGAAATCTGGTGGAGGAGATTCTAGTTCTTCCGCTAGGTGCTATAAGTGTGGTGAGACAGGACATCGTATGGTGGACTGTAAGAGTAATGATAAGAAGTGTTTCAAGTGTGGAAAGTTCGGTCATGTGGCCAATGACTGCAGAGTGAAAGTGGTGACTTGCTACAACTGTGGTGAAGAGGGTCATACTCGTCCTCAGTGCACAAAACCCAAGAAAGAGCAAGCTGGTGGTAAAGTGTTTGCATTGTCTGGATCAGAGACTAAACCAGATGATCGGCTGATTAAAGGTACATGTTTTATTAATGGCATACCTTTGATTACGATTATTGATACTCGAGCTACGATTCTTTTATTGCTAGATTGTGCTAAGAGATTGAATTTGGAAATTTCTAATATGGATGGAAGTATGGTTATTGATACTCCGCGTCGGGTTCAAAGGACTACTTATGTTTGTAGGAATTGTCCTGTTGTGATTTTTGATAGGGTTTCGTATGGATTTAGTGTGCCTACCGCTAGAACAACTTGATATCATCCTTGAATTAATCGTTGGAATTCAACCAGTTCATATCAACTGCTTGAGAAGACGGTCATTTTCCAAGAGGTTAAGGTCGAAAATGAGATTATGTCGCTAAGCATGAACCTAGTGAAGGATGGTGCGTGGTGTTTATGTAGTATTCCGCGATTGAAGGGAAAGGAAAAGAGTGATGGATTGCCTGGTGAATGAATTTCCAGGTGTTTCCAAGACGTTAGTGAATTGCCACCGAGAGAGAGGTAGAATTTACTATAGATTTGATTCTCGAACTAGTCCGGTGTCGATGGCGCCTTATCGCATGTCGGCATCTCGAATTAGTGAATCAAGAAGCTAGAAGAATTGCCGGAGAAGAAGTTTATTCGTCCGAGTGTTTCGCCGTGGGGTGCTCCGGTGTTATTGGTTAAGAAGAAGGAAGGTTCAATGAGATTATGTGTTGACTACCGACAGTTGAATAAAGTTACGATCAAGAATCGGTATCCTTTGCCGAGAATTGACGATTTTATGGATCAACTCGTTGGAGCTTGTGTATTTAGTAAGATTGATCTGAGATCTAGATATCATCAGATTCGTGTGAAGTCAGAGGATATTCAGAAAACTGCATTTAGAACGAGGTATGGACATTATGAATATTCCGTTATGCCGTTTGGAGTTACTAATGCACCTGGTGTTTTCATGGAGTATATGAACAGGATATTTCATCCATATCTTGACAAGTTCGTAGTAGTGTTCATTGATGATATTCTGATTTATTCGAAAAGCGATGAGGAGCATGCAGAACATCTCAGAGTTGTGTTGGAATTGCTGAAGGAAAAGAAACTTTATGCGAAGTTGTCCAAGTGTGAATTCTGATTAGAGGAGGTGAGTTTTCTTGGTCATGTAATTTCCAAGAATGGAATTGCTGTGGATCCTACGAAAGTAGAAGCGTGTCTCTGGGAAGCGCCAAGAATGCTTCGAGATCCGTAGTTTTCTGGTCTTCGCAGATACTACCTAAGTTTATCGAAGGATTTTCCAAACCGCGTTGCTGACTAAGTTGACCAGAAGGGTCGATATTTGTTTGGGATGTTGAGTGTGAGAAAGGATTTCAAGAGTCAAGAGGAGGTTGACAAGTGTCCGATCTTGATTTTGCCGATCCGACTAAGTCTTTTGTGGTGTATTGTGACGCATCATTAATGGGATTAGGTGGTGTGTTGATGCAAGATAAGGTGTTGTGGCTTATGCTTCATGATGCTTGAAAGTGCATGAAAGGAATTATCCGCCCATGATTTGGAGTTGGTGTTGTGTTTGTTTTGAAGTTATGGAGGCATTATTTATATGGTTCTTGCTCGAGGTATTCAAAGGATCATAAGAGTCCGAGGTATCTCTTTGATCGAAGGAGTTGAACATGAGGCGAGAAGATGGTTAGAATTTTAAAAGATTATGATTTCGGTTTGAATTATCATCCCGTAAAGCAAACGTTGTTGCGTATGCTTTGAGTAGGAAGTCTTTGCATATGTCAATGCCGATGGTCCGTGAGTTAGAATTGATTGAATGCTTTGAGATTTAAGCTTGGTTTGTGAAACTACTCCGAATAGTGTGAAACCGGTATGTTGAAGCGACTAGTGGTATTCGGAAGAGATTAGAAATGGATGTAAACTGATGTTGGTTTAGTTGATAAGTTGACATTGATCAACCAAGGTCAAGGAGGCGAGTTCGAATTGACGAGAATGGTGTTATGAGATTTGGTGATCGGTGTGTGTTCGGATGTTGCCGAGATTCGAAGAGCATTTTAGAGGAAGGGCATCGTAGCGGGTTGAGTATTCATCCCGGTGCTACTAAAATGTACCACGATTTGAAAAAGTTATTTTGGTGGCCGGGAATGAAAAAGGAAATTGCTGAGTTTGTGTATGCTTGTTTAGTTTGCCAGAAGTCGAAAATAGAGCATCAGAAACCATCAGGGTTGATGGAGCCGTTATTTGTTCCAGAATGGAAGTGGGATGGAATCTCAATGGATTTTGTGTCTGGTTTGCCGAGGACAGCTAAGAATTGCGATTCTATCTGGGTTATTGTGGATAGGTTGACAAAATCTGCTCACTTCATTCCGATAAGAATGGATTATCCGATGGAGAGATTAGCAGAATTGTATGTCGAAAAGATTGTAAGTTTGCATGGTATTCCGTCTAGCATTGTGTCGGATCGTGATCCGAGGTTTACATCTAAGTTCTGGACAGGTTGCAAGAAGCTTTGGGTACCAAGTTGCGCTTGAGTTCCGCTTATCATCCATGCATGATGGTCGACGGAAAGAACGATTGAGTCGTTGGAAGATTTCGAGAGCTTGTGTTAGAGAAGGGTGGAGCTTGGGATAGCTATCCGCCATTGATTGAGTTTACCACAACAATAGCTTTCACCGAGTATTGGTATGGCTCCGCTTGAGGCATTGTATGGTAGGAGGTGTCGGACACCATTGTGTTGGTATGAAACCGAGAGAGGCCGTGATTGGACCGAAATTGTTCAACAAACTTCGAAAAGATTAAGATGATTCAGAGAAGATGAGGACTTCGTAGTCGAAAAGTTATCATGATAAGAGGAGGAAAGACCTTGAGTTTGGTGAAGGAGAGCATGTGTTTATGCGAGTTACTCCGATGACTGGTATTGGTCGAGCTTTGAAGTCAAGGAAGTTGACTCCACGATTTATTGGTCCTTTCGATTACCAAAAGAGTTGGAAGGTTGCATATCGATTGCTTTGCCGCCGCCACTTGAATCTGCATGATGTTTTCATGTGTCTCAGCTGAGGAAGTACATTGCTGACCCGTCTCATGAGATTCGGGTAGATGACATACAAGTACGAGAGAATTTAACTGTGGAAGCGGTACCTGCGAGGATTGAGGATCGGAAGTTGAAACAGTTGCAAGGCAAAGAGATTGCATTGGTAAGAGTGGCTTGGGAGGATCCGATGGAAATGTCACTTGGGAGCTGGAGAGTCAGATGAAGGACTCGTATCCCGAACTATTCGTCTGAGGTATGTTTTTGAGGACGAAAACTCTTTTAAGTTGGGGGGAGTTGTGACACCCCGAAAATAATTCGGTAATTAAATAATTACGATTTTCAATTATTAATTTAATTGAGAATGTAATTTATTAATATATTGAATGATTGAGATTAATTATGAATTTATTGGATGTATGTTGAGTATGTGGGGTGTGAGGAGTAAAAGACTCTACTCACATTAATTGATTTATTTAATTTATGTTAAAAGGAATTAAAGGAAAAAAATAAAGAAAGAAGGAAAAATAGAATCATTTTTGGAGAAACAAGAATACGTGAAGTGAGAAGAGGAGAAAAGGAGGAAGAAAACCTAGAAGCGTCAAAAGTCGAAGAACCCACGAGGTAAGGGGTGATTTCGATTGGTTATTGTTTATTATAGGTTTTGATTTTAATATTATGGATCATGGCATGTTAGGAAATCTATGTTTAGGAATTTCTAGGTTCCCATGGATGTGTACCTAATAGTGTCAGTGGGTGTCAGAATATGTATGGAATATGATTAAGGTGTCAGTTAATGAATAGAAATGATGTTGTAAGATTTTTCCGTGAACAAAGTATTTTGATTATCGATTCCACAGGGATTGGTGCATGTTATAGTCTTTCAATAGAAAAGTATGTTTTAAGATGATGTAACCAAAGGGTTTGTTATCTACTCTACTAGAACCATGAGTTTCCAAACAACAACTAAATTAATTCTTTCAAAAAGAGTTATGATTTGGATTAGAGAGAGTTTGAGATTGTTTTCAAGTAAGAAGGCATGTCAAGATTAGTTTCATTGATCTAGTTTCATACATATTCATTTTAATCAAGTGATGAACATAATAGATGATTTCTACAAATACATATCCTCTCAATCTTGTAGATTTCCCACCAAGATTGTGAATGTTATCATGTTAATCCTTGCATGATTCCTCACTACAACTATTAGCATGATAATCATTAAGTTCAATATTTTGTAAACTCAAACACACAAATCTATTCCTAGCATTTGTTTGTGAGAGGATGAATATCCTAGGTCACTTTGAAATATTCTTTTCCAAGCAAAACTCAAAGCATAAAGATGAAGAACAAAGATATTCAACTATATTAATCATCAACCATGTTCATACACAAATGGATCAAAATAAATACATATTATATAGATCAACTACCTCTAATCTTGACACAAAAGGAGCTTAGCTACTCATTTCCATGGTTGCCTTGCTCTCAAGATTGTTGGTGGAGATGATGAACATGAGAAAAAATCAAGAGAAAAGCTATGGTTTTTTTGTTCCTAAACTTCCCCTAGATTTTCAAAGATGAAAGATAATGATGGTCTATGTTTTCTTGCTTCCTTTACAAGCCAAAAAGGTCTGGTGAAGTGATGGGTTGGTGGCTCCAAAGGTGAAAGCATGGGCTGTCCTTTTTTCTGAATTTCGCAGACCGCGCTGAGCGGGGTTAAGTCAGGCTGAGCGCGGTCATGCTGGCACCGCGCTGAGCGCGACCTGTAGCATGCTTCCCTCTTCCAAAATTATCTTCAAAAGAATCATCCCTAAAGCTCTTCAAGTACCCTTGAATCCAAGCTTGGGAGAATTAGTTAATAAATTCCTACAATTAAGAGTAACTAAAATCAAATAATACATATATTAAACAAAACTAGATAAAAACCTAATTAAAGCAAAATACTAGAATAAATATACAAATTAAATACAAAGACATTGTTAAGGACCACAAAATAATGTACAAAATAACTACAAATTGGTCCTTAACAATGGAAAGATGATAATTGATGTAATGAATGATGCAAAATGATATATTTTGGTGTTTCCAATGATGGGATTCGTATGGGTAAAAATGGATTTGATTGAAAATGAAAGGATGCTGCCAAAAGTGCAGAAAATGACATTTTAACACGTGGGAACCGGTTCCTGTATGGGTAGGAACCGGGTTGCCCTTTGAAAAATTTGTAAAAACCTGAAAAATGTACTCAGGAACCGGTTCCTGTATGGGTAGGAACCGGGTTCCCATACATTTTTCCAGAAGCGCCTTTTTGAACTTCTGCAGGAACCGGTTCCTGTATAGGTAGGAACCGGGTTCTGCCTTATTTTTTTTAAAAATTCTAAAACTTCAAAAATTCATAACTTTCAAACCGTAAGTCTGTTTTGAGTGCCGTTTTGGACGTTATTTCCTAAATTTAATGCTCTACCTTATGAAATGAAAATATTTTAGAAAACTTGAAATTATTTTGGGAAGGGTTGAATTTCGAAATAAATGATTATTAACTGACACATAAGGATGTATGTGTAGTAGAGGAACTTTGGTGATGATGACACTGGTAATGTGTAGATGTAATAGCATGTTTATGCTGATGTTAGATGTATGCATGATTGGTTGATATATCATGTTGATTGGTTTGCATGTTTATGCTGATGTAGATGTATGCATGATTGGTTGATATATCATGTTGATTTTTGGGATTCAGTTATGTTTAATGAATGTGTACATAGACTGATTGATGTTGCATGCTAGTAATGTGCATGCATTTGCATTGTTTGGTGAAGTTAATTCCCATTGTGCGGAATTTGACTTGGATTGCCGATAACCGATACCCGAGTGAGGATGGGTGGTTAGGCTGAATTCGTGTCCGAGTGGTTATGGACGAATCGATGGTGCTGTATCCGGTAGATGATGGATCAGTGTTGGGTGACTTGGTCACGAGTCGGTACCGCATGCATGAGTCTGCATTGTATTTGTATGAAGTGGTAACATGTTAGGATGTCTTCCAGTGTTACTCTTTGTTGATTGTTATGATTAAGCATGATGAATATGGTTGTGTGTGTGAATCTGAATTTATGTTGAGTGGGTGAAATAATATGCTTGTGATATATTATTGATTGAAAGACTTATAATATGCTTTAATTATGAGAAGTCTCACCCTTACTTTACCATTTCAGATTAAATTAGCAGCTGAGGAGTCGGTGAGGATGGCTCTAGAGCTTATCTTTTAGTCCGTGTGTCAGTGTCATGCTCTGATTAGATTGTAACACTAGGGAACGCTTAGTTAAGAGAATCATTATTGTTTAATTATTTTGGATTTGAATTCCTTGAGAACCTTGATGTTTTATTAAATTTTGGTTTGGTATTTCCGCTGTGTAAGACATGGTCTTATAATGATTGAATTGTTGGATGATGATTCCTCAGTGTAGCATGGCTACTGTTTGAATGAAGTTTGTTTTAATTATTAATTGTGACATCCCTTATTATACCGTGTTAAACTCTGATTAAAGATGATTTGAATATTAATTTAATTAATATATTCGGGGTATTTAGATGGGGTGTTACACGGTTCACTCGAGAACCAAACAAACAAGATCGATACTATCCTAACGCCTCAACCATAGAATTAGTCACAAACTCGAACCGACACCTCGGAACGAGTCACCCAAGATAGGAACATAAAGTCCTACGACACAACACCGACACCATCGCTAAAACGAAAACAACAAAATGGTTATACAAACCAAAACTCTAACAATCAGAGTAGGATAGTACCACGCGTGCTACGCAAACACGAAAAATATGCCTTCATTCCCACATAAGCATGAACTCAAGAATCACACTTGCAGTTATCGCTTCCATTCCAGAAAAATCACAAGGTCACATCATCCTTGCAGATCACCAACGTACAACCTTCGAACAATAACAAGTTACTCAAACATAACTGAACTGCGATACACTACTCATTCTAAGGCGACATGTATGACTCATGAATATAACACACTAGTCCAAATCCAAAATCTCGCATACTCGCTAACAATTCAATGCTCGATATCTAAACCATGTTGCGTCACCTTTACGCATAAGATGCCAACCGTAAAACAACTTGGTTAGTCCTCAAATTCACAATTATTCAGAATGGATACGTTCAAAGCGTACTCCCATCCGGACACCTCCTAACATCAGTCTTATCAACTCGAAAAAATTACTCTTTCATTCTCGATTGATCAACGTCCATTGATCCTCTAAAATACACGACATAGTTTGACCTTTTCAAATATTGTCCAAATATCCACTTGTGAACTTCGACGTATACACTTGAATTCAACGAAGTCTTCCCTTTTAACAATTCAATTCGCAAAATTTGTATCAAGTAATCACCATCCTCGTACCGTCGCAACGATCAGCACACAGGTTTCTTATTCGAAACATCTTCATAACTTTTAAATCTTACAAAGTGGTAAATTCAACCAAAATACTCTCTCAAGAACTCTACCCATCAACGTCGTCTCCTACTCCTGTAATTACAACACAGGTTGGTCTTAGAACCACAACATAAATTGCTATGGAATCCAACAAGAACACCGCCGTGACCGTCTTCAGTCCCAAATAGAATACTTTCTTTTATAACACATCAATCATCTTAAGGTACCCGTGGCTACCAAACCGTCACAAAATTCCTTATCGTCAAGACTTATCTTAGTCGTAATCTAATAATCCACTGCGACCGTTAGTATTCGACGAAATCCATATGTTAGTAGTGAACAAATCGTTAATAACCTTCTGAGCTTAATCTCAACAAGAGTCTCAAAACAACATGCGACATTCTTCAAAATAATAAATCCCAAATTAGGTATTCTTGGGTTATCCGCGATACCAACTTACTAAGCTCAACAACAGACTAAGTCCCTTTAAAGATTGCACTCAAACTCGAATTGTCTTTAACAATCCCAATCTCCTCGTCGTTAACATCTGCACCTTTAAGATTTCAAATGCTCACAACCGCATAAAACTCTAACTCATGTGTCCGACAATTTTCCTTAAGGAAATCAAATCGTTCCAAGGTAGTAATACACTTTTCCAACTCTATGTCGAAATACATCTTAAGTCCAAAACGAAATATCACAATACGTCGCACAAGGTCCTCCAGTACAAAACAATACCAAAATTAAGGCATTCGCTAAACTTTTCACCGGCTCAACAAATTTGCTTCCCATTGCGAAGTCCCAAATAATAACTCGACCATCTCGATTCAAAGTACCCACGATCAATGCCAACTTATAAAAAGATCTTCCATCAAACTCACAAAGCTAATCATCCAAAACAAAGGACCTTCTAAGCTTTGAAATGCCTCTTGAGGTTTCCTACAAGATACAAAATAAATCTTCGCGGAGCTATCCATAATATCACCGTCTACGTCGCTTACTTAAGACACTCACGTCCGACAGTTCCAAAACTCCTTCTTGGGATACTCGACATGCACCGATCTAACTTCACTACTGATAACGCAACGCTCAGATGCTTTCCACAATTTCTTAACTTGATGAGAACCAAATAATATCCATGAACACGAAACAACTCTACAACTACTCATGAGAGTACTGTCGGAACATTCTAAAATTATACCTGACGCATCAGTCACACTAATGATATCAACAAACACTCGCCAGAGCCACACACTAATCCGTAGACAGCTAGACGTCACATCGATCTCACTAAAAACTTAAACTCCAAATGACTGCTTCCCTTAAATATCAATCCTCAGAAGTAGACACTCGTCCTCAATGTCCACTTCATTCCTTGACTACAAACGACACACTAACTCGGGTAACCTTTGCTCTTCTCGAACAACACAACCGGCGCAATCCACGGCGAACCACTCAAACAAACAAACTCTACTAAAACCAATCTTCAAGTTGACTTTTCAACTCCAACTCAGAAGTAGACATCCCCTAAGGATACTTCGAATCACAACTAGTTCCAAAAACTAAATCCACCAAAACTTCACCTCGCACTACAACGGTAATTCACTCACATCTCCACAAAAGGCTTCAGAAGAATCACAACAAGAAGCGGAGAACATAGCAGGCAGAGTTCGACTGGTCGAAAGATTAAAAGCTGAAAAGGCTTGGGCTAGTAAGAATCACAAAAAGAGAGAATATCCTACATAGAGACTGAAGCGGAGAACATAGATGATTCTCGAGACCTTTATGATTTCGATCAGTTCGAAATAGATCTTGCAGAACTGAAAGAAGCACCCCTTTATGCTTGCAAGGTTCTGCTTCCTTCCAATGGAAAGGATCTTGTTGAAAATGAAAAGAATGATAAATTCCCTAAGAAAATTTATACTTTTGATATAACTAAATGTGATAAAATATTTGATCTGCTTGTCAAAGATGGCCAGTTAATAGTTCCCCATAACCTTAAAATTCCTCCGTTGGAACAAAGGAAGAAGAGGGGCTTTTGTAAATATCACAACTTTTGAGGCCATAAAACCTCACAATGATTTCTTTTCAGGGATCTGATACAAAACACAATCAAAGATGGCAGGCTGAAGTTCTCAGACAAAGGAAAGAATCCAATAAAGGTTGATACAGATCCGTTAATGATGGCGGAGACCAACTATGCTGAACCTCTGGATATTAATGTAGTGGAGATTGCTGAGAGGAAGGTTGAATCAAAAATGGAATTTGAAGAGGATGGGGACTTCATCTTAATTAGGAACGAAACAGAGGCTACTGGTGGCCTCCCAAAGGTGCTCAAAGCAAAGATACTAAGTGAAGCAATGAAGGCTGCCGATGGCCAACTTGCTGTTGACAAAAAGTTGACTGAGGCTACTGAAGGTCTCAGGGTGAAGTTCGACGAGGTTAAAATTTCTAATGATCAGACGTTATGAGTAAATATGGTGGACTTTGAACAGCCCAACACGAAAATGGAGGAAGTTGAACGCTATTTGGAGAGGGAGAGAGAGAAAAGAAGGGAGAAGTTACCTAGGAAAGACCCGAGTTTGGGCGAATATCTCTTTCACTGTCATAAGAAAAACCAGGATAAGTTGTTGTGCCCAAGGTGCAGCATCATATGCAACACTAGAATTGCTGCTGAGTTCGAGAGGGCCCAGCGCGAAAGAACAAGGGTTAACTTGAGGCAAGACAACCAACTATACAAAGTTTACCCAAAAGCTGATGAGAGTTTGCTCGAATTCCTGGTTCGATGCCACAAAATTGGAACAGAGTGTTTAATATGTCCCAGATGTGCAAACAGATACGAAATGAAATGGCGTACATTCGAGAGTTCCTTTGCATCGGGTGGGGCACCAAGGTAGGATGCCTTCAATCCTGAGTAGAACCAAGAAGGCCAGATAGTCCTTATCCCAGGGGAGTGAAGAAAGTCTCTTTCAAACTACCTGCAGAAATCCCTACTGTGGCTGCAAGTGAAGGCTGATAAGGGAAAAGGAAAGTGGCGAAGCTATGACCAGGGCGGCAGGACTGCGATGGCTTATAGAAAGCAATTCAATTCAAACAGGAGGGAAGAAATAAGATTGGAAAATTACAAAGGCAAGAATCCAATGTCTCACTCTCAGTGGCGCAGACACCAGAGAAACAAAAAGGCTGAGAGGGACTCGAAGCCCATGGAGATAGGAGAATTCAGCACCAATAACCTAGCATCAGTGACCCAGACTGGGGGCAAACCCCTAGTGTCCAGGAAGCTTTTTTCACCAAAGAAAGACGCTGGAGAAAATAAGGAACAGAAGGTGGCTGCAAATGAGGAGGAGATGATGACTAATGATTCCAAATCGGAAGGAGAATCCTTCTTCAATGCAAACTGCAATGTAGTTTTTGTGTTACCTTGTGAGTACAATCAAGATACAAAAGTTTATGCTGGTGAGGAAACTGATGAGGACGAAATGGCCAGACATAGGCCAGTGTGTTATTATGTGATGAATAATGGGGCAGTCGAAGAGCAAAATGCTTTCTTCGAGAAGCCATATGAGGGAATGAAGAATCACCTAAAACCCTTGTTCATCAGAGCAAAGGTAGAGCAATATGGTGTGAACAAAGTTCTGCTGGATGGTGGCGTTGCTGTCAATTTGATGCCCCGCTTCATGTTAAAAAGGATAGGCATGCACGAATCAGATATTAGGCCTCACAATATGGTGCTTTCGAATTATGAAGGAAAGGTTGGTCAGACTTTGGGAGTGATATAAGTTAACTTAATAGTTGGTTCCCTTACAAGACCAACAATGTTTATGGTCATTGCTGCAAAGGCAAACTACAATTTGTTGCTTGGCAGGGAATGGATTCATGGCATTGGCGCAGTACCTTCCTCAATGCACCAAAGGTTGGTGTTGTGGAGAGATGATGGGATTGTAGAAAACATAGAGGCAGACTAAAGTTACTATATGACAGAAATCAACAACGTGGACAAAAGAAACTTTGATCGAAATATGGCCAACATAGGGCCATGTCACCTTCCTGAAGAATATTTCGAGACCAATGAAAACGCTTATTATTCTTTGACCCTCCGTTCTAATGGATTCCAATGGGATAGAGAAATTATGTGGGACGGGCAGGAGATTGAAGAAGATGGAGAAACTTCGACCATACGGCCAACTGGCTGGGGAAGCGAAGATCATTATGACTGAATTAACCTATTACAAAAAGATTTCGGCCTATTTGGCTGAGAATAAAAGAAAGACGGCTCTCGAGGCCGAAATGCAAAACGTGGCTGTCGAAGCCACAGATAAAAAACAAAAAACAAAAAAATAAATAGCAAGTCCTGAGGGTAACTACCCACCCCCGCCCTGTGATGGACAAACTTCAGAACTGGTGGATCTAAGGCTAGATGCCATTTATGATCAAGAACCCCTGAGGTTCGAAAGGGATCCAGAGTCAACAAGCGCTAAGATGCTGGCACAAGATCCATTAGAGGAAGTTGATATTGGGGATGGCGTCGAAAGAAGAGTTACGTACATCAGTACGAAACTCAGCCCCAGTCCGAAAAGCAAGGTGGTCGAAATACGCAAACAAAACAGAGATTGCTTCGCCTGGGACTACGACGAGATGCCTGGTTTAAAGAGGGAACTGGTGGAACATAGGCTTCCAATTAAGGATGGCAAGAAGCCCATCAAACAGATGCCTAGGAGGTTCACCCCACCAATCCTCTCAAAAATAAAGGCAGAGGTCAAACGGCTCCTTCGATGCAAGTTTATAAGGACCACAAGGTACGTAGAATGGCTTGCTAACATAATACCCGTTATTAAGAAAAATGGTTCTTTACGAATTTGCATAGATTTTAGGGATTTAAATACAGCAACCCCTAAAGATGAGTATTCCATGTCTATAGCAGAAATGTTGATTAATTCTGCTGCGGGTTTCGAATACCTGAGTATGTTAGATGGATATTCTGGGTATAACCAGATTTTCATTGCTGAAGATGATGTTCCCAAAACTGCTTTTAGATGTCCAGGCGCCTTAGGCATTTATGAATGAGTGGTGATGCCCTTTGGACTAAAAAATGCTGGGGCAACATATCAGAGGGTAATGAATACTATTTTCCATGATTTCATCGAATCATTTATGCATATTTACATAGATGACATAGTAGTAAAATATGTATCTGATGAGGATCATTTGAATCACCTTTGCCAATCATTCGAAAGAATGAGAAAACATGGCTTAAAAATGAATCCTCTTAAGTGTGCTTTTTTTGTGCAGGATGGGGATTTCATAGGCTTTGTGGTCCATAAGAAGGGGATCGAAATTAACCTGAACAAGACGAAGGCTATTATGGAGACGAAAAATCCATCCACAAATAAGGAGTTGCAATCCCTCTTAGGTAAAATCAATTTTTTTACGAAGATTCATATCTAACCTGAGTGGGCGAACTTAAGCATTCTCTTCACTCCTTCGTCTCAACCAAGGGGATTTCGAATGGAAGGCACAACATCAAGAAGCGTTCAAGAAGATCAAGGATTATTTGATGCATCCTCCCATACTTGCACCTCCCTCTAAGGATAAGCCTATGAGATTGTATATCTCTGCCTCTAATGTAACTATAGGTAGTTTGTTGGCCCAAGAAAACAATGATGGCGTCAAAAGAGCCATCTATTATCTTAGTAGGGTCCTAAGTAAAGCAGAGACTAGGTATAGTAGTATAGAGAAACTATTTCTCTGTCTGTATTTTTCTTGTACAAAACTTAAGTATTATATTAAACCAGTTGATGTTTATGTTTCATCTCATTTTGATGTTATTAAACACATGCTTTCAAAGCCAATCATGCACAATAGAATTGACAAATGGGGCTTAGCGCTCACTGAGTAAAATTTAGCCTTCAAGCCTTTAAAGGCTTTGAAAGGTCAAATAGTTTCAGACTTCATAGTGGATCACTCTGTGAGTGCGGACTTCGCGTTAGACTATGTTGAGATCCAGCCATGGAGGTTATCCTTTGATTGATCCACGCAAAAAAACGGAAGTGGGGTTGGGGTGCTTATAATTTCTCCTGAAGGAATTCCAACAAAATTCAAGTACAAGTTAGAAGGTCCTCCCTGTTCAAACAACGAAGCTGAGTATGAAGCAATAATTGCTGGACTTGAAGATTTGTTGGAATTGGGGGCAACCAGAGTCGAAATTAGAGGAGACTCAGATCTGGTCATCAAACCAATAACCAAAGAATACAAGTGTATAAAAGAAAATTTGATCATGTACTTTGTTATTGCTAATAGATTGCTCAAGAAGTTTGAATATGTGGACATCAAACATATTCCTAGAATTGATAATCAGGAGGCAAATGACTTGGATCAAGTAGCCTCAGTATATGAGACATCCAAAGAAAAACTCCAATACCTCATAGAAATAAGAGGTAGAATAATGGCTACCAAGTTGTCACCACTGGACCTGGAAAATTCAAAACTTGGCTATGCAAATCAGAAAGAATTCGAAGTGCTAAGTATAGATACTTTGGCATATGCAGATTGGCGAAGTCCCATAATAAATTACTTGAAAGAACCTTCAATAAGTACGGAGAAAAAGATCAAATATAGAGCATTGTCTTATGTGCTAATAGGAAATGAACTTTTCAAGAAAACCCCAGAAGGAATCTTACTCAAATGTTTAGGAGAAAATGAAGCGTATTTAGCATTGTCAAGTGTGCACAGTGGGATGTGTGGGGCACATCAAGCAGGTCACAAAATGAAATGGTTGTTGTTTCGATATGGCATGTATTGGCCCACTATGCTTAAAGACTCCATAGAATTTGCTAAAGGATGTGAGGAATGCCAAGTTCATGCAGTATTCAACATGCTCCCGCAAGTGAGCTACATTTAATTGTTAAGCCTTGGCCTTTAGAGGATGGGCATTAGATCTAATTGGTGAAATACGACCAACATCATCCAAAGGACAGAAATATATCCTTGTGGGTATAGATTATTTTACAAAATGGGTCGAAGCAATTCCTCTAGTAAACGTTGATCAAGAGGCTATTGTAGAATTTATCCAGAAGCAAATAGTTTACAGGTTCGGAATACCAGAAAGTATTACAACAGACCAAGGTTCAGTCTTCACAGGGCGAAAATTGCAAGAGTTTGCACAAGAAATGAGATTTAAGTTGCTCACATCAACACCTTACTATGCTCAAGCAAATGGTCAAGTAGAAGCAGCTAATAAGGTGAAAATAGGATTGATAAAGAAACATGTGGGGTGAAAGCCAAAGAATTGGCACAAAACTCTAGACCAGGCTTTATGGGCATGTCGAACATCTCCTAAGGAAGCAACGAATACTACTCCGTTTCGACTTACATTTGGACACGATGCAGTACTGCCAGTCGAAATACATTTATAGTCAGTTAGAATCCAAAGACAAAATGAGATACCGGCTGACCAATATTGGGAAATGATGATGAATGAATTAGTAGATGTAGATGAAGCCAGGCTACACGCTTTAGAAGTTATGAGGAGACAAAAATAAAGAGTAGCCAGAGCATACAACAAAAGAGTTACGAGTAAGTTGTTCTCAACTAATGATCTGGTATGGAAAGTTATATTACCTATGGATAAAAAGAATAAATTCTTAGGTAAATGGTCACCTCATTGGGAGGGACCCTTTCGTGTTTTGAAAGCGTTTTCAAATAATGCTTATGAAATTGAGGAATTAGCAGAAGATAGAAGAATCTTGAAGGTAAATGGGAAATACTTAAAAAGGTATAAGCCATGCTTGCAAGAGGTTCGAATTACTACAGAATAATAGAAGTAAAACAAATAATAAAAGCCAAAATGGTATTACATAATTGCCAAAATGGCTGTGTTCAAGTTACAAAAGTACATAGTAAATATCCTTAACAATAAAGAGCATTAAAGGAATACATTTGAAAAATCAGAAAGGAGCGTTTGGTCTCAACTTAGCAAACTTGCTCTTACATAAGTTGATCTTGCATTGGGTAGCATTTCTGACGCTTTCGAGCCCCTTGATCTCCTCGCTTATTCGTTCAGCTACCTCCATTTGCTGAAGACTTTGTGTGACAAGAGTTTCAAGCTCTTTGTCATCAACGGGCTTCAAGGCTGCCTGCTCACTTCGAGCACCCTCAATTTTCTTTTTGAGTTCTTCAATCTGGGATTCCCAGAACAAGATTGATCGAGCCAAAACATCATGCTTGTCTTTGGTTTGGATTTTAGCACGTTCCAATACTTCTGCTTCTTCAGAAAGTTTCGAAGTTTGGTCATAAGCTTTAGACAAAGCCTCTTGTTTGGTTTGAATCGCCCTAATATATTCACTGCTAACCTCATTGAGCAAGATTTGTAGATCATATATAGTTTTGCTTACTTCAGATGGGCAGATGCTGAGATCGATCTGAGAGAGCAATTTCTTCATAGAATAATAGGCTGCAGTGTCTTCTTTCAGAATGGTAAAAATATCAGCCTCAAGAATAGTTTTGTTAACTTGTTGGAGAAGTTGGTCAACAGAAGTAAGAGGGGCATTATCCTTCGTTTGGCTCGAATCTTCAGATTTATTTTTTCCAGAAGAAGAATCCCGTTGAGTTAGCATTAATTTGATGTATTTAAGAGATTTCTCCTTTTTAGTTCCTCTTTCTGCTCTCCAGTCAAAGATGGAGGATCTTGGTTTCTTGTGGAAGGGATTCCAGCAGGAACAAGAATCTCCACTTCCTCTTGCATTACTTTATCTTCTTCACCATCTACGAAATAACGGCTCACGGTATGCGTTTCGCTTTCCTCCTCAGATTGTTTGGCAAAGTGCACCCTTCTGGGGGAAGAGTCACTAGGAATTTTGATCACAGGGGTTTTGAACGCTGTGTCTGGCTCGCCAGTTATAGGGTCCTCTATCAAAGGAGGTGAAGTTGCTTGTTGTTCTAAGGGTTCGACAGTCTCTGCACGAGTAGCAGTAGTGGATGAACCTTTGTTTAGGATGGCTTCATTAAAATCCTCTGGTGGAGGAGAGGCTACAGGTTTTGAGGCTTGGACCTAAAGGGCAGGAGGATCAGAAGGAGCGAAAGGGACACTCTGCGCAAAAACGAAGGGTTGGCATAAAAGAAGTTCACATGGACGTAATCTTGAAAAGCATTAAGTCGATTTACCTTTGTTCGCCGGTTGCATTGTTACACGCGCTCAAATCACGTTTTGAAGATCGAGATTTCAAGGTCCTTGACTTAGGTTTGGGAGCTTGCATTTATTTCGCTCGATGGATTGGCGAGTTGAGAGCCTTCGCTGACTTCTTGGCTTTTTCTTCTTTCGTTTAAGAGGAGAAACATCTTCACTCTTTTCTGATTCGTTCTCAGAGTGGTCACCATCGCGTCTTCGTTTCTTAGGAGACTTGGGAGGTAATACACTCATATGGAAAAATGGAAAGAAATGATTAGTCAATTAAAAGAGTAATTTCGACAACGAAAAAGGAGTGAGTGAAGTATTACTTTTTTCTTTTTCTTTTTTTTTTGGGGAGTCATTTTCTTGCTCAGGAGGAGGATTTTCAGTTGTGGTCATTGGCGCTTTTGAAGCAGAGGTTGAGCTTGCCTTAGGGATGATTTTATCCTTCTTCAATGTTTTTAGATCAATAGCTGAAAAGAGTATGAGACGGTCAAGGTTAAAACGAAGTTTAAAAGAATAAAGGAACTTCGAATTTCTTCAGTTCTGCACCTTCGCAGTTTTGAGACGTGATAGACATGGCTGACAAATCATAGCGAAGGTGCCCCCTGAAATTGTCTAAATCACATTTAGCCCACATTACCCTTTGGGCAGGTTTTTTGGCATCATTTTCATATCTATGAAAAATGTTCCCACAAACAAACCACTAGGGATAGGGGAAAAAAGGCCAAAGCCAACTCTGAAGCAGGTAGGTTGAGAAATTTTGGTGGTTGATGTTTAAAAGCCCACAAATACCTATCTTCAGGTTTTACATAAGGAGGAAATCGAATTTTCGAAAGTTGTTTTTCAAATTTTTCTTTCAAAGTTCTTGCTGCTTCGCAAACGGTTCGATGTATATCCATGGGATTATAGACAATTTCGAAATATTTTTGGAAGGCTCGAATTTCCTTGACATGAGTAAATCTACCTTTTTTGACATGCTCCTGCACAAGGGAAAAAGCTGCCGTTAGTTGTTGTTGGATTTGTAGGGTGCTGAACATATCGTTCGAGTAATAAGCCGTCCACCAAGTATAAAAATCTTTCGTCATATAAAAAGAAGGATTGAAAAAGATCAATGAAAAATCAGCGAAACCAGCATAGTGTTTCTGTCGAGTCTCAACTTCCTTGAAGGAGTAAGGTACCCCTGCTATACATATCTCCCTTTTCTTATTAAAGAGAGGTTCAGGTAGAATTTGGCATAATTTGAATTGACGGGCTACGAAATTCGACTGATAAGCGAGGATGCACACTTGGCTCTTCACAGGCGTGATCCTAGAGATGATAAGCCTGGGGTTCAAAAAGGCACACCAAATATCCCTCATTACTTCCTCTTCTATTGCTTGTTCAAGGGGCATGGTGAACCAAGTTGGACCACAACTTCGATTGACAAAAGGGGCCATTGAAGGGTCGAACCTGTGCCTTTTGGAGAAGATCATCATGGAATTAACAAAACACGTCTTGAAATTTTCTCTTTCATCATTTGGGGTTAGTTTTAACAACCTAGTACCCTCAATGCTTCGGTTTACAACATCAGGATGCTCTTCATTGATTACCCCAAAGATTGAAAGAGATGATTCGAATGTAGCGTTTAACCAAAGTTGCAGTAGCCAAAAGGGGCCAGCGAGGAGCAGATTAGTGTCAGCTTCATAAGTTTTCAGTTTCGAAACTGCAGCACCTATGCTTTCATGTAGACTTGTTAGTAGTAACTCACTGATACACACCCTTCGACCATGGTGGAGCTGATTCGCAAGGGTGATGAACCTGCTAGCAACTTGTAGGGACTTACTACATAAAACATATTTCGATAACCACAGAGCCAGGAAGGCTATATGTTCGACGTCAAAAACTTCCTCTTAAGCAGAGTGCTAGAAATTGATGTATTTCGAAAAGCTGGCATTCTTGACATCGAAATCAATGAGGTTATCTGCATCCTCATTTGGGTCAAACGTTTCTCCAATAGGGGAGAGTCCGGTGATAGCAACAATATCAATGAATGTAGGTGTCAACATTCCACAGGGGAGGTGGAAAGTGTTATAAGTATTGTCCCAAAAGTACAAGGAGGCTAGCAAGAAGGGTTGGCTATAACTGAATCCTAATTTTGACATTCGAATAAGATTCAAAATGCCTATACTTTCCCATTCCTGGGATTTCTTATTTTCAACTTTCGAAAGCCAATCTTGATACAATTGATCTGACAAAGGACATGAACGAAAGGGCTTAAAGTTCCCAGTAACATAGTCCATATTAAAAACGTCCCTCATGGGTTTTGACGTTTCTGTTTCATAGGGTTTTTCTTTTAGGGTTTTTGAAAGTTTAACAACCGATTCATCTTTCTTAGGTTTCAGAGGGATAGATTTATTGATAATAGGTTTGGTTTCGGAATAAACGGGAAAAAATCCCTTTGTCTTTTCCAGACGTTCCGTAGAAATTAAAGGACCCATAACCCCTAGGGTTTTATCAAGAACAGTAGTGGGAATGATTACCTGGGAAGCATAGATAGCCTTCTGTTCTTGAGTGAGTCTGGGAGTTGTTATGAACTCCTGATTATCGAGGTTGATGACCTTGCTTACTGGTCTGAGACTGGAAGAAGGAGCTTGCTTAGATTTTCCAGACTTCTTGGATGAAGGAGATGGCGCTGAAGGAGAAGACATTGTGGGTATCAAAGTTTTTTCTGAAAGCGAGAAAAATAGGTTGTGTGAAGATTGAAAGTGTTTGGAAAAGTTTGGAATTTAGAAATGAAGTGCTTTTATAGTATTCTTCAGCGGTTTTAAAAGTTTTTGACCTTTGGAAAAAGGATGAATACGTGTAACTTCCTCATTGGAAAGAGAAAAGGTGGATTTTTAAAAGTTCCTAGGGAAGTGATGTTTTTGCTGCTAATTATTAGCTATAACTGCCATGATTGCACGTCTAGGCATGGTGATTGGACACTTTGCAGAAAGTTGGACACTCATTATGACATCGTGTGCAGTATAGTCATCATGAGTTTTGATGTTTTCGAAATTGCATGAGTAATTCAAAAACAAGTATTTCTTTATATCTATCGAAATACATGTTCTTGAGGGGCAATTTGTTAGCTGACAATTTCAAATAAAGAGGTTATTTGGATATCAAAGGGATATTTCAAATAAACGTATAAAAAGTTAAGACAAATTGGTATCAGTGATGAATATTGGTTAAAAATATAGAACCATTGTTCTAAAAGGCTCTTCGATTTCTAATGATAAATGATGGACTTCGATCTGGCACTTTTAGTGTTTAGATATAAAGAGTTCTTTTGTGCAATGTGCAAGAATTGGAGCGGTCCAAGCAGATTATTTACAAATTCGAATCAAAGAGACAAGAAAATGCTTCACTGGCATAGGATTCGAATTTCAAATAAAGGCGCCATTCATAGAAGACGCGTGGAAGCCAGTGAACGAGAGAAGCCTGCATGCTTCGAACGTGGCATGATTTTAGAGTAAGACCGTTAGGGTCAAAATACTATAAATAGGTGTTTTTATGTTAGAATTGGTGTGTTCATTCGTGTACTAAAAAATCTCAAAATACTCAAATTACCGTGACATAAGGGAAACGAGTTGGAAGACAAAATGTACGTACTGAACACATGACTTTTTATAAATTAAATCCAAGTCTTTTTACATTCCTTTCGTTCTTATAGTATTCTTATTCTTAGAATCCTTTGATTTCCTTTTACATTCTTATTATACTTGCCTTTACATTTTCAGAAAACTTAAACACTTTATCTTTTCAGAAACTTCATTTTATTACTTTGTTCTTTCATTAAAGCACCTTACATTTTCAGAAACCTTTATATTCTCAGAAACTCTTTGTCTTTACATTCAATTGTTAAATCTCACGTTTAAATTCAGAGTCCTTCTTTATGCATTCAGTCAATATATTTTCATAGATAGTTTTGGAGAGATCTTTAAAAGCCTTACACTCCATATCAACACACATTATAAACTTATCAAATAATGGGTATGAATATATAAATGAATTATGACACATGTGTCCTATGATCAATCTAGTCGATCCTGCAAGTAACCAATAATAACCAATAATTAGAAGACTAGCGGTTGTTTACTAGAAATCACTGTAAACACTAGGTTGCCCAAACCATTTCCTCTGCCTTGTTTGGGAAGGGCGTCTATGCACCAGGATTAGCTAACCTTTTGTTGCCACTCCCACAGATACGACATCAAAGAAATGGATGAAGTGAGTAATTGAGACTCGTTTGTTGGTAGACACCAACACTAACGAGGGGAGAAAAGTCATTTTTGGCGAATGTTATAGGTTTACTAGCCTTCAACAATCTTCTTTCAATATTTCTTCTTCTGATGCTTAACGCTTATGTGTGTCATGGTACATTGGTTAACAAGGTAAAGCTGTTTGTAGGCGAACAATAAAAAACAAAGTTGTGATCTCTATTCAAGCATCATTATCTACATATGAGACTGCCTTTGTTGGGGAGAGTCAAGTGCAATATCCTTCTCATAACAGGGTAGCACAACTTGAGACATCTTTGAAGGAGGCTCAAGAGAGTCTTCAAAGCTTGTATATTGAGAATATTACGATGACTAAGGATTTTAATAAAGACGTGGATGAAAATGCAAAATCAAACAATGACAAGGTGGGAATGGTGGTAGTAATTGGAACAATGGTTTTTGATTGTGAAGTAGTTATAAGAGGTGTGGATGCTTGATGTGCTTCAGATATGTTGGATTTTCTAGTGGGAATTAAAATAGTAGTAGTTGAAGGTAAAATGATTTTAGAAGTTTAGGGGAGTGGTGGTGTTAAAGTACTCATTGTTTGAATTAAAATAGTAGAGACAAAAGACTTACTGGATGAATTTGAGTGAGAAGCTAATGCAACATCTTTTGAGGATCTTGTAACTTCCTTTAGAACTTTAGGCTTTTTATCAGGAACTTATTTCTTCTTCTCAAGGGAATGAATCTTTCTTTTGCACAATGGAGTTTTGTTTGGAAAAGAATCATAGGAAATAACATAAGTATCAAGTCCTTCCTCCCGAAGCATTTTGACATAGATTTCTAGAACTTCTGGTTGATCCTGCTTAGTGATAAGTGCAAAAATGTCTATATTTTGAGTAGTAGTTTGATTGCACTTATCGATACTTTTTGTTAATATTGTTTGACTAAACCTAAAATTGTGTGCACATTTATACATATTGAGTATAATCATGTTTTTGCATAAATATTATATTGTTTGATAGTTTTCTATTCATTTTGTAGGTATTGATGTGTATTTGGAGCATGAGCAATAAAGTGTCGAAGACACGACTTCAAATGCGCGTGTTTGAGCAATAAAAGATAATGCACAAAGCAAAGAATAAGCTTTTCACATATTTCAAATATTCATAAAAGCATGGTATTTTGTTCATTGATAGATAGAAATTGAATAAGCTTTCCAATGCTTCCGACCGTGCATGAATCAGAGTTACGGTTCTTAAGTTATGGCTGAAACAGTTCAGGTTTTTTCAACTTAGTGTCACTTGTCGCCCCTTGGTCGCAGGGAGACGAATGGGCGACTACTAGGATGAAAAAATGCGGTTTTGAGCGTCAGACGATGCTTTTTGGTCGCTGGACGAAATTGCCCAGACAAATATGCATATTTAGGTGAAAAAATACATATATTAGGCATGGTTTTGTGTATTTTTTATCCCAACTCCATCAACCTTGTAAGTTCCTAATTTGTATGGATTGACTTAATTCTAATAAAACAAATAATAGCAGCAAAAATATTCTGTACAATAGGATTTTTAACTTGTAATCCTATTTAGAATGCCTGAACATGTTATGTTGAAGACTTTCAACAACTGGAACAACATGTCAAATAAGATGTCGAGACATTAGACATCCGACCATCACGCTACAGAAACTATTAAGTTTGTTATAGTTCTGTTTTAATTAGTGCAGAATATTATGGGAATATTATGCATCATATGTGGCGTGATCTTGAGGGCATTTGGGGAGGTGCAAGAGCTAAGGAGAAAAATCAGCAAGGACCTTGATTGTAGCAGGAGTTATCTGCGTATTTGATTATGCAAAAGTTTATTACCGCAGAAGTTTGTTACAGCTTCAAGCTGTTATTTGAAGGCCCAAATCCAGTTGGGTAATAGGTTATGAATAAGCAGTTGTAACCTAGTTTTAGTAAGCTAGCCAGTTTTAGAAAGATGTAGTCTTTAGGGTTAGCCACTTAAGTGAACCACCCAGATTGTGGGATGGTCACTGATTTGTGCCTCGAAGTCTGTAGGCAAGAGGTTTATTTTACTCACTCAGAAGCTGTGAATAAATGAGTGTAGTTGTGTTCTTGGAAAAAGCTGTGAAGCAATTCCAAGTTTGTTTGAGTCATAAGTTTGATTATTTTGTGTTTGAAGTGATGTTCTCCAAACTGGTTTTGTGTTGATAGGTATCAAGTTGTTGATGTAGTGACTGGGATGTTGACTTCTAGACATCACTGCGGTGATTGGAAGTGGAATAGGGATATTCCATATCTAAGTGAGGTATCTTAGGTAGAAAGGACATTGGGTAGGGATTAAGTGAAGGGTGTAAACAGGGAGGTTTAACTCTAAATTAGTACTACTGATAGTGGACTTCATTCCTGACTTGGTATGCCCTCAGATGTAGGTTGGTTAGAATCGAACTGGGTGAACAACTATGTGTGTTCTTTTGTTTCCTGCACTGTTAATTGTAACTCTACCATGTTTGTTTTATAATGTCAGATCAGATGTCAAGACATCTGATGGGTAAATTCCGCAAGTGCACAGAAATATCGAAGTAATATAAAAGATTTTCGAACCACAGAGACCAATGTCAACCTACAGTAACCTATCGTTACTTTGTAAATCTAAGGCTAATGAATAATTGGATTTGGGGGAAACTAAGAACTAAAGCTGAAATAAATGGAAATAATACTAAAACGAGGTCGGGATATGATTTCCGCGTTCCTGAAGGACTAATAGAAAATAGGTACTAATTACAACTATAACCTAGTTCCGTAGAATGTACTAACTTAAATACTCCGCCTCACGCTCTCGCGGTATTAACTAAAGACATACTTCCTAATCCCAAGATTTTGCTCTCGCTCGCCCGTTAACTAAGAAATATATTTTGTAAGCCAATAATATCCTAAACGCATCTAAAGCACTCCCGCTGTATTTAGATTTGTTGCTTAATTTCCATTATCCAATTCGATGTCCACGCTCTCGCAATGTCGGCTCTAACCTTAATTGATTCCTCACTCTCGTGAAAAAATCCTGTTAAATAAACTCTCACTCTCGTGACAATGATATTTAAATTAGACTTGGAAATTAAAACCAAAACAAAATCCTAATCATAAATTCGCACCTATTATTTTCTACCGAGTCCCGTTGGTAACAACGGTCCTAACACACCAGACTCAAGACTATTTAGCCGGACATGTTACTAATTAAAAACACATAAGTAATTATTTACGATAAAAGACGACATAGCAATTAATTTGACAAACAAAATAATAATAATGAATAATGTGATAAAAGGAATAACAATGATAATAATAATAATAGAGCGGTAAAATGAAGAACCTGTAAATACGGAAAATGGAAACAAAGAGAACTTGAATTGAAATACGCAGAACAATTTGAATCTAATACATAAATAGAACGATATAAATAAATCCTAAAACTAATTTGGTAATAGTCCCCCGACGTGGAGAACTGTTACTTTTACATTCTAAGAAAAAGCTATGAACGAAAAGTGGTGGAAACATGGACGAGAGAGAGAGAGAGAGAGAGAGAGAGAGAGAGAGAGAGAGAGAGAGAGAGAGATGTTCCAACATCAGAACTGACATCAGTCTAAAACACATTGTTTTAAGTATTTACTATGGTTTTTGAGACAATATCCTTAGTGATCCAAAAACAATAACTCTTTCAAGTGAAACAAGAGGACCAACCATTAGTAGCTGATTAGCTTTCACACCCAGTTCATAGACACATGTAAGAACCTGCATATTATACATCTCAAGGATCTTCTTCTAATGTTCAGACCTTCTGTCTAACTTTGAGATGTTAGACGTCAACCTTCTGCACCTATAGAGGAGATTTCTCTTTAACAAATATCTAGAGCAGATAACAAACCTGGTATTAGATGGTCATAATAAAACAAATAGAATATTAATACTAAGTTTGTTTCTCCCAAATCTTCAAGATACAAGGATTCCTTCAATTCTTGCAAACACAACTTTTCTATTATATGAGGACACCATATAACTGGACTCCAGGGACTTCTATAGACAAAAATTGAAATGCCCATCTTAGGTGAATTAGATTACATTTTAACAGTGCAAACACTCTCATGGATGTGTCTTCCACTACAGAACAAGAGTTCCATGCTCTCATAAACTTGATAAGTATACAAAGTTAGAGTAAACAACCTCTATCCTATTTATGAAGAACAACAACCAGACCATTTGAGAAAAATAAATTCTCACACAAAGATGTCAAGACATTATGTATGACATTTATTCAAGTTCTTGTAGCTTCAGATTAAGGACCCCCCTTATTAACTGCTAAGAATCCCTTTAAAGTCATATAATCTCCCCTCCAATAGTTGCACATCCTGTGGTTGGTATACACAAGTTACTCACCTCCAAACTGAATATGTTCCATGACCATAAACAAGATTCCATAAATCTGTCTCCTTTGATCAAAATGATTTACCATCTGTTAGAGAGAATGAAATTGACATTTGAGCTTGACCTCCACATAAAAGAATATGGATGAGATACCTTTGTCAAGCCTTCACTGGAAAACAAAGCAAAACCTCTGCACTTCAACTTTCTTGGATCAGAAATAAACTAACCCAAGAAGTAATTAATATGTTGATCTTGTCATGGCCAACATACTTATCTAAGACATATTTCTAGCATAGAAACTTCTTAGACACATAACATAAATGCCCCCTCTTCCAGGTCAGGAGTAGGATCCAAACATATGTGAACATCACTCATTGGTTTAGCACCTAGAGCATCAGTTATGAAATAGGAATCTTCACACATGCTTACATGATGTCCCAAAATCTTGTAGGACATCAGTTCAATTCTTTTGGAACACAAAACCGAGCTTGGTTTTGAAGCCATTACTACCTAGATAAAAAAAACACCCATTGATCACCTTCAAGGTCTTAAAATAGTCCAAGCTCCACCTACACCAACAACAACAAAACTTGGAGTCACTTTCCTAATTAGTTCAAGAATTAGAAACACTCAATAGAAGCCAAAATAAGTGGCTTTATCCTTTCTTCAATATTTTTCAAATAAATGCTAGGTTTCTTAAACTAAAAGAAAAACATCAACCACATAATAAAGTGTATTTATGAGTGGACTTGAGAAATAAAACTCAAGTATCATTGGCAACTTTACAAAGTAGGTTGAAGTAGTTTTGCACATATCCCATCATTATACAATAAACCTACTAAGGAGACCAAACCCTAATGTCATTACTTTGCTTGCGGAACAAGAAACAACCAGGGTTACACCAAATACCATGTAGCGGAATACACAACAACACAAAACTCCTCAATAGTCTTCAGGAACAATAACTTGCACACAACCATCCAGGTGCGATCGAAAACATCCTAGGTTTAAAAATAAATCAAACTTGACACAAAAATTCACCATCAAAGCTACACGCCTGAAAGTAACAGACATGTCCAATACACACACTTTCATGAGCAGTTCATGCTCCACTTTAAGGGACCATTCAAACAACAATATGAAATATCCTATTTTAAACAACTTTTCCGTAGAAACCTTCTACCTTGACCATAAACCACAAAGTATCCCCCTCGGATCTCATCCAGAAACAGACATGATGTCTGCTCTGATACCAATTAAAATTCTAGTAGACCAGAACTCAGATGTCCTATGACATGTTAAGACATCAGATCTGACTTAAATAATACAACAGTGTATAAACATAATCTAAACAATATTGAAAAGTAAGCAACACACCGGAATTGTTAACCCAGTTCGGAACAACTCTCCTACATCTAGGGGCATACTAAGCCAAGATCAAGTCCACTACGATAGTATCAATTCAAAGTTAAACTCCCTCGTTTACAACTTCTCACTTAATCACTACCCATGCTATACTTCTACCTAAGACTCACCTAGGTATAACGCCCTCTTCAAATCCTCTTCAATTACAAACATCGATTGGACATAAACATAGGAAGACACACTTCCATGACGACAAAATGGAAGACTCACTACTATGATAATACATAGTCAAGACTCAAAGCTAAACTCCCACGTTTACAAATTTTCTCCTAACTAATAACAACAACTTGGAGTTGCTTAAAAGATTTCTCAAAGAATAATACTCATTCTTACTTCACAACTTTGACGAGAACAATACCAACTCTCCTAGAGAGTCGCACAACGACAAAGTCCTAAACTTATACATCTTTGACACGTACTTTTTCTAGGTTACAACATTCTTTTTATAACCTATTCCCCACTAGACTTGGGCTTCATAGCACAACATATCAGCTGCTACAAACAAGGTCTTTAATGATTAATTTCCTAAAATATAAACATAGTTAGAAACTACATATTCTTCAATATTCTGACTTGATTCTTCCAGACCTATAAATTAGTGTCACGTAAGATTACATAATATTCCCAAAATATTCTGCATTTCTTTAATCATAACAGAATCCAGTTGTTCATCTCAGCTCAGGAGCGATGTCGTATAACCCTGCATAGGATATCTCATCCGATATGTTGTTCCAAATGATAATAACTTCTCATCTCAACATGTCTCAACATAATATATGACTTCTTGCTTAACTTGTTCTTCTTAGAAAGTTAATACATCCTATCTAATATATTGTTGTCTTATTTGTGTTACAAAAAATTAATGTCAATCCTAAAACTAGAGAACTTATATATTATATTTGATAAAGGGAAAATTGAGACATATGATGGAGAACCTCATTAGAGGGGTGTATTAACCTATAATTTCATATATCTACATTTATAGAAAGCACAAGTAATCACGTTATCAGAATTACAATTATCAGAAATAAAGGAAACATTGTGAGTAAAATGTGTGTTGTTGTAAACTGATTAGTGAGTAGGTAGTATGTGCATAATATAGAAGTTTCTATGTTCAACCACTTGACCAGTCATCACCTTTGTACACACATCCTGAATAAAATAGGAGTTATGTGAGAAAGAGATATGGTAATTGGAATATTGACATAATTTTGAAATAAAAATAAGGGTAAACCTAAATTCAGGGATAAAGAAAATAATATGTAAAATTAATGGTTAAATAAGTTTTTGATCCCTTTAAATATAGCAGATTTCATTTTTAATCTCTCTAAAATTTTCCATCAACATTTTTGGTCCCTCATGCTAACATCTGTTAATAGAGCTGATGTAGCATCACACTAGCTGCAAAAATAATTCTAAACACAACAAATGAAACAATAAAAAATACAATAAGATTAGGCATAATAGTGCAAGTTTATCACCATTTTGAGGTAAAGTATTCTTGAAAAACACAAAGATCTTTTCCAACAACTAAACTAAGTTTGGAACTCAAAATATAAATGAAATGCACAACAACCATATCTCGCGGAACAAAATATCTATTACAAATATAACTATCTAAAATTATTAATAAATTTTTATGCATTTATCAAATTAAGTGTCATTCATTATGTTGCCCTAATTTTTATTTATACAGTAATTTGGATCTTACTTTTTCTTCTCCAAATCATGTAGATCACATTTCGAATACCTTTCTACAATCACCTAAAAAAGAAAATGATGATTATTTTCAAAACAGAGAGCAAAAACTGAAATTCAATTGGGGGAAAACTAAAATCCATGATTTATTTTTGAGGAAAGGGACTTACGGGGATTCAATCTAGGAAGTCTTAAAATTGATGGTTAAATTGGACGAATTAAAAAAGAATTAAGAATTGAACGAACCAAATACAAACTCGAGTATCTTGAAAACAAGGGTTCTTTCCATATTAGAAATTTCTTCTTCAAATTTCAATTAAGTTATATTAATATATCACGTATTTGGTTAAGATAAAAAACGTTATTATAAATGTTGATATTTTGGATAACCACAACCTCGAAATAACCTTATTCTTATTCCTAATCATATTCTAATGCTTTTTTCGTTATTATTTTCATTTGTTGTATTTGGGATTATTTTTACATCTAGTGTGATGAATTATATTTATATCTACTCCCCTTAAACCACCTTTGGAGTATGAAAGTGAAGAATAATATTGTACTAAAGACCCTGAAAAAAATTGCATGAGAAAAATAGAATGTTGATCATGTTACATTACCTTTTTCCTAGAGATTAGTTACGATTTTAGCTATGGATTAGCTACGAAATTTATGGGCTCAAATATTACGTTGATCTTAGTCGCGTGAAATATCAAGTCAACATTTTTAACAGCTGGCACTACCACGTGTTAATGCCACGTCAACATTGTTAACAAACTTTAGCACGAGGGACCAAAGTGTGGATGGAAAATTTTAGAAGGCCAATCATTTGAAAGAAATATTTAGAGGAACTAAAAATGAAATCGACTATATTTAAAAGGACCAAAAACTTATTTAACCCTAAGATTAATGAGGGTGCAAGAATTATAGTGCTTGAAAAATTTGCAGCGATGCGGTTCCTGTTGGGAAGTTGAATTTGGATGGGATCAATGAGCTTAATGCTAGAGAAGAATTTGATGTATGGGCATACATGGTCAGATGCCCCCTAAATCAAGTATCCAAATAGAGAAAGGGAAGAAATCAGTACCTGTGTTGATGATACGTGAGATTGTATCTGAGGTGAGATATTTTTGTCAATGTTGGAATTCTGAGCCTCTTTCTTTGATTGTTATAAAAGGAGGAGGAGATGTTGATAATCTTCCTTTGAAATAACACCATCTTTATTTAGAGGGTATTGGGCTTGGAATCTGGAGGAGTTTTGATGTTCTTCCTGCCATATTCTGGTGGAAAATCGTGTTTAAAGTAACAATTTTCCACCATGTGATTTGTTTCATGGAAGTTGATGCACAACAAGGAGCGTTTTGTAGAACATCTTCCTCTTCCACGGCCACCAATATGCGAGTTGTTGGGACAAGTTCTTGTTGAGCAACCATACAATACTAAGATTTGGAATTGGGTCAAGAAGAAGAATTTGTGTGCGAATATTCTTATATTTGTCATGCAAACCCTCTAGGAAGCGAGAAATATACTCCATGTGCTTGTAATTCCTCATAACTTTGGCTAAATCACAGGTACAAGGGACGAAGCAAGAACATGAAGGAGGGGGCAGAGATTTTCTAGCTCGTCCAAAAGGATTTTTAAGTCTGTAAAATGTTGAGATAGAGAATGATCACCTTGTTTGATAGAGTGGAGATCTCCAAGAAGATCGAAGGTGATTCCCTTTGGTGAAGCGATCACGAACATCTTCCCACAAATCAAGTGCCAAGCAAAAATAGATGGTGCTTTGTGCAATGTGAGAGGAAATAAATCGATTAATCTAAGAAAGCACCAGGTTCACGTTCCCATGGCTCGAGATTGAGATCAAATTCAATAGGTTTTTGCGATTATTCCATTGATGAAACCCAGTTTGTTCTTCGAGGTGAGGGCGCGACACATAGATTTTCTAGAACTGTTGTAATTGTTGTCATCATAAGGCGGTGTGACAAGAATGACGCCAAGATTCTCACCAGGGTGAAGAGGGGATCTTTGAGGTCGGAGCTATTGGAAGAATTGTTGGAGTTATCGTTTGGAGAATTTTGTTAAGGTGCAATTATTGTGATCAGATTCATCATCGAAAATCATGGTAATGAATTAAGAAATCGATGATGGTGAATAGAAATGGGAAAAGTGAAACCTTAGTTGTAGTAAAAAACAAAGAAAGGGAAAGAAAAGAGAAAATGTTTCTCTACTGATACGATATTATAATGGATAAATGTAGTGTAAAAAGCCCATTGGACTCCGAAAGTTTTATTTATTTACTAATCACATATTTATTTGATATATTTTTTGATAAAATTTGATCGAGATTCATTAACCTAAATAAATGGATTAGAACTTAAAAAGAAAATTGAATAAAAAAAGAAAATGCTTCAATTGAAAATGACCTTGAATGGACCAAAAAGAGAAAAGAGAATGACCTAGTGATACTTATCGGAGGAAGTTAATAGTAGGAGCATTGATATAAAGTTGAAGAACAAATAATTCTTTGTAAGAGACACATCACTTTTCCACCTAAAATCTTAAGATGATAGGTGAGTGGATTCTCCCACTTATATGTGCTTAAGTCTCCACATTTATATCTAATGTGGAACTATTTCCTCACTTACTCGCACTTGTTATATTATTCCAACAATACTAATATTGTGTATTCTATATTTGTATCCATCTAGATGCCACTAACTAACTTTGACCAATTGAAAAAGGCTTGTGAAAGAATATCCTGTCACGTAATTATATGTGACATAATTATTTGTTACATGAACTTATTTATGTGACATGTTTATTTTTTTTACATGTAACTAGCGCACTGTGATTTATGTAAAATTCAAGTAAACAAATCAATTCATATCACTTAATATTAATAATAATAATTATAAAATATAATTAAATTTTAAAACAAAAAAAATAGTATTATAAATATTAATATATGAGATTTCTGTTCATTTTCGAAATTATTCATGTTTTGTTTTGATTTATCGCTTAAAACTGACTTCATGTGTGAGTGTTGGAAGGTGAAAGATATACATCATTTGTTCATTAACCATGATAAATTAAAAAGGGTATGGAAAAAGACGTAGATTTGGCTGAGAATCACATCGATTAAGGAAATAAATTGTTGCAATCACTTTATGTAAATGATGGAAACTTTAAAATTAAAATGTTGGCCGAAGAGAATGGAAGAAATTTGGACGATAATATGTTGATGTATTTGAAAACAACGAAATAAAATCATCTTCAACAATGCAGTGGAAGATTTAGACAAAATCGTGCGTAATGTAAAGATGTTTAGCAGGTCATAAGTAACAAACAGAAAGTACTATGTAACTTTTATGAGTGATATCATTCTCCCTTAGGCTTCATGCTCTAAAAATAGAAGAGAGGTTGTAGGATTATTAGAGAACTTGAATCTCTGGTAATGATTTGATGAGTACTATTGGTACTCCATTTTAGTATATCATTGTTTATAAAATAAAATAAAAAAGAATTATCTTCATGTTGTATTTCAAAAAATTATAATTATAATATTATATTTGGGATGTTTTAAAATCAATTGTCCAATATTTTTTAACTTAATTAAATTTTGTTTTGTTTAATTCTATGCTATTAAATTCAACAATGCTAAACTTTGTAATAATCATCTATAGAGATAGACATGTTTTTATTAATTCATTCAAAATTGATTTTTATAATGAAATATTCAAACACACATTTAATATATGTTAGTACAAACATTACATCATTAGTTAACTTATTCAACCCCATATGCCTGTATCTGCTCTCGTGAGCCACAGCTAAAAATAACATAAAGGATAATATATGATAAGATAAGTAGATACTAATTTGTGTTTTTAGTCAACAAATATTATTCAACCATTTTGGAGGCTTGATCAATAAATTAGAGGGGTTGTTTTTGTTTCCTTTGGAAAGAACATTAAAATACTGAAAACTAAGTAATGCCTATTTGGATGTTCTTCAAGTGGACTAAAATATTGTTTGATAATTAAAAGTTAAAATACTGAAAACTAAGTAATGTCTATTTGGATGTTCTTTTAAGTGGACTAAAATATTGTTTGATAATTAAAAGTTAATATATACTCCTCCGTTTTTATTTGTAAGAGATAAATTGTAATTTTTTTTATAACAAAAATATAATAAAATTAATTTTATTAAATAAAAAATATCATTTATACCTTTGTTAAATAACATACAATATTTATTATTCATTATTTATTAATGATTTGGAGAGATTGGCACGTAAATATTTCATATCAAAAATTTTAAAATATCTAATATATTTTAATCGAAAATTTTAAAATTTACGTGTTTAGTATTATCTTTTGTATTAAAAATTTTGAAATTTTCAGAGTTTTGTAGTATTTATCGAAAATTTAAAATTTCTGGTAATTCAAATTTTTTCCTATTTCTTAAAAAATTTCTAAATTTTTGGTAATTCATATTTTTCTATTTTAAATTTCTTCTTTTATTCATTGTTTCAGTGAGGACTAGGGGTAATGATAGTTTTGTTGAGGGTAGGGTGGGCAATACAATGGAAGCTTAGGTCTGGGCTGACGAGACACATGCTTTTGAGTTACGGGTGGGACGATGTCCTCTAATCGGTTTTCACTAAACATGAATGGCTAAGTAGCAGGTGGGAGAACCATGTGACTAGACATTTGCCTAAGAGATTTTATGACAATATGGTTTGATCCAGGGCATCCTTTGTATAGTTCCTGAGGCTCCATCTGGTGGCATTGACATATAGTTTAAGAGTCACATCATCTGCTATACTCGTGAGATCAGGGAGAGATCAGTTGTGGTTCAACATCCTTCACATTGTGAGGATGGATATCTATAATGGTATCACAATGTATCACACCCTCGGGTCATACCATCGGCTAAAGCATCTGATGTTCTGGGGCCTTCACGTGCTAGGGTTTCTGCCGAGTTGCCACCACTACCACCACCACCTGCAGGTGATCAAGACAGTCTCCTACAGTTTATTGCAATTCATTTAGACAACTTAATGGGTTTGGTAAACTCTGATGGTGAGATTTATATAGGTTTAGCTAGGTTACCGACGTAGCCCGTGGATGACCTATGTAGATATGTTTTATTTTGGTTGTATTATATGCATATTTTGTGAGACACAGACTTCTTATTTATTGCATAATATTTTGGTGATTACATGTTTTGAATCGATGATAAACATAACATAAAACAGTACAACAAATAAAAACTAAAAACAATTTAACATGAAAGCCTAGGCACTACCGGATGTTTCTGGACGTTTCAATATCTTCATTATGTCGTCGACAGATCTGCATCCAACTTGATCAGACCTTTAGTTATCCTTCGACGAAATGATTTTTGCATAGCCTTCACATTTTCATCGGCCTTAACTCAATCAGGTTGTATTTCACCCAACCATCTGTATCAATATAATGGTCCTGAAAATCGATCTTTGTTAACCTTCTGTTATCGGAAACAGGAAGCAATGCATTCAATGTTTGTTTCAGGATGGCAAGGGATGTGCTGCCATCTGGAAGCTTGAATTCAATAGCAGGGTTGCATCCGTTGTAATACACTTTTGCCTTAATCAGAAATTGAGAAAGAGACATTTTTTAAGATGTCTTTCTCTATAACACATGCTCCTATTTATACAAATAGTGATGCATTCTAGACCCCACAAAGATGTCAGTACAATCAGAACCATCCAAAGATGTCAGTAAAATCTCGACCGTTGAAAAAATTTGAATAAATGAACTACCGAAAATTTTAGTATAACACAAATTTCGTGTGTTGCCTGGTAAATTTGAAATTTCCAGAATACCAGAAATTTCAAATACACTATTGTCAAAAATTAAAATAAACCGAAAATTTTGCTGGGGTATACTAGAAATTTTACCTATACCGGAAATTTCAAAAGCCTCTACCAAAAATTTCATCCGAAAATCATTTGTATCTCAACAAAGGTAATTATGAAATGATTAAAATTGAAGGGTGCCACATATAATTTGAGGGGTGGCATTTTAAATCCTCGGTTATTTATATAAATGAATAGAGAAATTAACATGCCACCCCCATATTTTATTATTCCCAAAATACCCCTTTCACTATTTACTCTAATTTTTTTACTTTTTTTTTATAAAAAAATAACGATTGGTCAAAGTGATAAAAATCGAAATTTCCAATACTCGTAGCAAATTTTCGGTACCCATTTTTGTCGCATACCAAAAATTTTGTACATTTTACAAATTTCCAGTTGCCATTTACCAGAAATTTTAAAATTTTCGATTGCGATTAACCGAAAATTGAAATATTTCCATAAATTTTACCGAAGTCCTTACACGTACCGAAAATTTGGAAAACTTCCGATATAAAACCTTTACCGGGAATATCAAATTTTCAATGTATAGGAAACTTTAGTTATACTTGAAATTTCCAGTATGGATGTGTTACCCTGAAACTTCTTAAGGTATTCAAAGGTACATATTAAATACAGATGTCCTTGTGAGCTAAAGGTTGATCCTTAAAGATAAGGGTCCTTCAGAAGATTGAAATTTTTGACCAAGAAAAATGCTAAGAAAAGGATGTCGAAAAAGAGGTACGTCGACCAGAGGAATAAAACGTAGAAATTGGTCAATTCGACCAAATGTTGAACATCGAAGGAGTATTCGAAGCTGAGCCCACTCGATTATGGAGGATTCTAGACTTAGAGAAATTTCATTATTTTGCTCTCGTTGAAGGAAGGCATCGAAGTTGGGAGCGGTTTACTCTTAGAAGCCAGAAGCGGGAAAGATTCAAATTTCAAGATCGTGGGCAGCTATCAAAAGCTCCGTGTGTTGTTTAAGCGCCAGAGAGGTGGTGAAATCCTGTGAAGCGGTTTATTCAAGTTTTGAATATCAGTCGTAGATTGTTTTTAGGCAGTTACTTTGAAAACATTATAAATAAGTCATGTCAATGTAAAAATTAGTGTGTTCACTTGTATACTCAAAGTACTTGCAAAAACTCTGCCCAATTTCGAGCTTCAGGAAGAAAGAGTTGCGAAAGTATTTGATATACGTGAATCACCACCTTTATTTCAATGCAAAACCTTTACATTTTAGCTATTTTCTTTGAAACTTTTACTTGCATTCTATTTACTTTTCAGCAATCACTTTGTGTTCTCGTGTATGTTGATGCTCTCTTTGTTACAACTTTCGAGTTGACAAAAGAGTCGTTCGACCCTTATTTCGTTTAGAATAGGCCTGAATTCACAGCCTTGTATTGGTCACGAGTCACCATAGTAGGTCAAAATATAGTGAATACTCAGATTTGTCAAGTTATTTAGGTTTTGTCTCTGTCGGTCACGATTTACCTGTCGGTCGAACCTGAACTATTGTGTGGAAAGTCGTTGTATTTATTCCCTTAGTCTTAGGAAACTATTTCTTAGGCAAGGGTTTCGACAGAGTCAGTACAATTTCACAAATCTTAGTACATGTCTTAAGATCAACTGGTCGATCTTGCGAGTGACCCTTAGTTTTAGGACTTTGAGAGGACCAGTGGTTGTTTACCATTTTCCACAGTAAACAAATTGGCACGCCTAGTGGGACAAGTGCTAAGTTTTTATTGTTAGATGTCAAAAGTGTATGAGACTTACAAGTGGAATCCTAACTCAATATTATAATAGACCACCCGTTAGGAGACGTTGTTATACCCCAAAATTTTCCCTCCTATTTCTCAAGTCAATCCACATCTCCATACTCAAGAATTCCTCAAGGGTTAACCAGATGAACCCTCTCCTAAGCAATCAACCCATAACTAGGGTTTTGATTTTCTCTTGTCAAGGATGAGTTCCATTGCCTCAAGTGGTCATCATACCTCCTCATATGTCTCAAGGTATCACCATGTCAAGTTTCAAGCCTCACAATCACTCAATGCTCGATTGGTACAAAACGTCAATTGTGGTCAACATACAGTCAAACTTCATCATTTTTGGTCAACATCAAGATTTTGAAGTCACATCCATACGTTGATCAAGGGTTGATCATGATTCATCAAGAAAACTCAAGATTTGATCAAAAAATCAAAGTTTCTAAATTAGAGTTTCTTGATAAAAAGTCAACAAAACTTTGACCAGGCATAAATTTCACATACTTTATTAGAAATTTTTCCACCAAAGCTCATTTTGAAGAGAATTCAATTCTCTACAACTTTGTGTCCCACAAGCTTTTGCCAAAAATGCTTCATTTGAGAGTTATGGATCAAGACATTATAGGTCCTTCTAAAAGTCAACAAAAAGTCATCTTTTTCCAAAGAAGTGTACATGAACATGGAAGCTTCAATGAAGATGAAACCAAAGGGAGTGTTTATAGGACATCTTGATATTTCTAAAAAGTCCAAGAACACTTTAAAATGTTGAAAGTTGAGCAAGATACAACTTGTGCAAGTTTAGGAAATTTGAAGAAGTGCATGAAGAAGAATACTAAGCAAATTCAATTTTTTTCCAAATGGGTCTAAGTTTTTGTGATCCAAACTTGTTTCTAAGATGGTTCATGACCCCTAAGTCTAGTTACACGCCCTCTTGCTATGTAATTTATTTATTTTTTAATTAATTCATTAAAATTCAAAATTAATCAAAATAAAATACAAAAACAAGGAACATGCGTGTAAGGCCTTGGATTTAAGTATCTTGAGGACCAAGGAAGCCCATGATAGCTGACTAAATCGTGTAAAAGCTGATTGCATGAAGATTGAGCAATTTTGGAAATATTACATTTGATTTTTCAATCAAATATTTTCCAGTGAATGCAATATATTTTCTCTCAAGTTTCTGACCTAATACACTTTTCACTATATATTCTACAAGACCAAGAGAAAAACACACAGATTGCTGCTCTCTTACACAAACCCTAAACTTATAAAAATTCAAAGTTCTAGGGCACGATCAAAAGCAATCCTCCAGTCGTTTTATTCAGTTCTAAGGATCGATTCATCCACATAAAACTCCAAAAATATTTTTTCCTTTTTATTAGGGTTTAGTATACTTATGTCCTCATTTAAAACATTTTTATTTTATTTATTCACTTCTTTTCGTATTTAAATTCTAGAAATCAATGTATAGGTTGCAAGGTCATTTTTGTAATAGCGTAGATTTACTTTCTGCCTTTACTTTCCGCACCTTTATTATGAACTTCCCCAAGGTCATGTAATTGCGTAGGACCTTTACTTTTCTGCCTATACTTTCTGCACTATTATAAACTATATACACTACTTAGATGTATGGTTAATAGGATTGCATGCAAAGACTAAAATCAAACGTTAGATCACTCTAATAATCAAGACTAAGTATATAAATCAAACACACTCTCTCACACCTGCACCCCTCTAGGGTATCCTCTCTTGTTGCCTTTGGAGTAAACATGGTCATGCCCCTCGAACGTAAGGGTACCATTAGCAAAGTCCTTCAGTTAAATCATCACAAAGATCATAGTCCCTCGATGACCCTCGATGTTGCCTACATATAAGTGATGATCGTCCTTTCGAAATGCTAAGGTATCCTTGCAATGTTGCCTTCAATGACCATACGATGACTCTACGATTGTCCCTTCACATCCAACGGATAGAGTTACCTACCAACTAATGGTATGGATAGCGATATCCTAAAGGAGAAGGAAAATAACAAGAAACGACCCTTCTGAGTATGTAATAAGACTTTTAATTGCTTGCTCCACTCCAAAAAAACATTTTTCACACCTCACACTTATTTTCAAAGTACTTTTCAATCACTTTGTATACATTCCAACGAAAATCATTACAAGGTTAAACATTTTCCCAAACGAAATATTTCCGAACACTTCCTATACATTCTTGAGGACTTATACAAGAATCATTATGAAGTTAAAGAGAAATACTTTTAAAAAATACTTTTTAAAGCACACAAACACATAAAGCAAATTTTTAAAAGTGAGCTAAGCATTTAAGAGCCTGTAGATAACTACAGATGGAAAGGGTGATAATACCTTCCCTTTTCATAATTACCTCCCTTACTCAGAATCGATAAAAGGTCTTTCCTGTTCTTTTCACCTTTCCTTTATTGGATAAAAGAAAATTTGGCGGCGACTCTTGCTATTCGTAACATTTGCGATAAAACACAAAACAAAGAAGTCAGTTCTCTCACCGTGTTACAAACGTACACCTAGGATGTCAAACACTACTTCGAACGTGGAGGAAATTCCATCACGAACTTTGGGTACATCTGACCCAGTAGTTACTCAAGTTGATCCATTTCCCCCACTAAACAACAAAACTACATCAGGATCAACTACTTCAGTATCAATACCTATTCCCTAAACCACACCGGTGAGTCCAGGCCTTTGGTGGCAACGAGTGCCATTCCGAACACAGCGATACCTCGATTTGGTACTGCTAACCCCCCTTATGGAATATCGTATTCCTTAATATCAGGATATAAGTCGACTTCAAGTGCAGCAGTGGTGTCAGGTAACGTGCAAAATATGAATTCTCCTTTACAAGGATCTGCATCAGGAGGAAATAGAGGAATGTCTGTGCAACAACTAGTGTCGCCTCTAACTAATACTTCGGTGGCACTGTTGAGGTAACAAATGAATGATAGCAATCATGAGTTAGTTAATATGTTGACTAACCAAATGGGTAAGGTATTTAACCCCACAGTGCAAGAGTCGGCTTAGACTAATAGATAGTTCGCTGAAACAAATCGACAAGAGATTACCCAATTAACACGCCTGTGTAATTTTTTGGGTGCTCCCCCAACACTTGTTCGACAGGCACCGCCTATTCAATTAAATCCTCCTGGTCAAGTAGACATGGGGGCAATAAAAGATGAAATTGTCCATCAAGGACAAGTTGCAGGGCCTCATAGAAATGTTGTCGTCGAACCCCCTAGGATATTAGTTAATCAACAACAAGAGGCTGATCAAATTCGACAAGAAGATTTAGCTGTCGAAAATAATCTAACTATCATTATCGAGAGAATTATGGCTAGGAACGGTATGAATACCACACTCTAGAGGCCAACATATTCATCCCATTTGTCTGAGTATATTTTACAGATTGAAAACCCTAGAGGATTGGAAATTCTTAAATATACTAAGTTTGGGGGCGAGTTTGGTGAATCGACAGTCGAATATATTTATAGGTATTTAACAGAATATGGTGATATGGAGAATAATGAAAGTTTAAGGGTAAAGCATTTTCCTTCGTCTCTCACTAAGGCAACTTTTACGTGGTTTACTACATTACCTCCTAATTCAATTGATTCATGGACTAAGTTGGAAAAACTTTTTCATGAACAATTTTATGAAGGACATTTGAAAATTAGTTTGGTCGAGTTATCAAACATCAAGAGAAGATTTGCTGAGACCCTAGATGATTATATGAATCGATTTAGGTCATTAAAGGCGAGATGTTTTACCCAAGTGCGAGAACATGAACTTGTTCAAATGGCTGCTGGAGGATTAGATTATTCTATTAGAAAGAAAATCGACCCAACTTTTGTTAAGAGTATGTCATAACTAGCTGATAGGGTTCGACACCTTAAGCGTTTATGGCCAGAGAAGGTTAGGCATACTAAGGCTAAGGCTAAGAAAGAAAAAGTAGCCTATATAGATTATGATGATACATATCCCATATACGAGGCCGACTATATCTCGCCGACTGAGGCAGATGTCGATGTGGCTGAAATGAAGCCAAGGCATGCGTATGAATGTAAATCTTTGTTTCCTTCTAAAGGGAAAAATACTGCTGTCGAAAATAATTCTAAACTTCTTGCAAAAACTTATACATTTAATGTTTCTAAATGTGAAGAAATTTTTTATTTGTTAGTTAAAGATGGTCAAATTTTAGTACCTCCTAATGCTAAAATGCCACCATTAGAACAACGACAGAAAAGAGGTTTTTGTAAATATCATAATTATCTTGGTGACACAACCTCTCAATGTTTTCTTTTCAGGGATCTTGTTCAGAAATCGTTACAAGAGGGTCGTCTGAAATTTGCTGCCAGAAAGATGAAGATCGACAATAATCCTCTTAGGCAAGAGGAAGCTCTCTTCGCTGAATTTGTCGAGATCAATATGGTCGAGATTACTGAATTTCCAGATAACATGGTTGAAGAGAGTACATGGGAGAATGTTGATGTCCGCTTAGCTGAAGTTGATGTCTACCCCATGCTAGATGAGGACTTGATAGATTTCCTATACCGCTGCAAAAACAAGGGTTTGATAGTTTGTTTGTGCCCTAGGTATGGGGCTCTGACTGACAAAGTTGCTGCTGAGAATTTTCAAGAGCTGTAATTAGGGAAGGGCAAAGCCAAAGTCCACAACCAAAGATTCCCTAACCCCAAGGGATCCTAGGAGAAACATATGGAACTCTCAAGAAAAGACAAAGAGTTTCATCCCTTCTGTTACTGCTCTTAGAGGCACATAGATTAAGCCTCAAAGGAAAATGGGGGCACCAAATTCTAATGTTGCTGTAAGAGATCCAAAGGGAAAGTCGGCTATGAGTTACCGATATGAATTCACAGCAGAGAGGAAGAGCCACATATCTGAGAATTATCTGGGAAATAATCTCATGAGCAGAACTCAGTGGAGGTGTTTCCAATGCAAGAATGAGGCTGAAAGACAATCGGCAACTGCTTCAAGATAAGTTGCCACAAATTAAGTGAGCATCCATAAACAATACAGGGTGAAAGTCGACCCTGCTGTCAAAGAACAAATCAAAGAATTTATGAATCGACCTGTTGCCAAAAGTTCTGAGGAAATTGATGATTTTGCTTTCGACTCAGAAGAGAGTCTCTACATCTTGGTTAATATGGTGTCGATTCTCCCTACGGGGTATGATTGTCCCACAGAAGTGGAAGATTCTGCTGATGTCGATGTTGAGGAAATGACTTTACATAAGCCATCTTGCTACTTTGTCATGAACAATGATTCGATTGAGAACCAAGATGCCTTCTTCGAAAGGCCTGACATGGCTATGAGAATTCACTTAAAGCCATTGTTGATCAGGGGAAAAATCGAAGGGAATGCTATCAACAAGGTGTTGGTAGATTGTGGCGTGAATGTCAATATCATGCCACATGATATCTTGAAGAAAACCGGTAAGTTCGACACCAATATCAGGTCCCATAACGTGGTCTTATCAGACTACGAAGGTAGAACCAGAAACAATATGGGAGTGATTCAGGTAAACATAAATGTTGTCTCAGTGGAAATCCAAGGAAAGCCAAGTTATAATCTGCTGGTTGGTAGAGAATGGATTCATGGAATAGGAGATGTGTCATCTTCCATGCATCAATGTCTAATAATTTGGAGGGAAGATGGTATAGTGGAGAATATTAAGGTTGATCAAGGGTACTTCATGGCCGATGTAAATAATGTCGGAAAGGAATTCGACAAAAAGTTGGCTAACATTTCTCCTTGAAAACCTGCAGAGGAACTATATGCCAATTTAGACGAGGCATTTGTTTCCTTGAAATTGCATGAAACTCATGGTTTCATATGGTACGTGGAACCCTTAAAGGATCCATATGCTGAAAATCGGCCAACGGGATGGGGTGACATCAATGATAATGATGTCTAAGCTTGAAGCTCTAAGAAAGATTTCGGCGTATATTGCCGAAAACAAGATAAATTCGGCACTGGAAGCTGAAGAAAATATGGCTGCCGAAGCCAATAAAACACAAATTCTGGAGGTAGATGTCATTTTGGCTAATGAGCCAAAACCACCAGATAAGAATAAAGAAATCGAAGAATACATCAATGAGCAGCGTTTTCACTGCATATATGACGATGAGCCTTTAGGCTTTGAAAAAGATCTTATGGCGCCTGAAAAGATGCAGCCACAAGATCCCTTAGAAGAAATAAATCTTGGCGAAGATGGGGAGAAACGACCAACTCATATCAGCGCCAACATCGACCGAACACTAAAGTATGAGGTAATATCTTTATTAAAAGAATTTAAAGATTGTTTTGATTGGGACTATAATGAAATGCATGGTTTAAGTAGAGATTTGGTCGAATTAAAACTGCCAATAAAAGCTAGAAAGAAACCAGTGAAGCAAAAACCTCGACGTTTTGCTCCAGCAATAATGTCAAAAATCAAGGAGGAAGTCGAAAGGCTGTTCAAGAGCAGGTTTAGAAGAACCGCAAGGTACGTCGAATGGCTGGCAAATATTGTGCCAGTCATGACGAAAAATGGAAAATTAAGAGTGTGCATTGATTTTAGAGATTTAAATGTTGCCACTCCTAAAGATGAATATGTTATGCTTGTGGCGTAAATGTCGATTATTTCAAATATTTATATACTTGAAATTTTTATTGCATATGAAGATGTTCCGAAGACGACATTTCGTTGCTAAGGAGAATTAGGAACATATGAATGGGTGGTCATGCCATTCGACTTGAAAAATGTCGGAGCAACATATCAAAGGGTAATGAATTCTATGTTCCATAATTTTATTGAAGATTTTATGTAGGTTTGTATTGATGCTATTGTAATAAAGTCGAACAATAAATTGACGCATCTGCGACATCTTCGAAAATCTTTTGAAAGGATGAGGAAATATGGATTGAAAATGAATCCATTAAATTGTGCTTTTGTGTGCAGGAAGGTGATTTTCTTGGCTTTGTGGTGCACAAAAAAGGCATAGAAGTAAATCAAAGCAAAACCAAATCCATCATGGACGTCAAACCTTTGTCGAGCAAAAAAGAGCTTCAGTCTTTGTTGGGTAAAATAAAGTTCCTAAGGAGGTTCATCTCCAACTTAAGTGGGAAGACCAAAGCCTTTTCACCATTACTTCGACTGAAGAATGAAGACTTCATTTGGAAAAAGGAACATCAAGAGGCTTTTGACAAGATCAAAAAATATTTAGTGAAGCCTCCAATCTTAGTGCCTCCTGTTAGAAATAGGGCTATGAGGTTGTATATTGCAGCCTCAGATACGACTATAGGAAGTATGTTAGTCCAAGAAGATGAAAATGGTGTCAAAAGACCTGTATATTACCTTAGTTGAATGCTAAATGATCCTGAAACTAGGTATAGTGACATATAAAAACTATGCCTGTATTTGTATTTCTCTTGTATTAAACTGAAGAAATATATAAAGCCATTTGATGTGTACGTATCTTCTCATTTTGATATTATTAAACATATGTTGTCTAAACCAATTTTGCACAGTTGAATTGGTAAATGGGCACCCGCGCTGACAGAATATTCCCTAACGTATTTGCCTTTAAAAGCAATGAAATGGCAAATAGTGTCAGAGTTTCTTGTCGACCATTCAATGGTTGTTATGCCCCAAAATTATGTCGATTTAGTGCCATAGAAGTTGTACTTCGATGGTTCTAGCCATAAAGATGGCACTAGAATAGGAGGAATCATAATTTCTCCCAATGGAATTCCAGCAGAGTTCAAGTACACAGTCGACGACATTTGCACTAATAATGAAGCAGAATATGAGACTTTAATAACTGGACTTGAACTACTGCTAGAATTGGGGGCAAGGAACGTCGAAATTATGGGAGATTCGGAATTGGTGATTAAACAAGTCTCAAAGGAGTATAGATGTGTTAAAGAGAATCTAATCGTGTACTTTGTGATTACCATTAGATTGCTTAAGCAATTCGAACAGGTGAGTCTTCGACACATACCTCGACGAGAAAATAAAGAGGCAAATGATTTAGCATAAGAAGCTTCAAGATACAAGAAAGAATAAAATGAAAAACCTATTCAGGTAAGAACCGATTCCCTTTCGCAGCCTCCGTGGAGAGAGAAGGTTCAAGCAACTTTATTATCTCCTTCAGATTTGTCAATTATAAAATTAGGGGCTATAGATGCTGAAAATTTTCAAATTTTAACAATTGACAATGGGCAAGATAATGATTGGCGTAAGCCATTGGTCGATTATTTACGTTCTCCTACGGGTTCGACAGAGCGAAAAATCAAATACCGTGCCCTCAGTTATGTTTTGATAGAAAATGAATTATTTAAGAAAACTGTTGAAGGCATATTACTCAAATGCCTTGGAGAGAGTGAGGCATATATAGCAGTGTCGAATGTGCACAGTGGAGCATGTGGCGCACATCAGGCTGGTGTTAGCTGGAAATTTCGAATAAAGAGGTTATTTGGATATCAAAGGGATATTTCGAATAAACGTATAAAGAGGTTGGTATTAGTGATGACTATTGGTTAAAATATAGAACCATTGTCCTAAAAGGCTCTTCGATTTCTAGTAATGAGTGATGGACTTCGATCTGGCATTTTTTAGTGCTTAGATGTAAAGAGTTCTTTTGTGCAATGTGCAAGAATTAGAGCGGTCTAAACAAATTATTTACAAATTCGAATCGAAGAGACAAAAAGTACTTCGCTGGCATAGGATTCGAATTTCAAATAAGGGCGCCATTCTTAGAAGACGCGTGGAAGCCAATGAACGTAAGAAGCCTGCATGCTTCGAACGTGGCATGATTATAGAGTAAGACCATTAGGGTCGAAATACTATAAATAGGTATTTTTATGTTAGAATTAGTGTGTGTTCATTCATGTACTAAAAAATCTCAAAATACTCAAACTACCGTGACATAAGGGAAACGAGTTGGAAGACAAAATGTACGTACTGAACATCATGACTTTTTATAATTTAAATCCAAGTCTTTTTATATTCTTTTCGTTTTTACACTACCCTTGCTTTTAGAATCCTTCGATTTCCTTTTATGTTCTTGTTATACTTGCCTTTACATTTCCAAAAAACTTAAACACTTTTGTCTCTTCAGAAACCTCATTTTATTACTTTGTTTTTTCATTCAAGCATTCTACACTTTCAGAAACCGTTATATTTTCAGAAACTCTTTGTCTTTGTATTCAGTTGTTAAATCTCAAGTTTAATTCGAAGCCTTTCTTTATGCATTCAGTCAGTATATTTTCATAGATAATTTTAGAGAGATCTTTTAAGAGCCTTATATTCCGCATCAACACACAATATAAATTTATCAAATAATTGGTATGAACATAGAAATTAATTATGACACATGTGTCCTAGGATGAATCTAGTCGATCCTGCAAGTAACCAATAATAACTCATAATTTGAAGACTAGCGGTTGTTTACTAGAAATCACTGTAAACAAATTGGCACGCCCAGTGGGACCGTGTCATAATAAACTCTTAAGTCAAACCTATTAGAAAATTTTAGGATCTTCTGAGTTTGGAGCGCGTTTCGTTATATGAACCTTCGAAGCGGCAAAATAAAGAACAATAATCCACATATACCTAGAAGACAACGTACCAAAACAATGGTTAACACAACTAACCAAGATAGGGGACAAAATCCCCCACAGGGGGCTGTAACAGTCGTTTCAAGTTCGATTGATGCATCCAATACCATCCCTGTTGGTAGTTCGAATACGGTCCCAGTAAGTACATTAGAAATACCATCGAACATGTCGTCAATGCAAATTGTGCCACACATAGGGAATCAACTGTATTCGACCCCCACTAGGCCTCCAGGCTTCGAGCCCTTGAGACCCAGAAACCCTCCGTATGGAATGCCAACTTCGTTTATGGCAGGGTTACATAATGCATCAACTTCGTCCCCAGTCTAAGGGTCTGGTTCGAGAATGAACCATTTGGGTACAAATTCCCAGAATCTAGGAAACTTTGCCCAGTTGCCCACCCTTATAACCAATAGTCAGGCAGAGCTTAGGCAACAGATGGATGATAGCAATCATGATATGGTAGGAGTCTTATCCCGTGAAATGAATGCTATTTTTAATCCCTTGATCCAGAACATAAATAGAACAAACCAAGAAAATGCAGCCCAAATGGATAGAATAACGGATTTCTTTGGTGCCCCTGATGCGCCTGCGAGACGTAGGCAAAATCCAATGGTGATTCGAAACGAAGAACCCACAATTGAGCAGATTCGACCCCCTAGACAAGTGGTCGAAGAAAGAAATATAGGGGCAAGATTAAGGCAACAGGAAGTTCAAGAAGTTCAGGATGAACAACCTAGACAAATAATGATGGTAAATAGGGACCAAAATGCAGACGAAATTGTTCATAGAATTAGAAATGACAATTTAGTGGCAGAAAATAACCTAACCGCTATGGTCGAAAGAATAATGGCCCAGAACGACCTAAATTCAGGATTTAGGAGACCAAATTACACATCTCCTATTATAGACTATGTTCTGCAATCAGAATTACCCAGGGGCTGTAAAGTCCCTAAGTTCACGAAATTTGCTGGAGACACCAGTGAATCAACCGTGGAACATATAACAAGATATTTAACTGAAGCAGGAGATATAACAAATAATGAAAATCTTGGGATAAAATACTTTCCAAGTTCTCTAATGAAGAATGCTTTCACTTGGTTCACAACCCTTCCCCCTGGATCTGTAGACACGTGGCCTTATTTAGAAAGACTTTTCCATGAACAATTTTACATGGGTCAGTCTAAAATCAGTCTGAAAGAATTAGCAAGCATTAAGAGAAAATTCACGGAACCAATAGATGATTATTTAAATAGGTTTCGTTTACTAAAATCTAGATGCTTCACAGTAGTTCATGAACATGAATTGGTCAAAATGGCTGCGGGGGCCTAGATTATTCCATTCGAAAAAAATTGGATACACAATATCTCAGAGATATGGCCCAACTAGCAGACAGAGTTCGACAGGTCAAAAGATTAAAAGCTGAAAAGGCTAGGGCTAGTAAAATTTACAAGAAAGAAATAATAGCCTACATAGAGGCTGAAGAAGAGAACGTAGATGATTCTCGAGACCATTATGATTTCGATCAGTTCGAAATAGATCTTGCAGAACTGAAAGAAGCGCCCCCTTATGCTTGTAGGGTTCTGCTTCCTTCCAATGGAAAGGATCTTGTTGAAAATGAAAAGAATGATAAATTCCCTAAGAAAATTTATACTTTTGATATAACTAAATGTGATGAAATATTTGATTTGCTTGTCAAAGATGGCCAATTAATAGTCCCTCCCAACCTTAAAGTTCCCCCATTGGAACAAAGAAAGAAAAGAGGCTTTTGTAATTATCACAATTTTTTAGGCCATAAAACCTCACAATGCTTTCTTTTCAGGGATCTGATACAAAACGCAATCAAAGATGGCAGGCTGAAGTTCTCAGACAAAGGAAAGAATCCAATGAAGGTTGATACAGATCTGTTGCTGATGGCGGAGACCAACTATGCTGAACCTCTAGATATTAATGTAGTGGAGATTGTTGAGAGAAAGGTTGAATCGAAAGTAGAATTTGAAAAGGATAGGGACTTCATCTTGATCAGGAACGAAACAGAGACTACTGCTGGCCTCCCAAAGGTGCTCAAAGCAAAGATACTAAGTGAAGCAATGAAGGCTATTGATGGCCAACTTGTTGCTGACAAAAAGCTATCTGAGGCTACTGAGGGTCTCAGGGTGAAGTTCGAGGAGGTTAAAAATTTTGATGGTCAACGTTGAAATGGAAGAAGTTGAACGCTGTTTGGAGAGGGAGAGAGAGCAAAGAAGGGAGAATTTACCTAGGAAAGATGCAAGTCTGCGCGAATATCTCTTTCACTGTCATAAGAAAAACCAAGATAAGTTGTTGTGCCCAAGGTGTAGCATCATCTGCAACCCCAGAATTGCTGCTGAGTTCGAGAGGGCCCATCGCGAAAGAACAGGGGTCAACTGGAGGCAAGACAACCAACTGTACAAAGTTTTTCCAAAAGCTGATGAGAGTTTGCTCGAATTCCTGGTTCGATGCCATAAAATTGGAACAGAGTGTTTAATATGTCCTAGATGTGCAGCTGTATATGATAGGGAAATGGCGGAAGCATTCGAGAGAATTCCATTTGCATCGGGTTGGGGGCACCAAGGTAGGATGTCTTCAAACCTTGGAAATGCCGGTAGAAATATGCCAAGAAGGCCAGATAGCCCTTATGACAGGGGAGTTAAGAAAGTCTCCTTCAAACTACCTACAGAAATCCCCACTGACAAATGGCTACAGGTGAAGGCTGATAAGGGAAAAGGAAAGTGGCGAAGCTATGACCAAGGTGGCAGGACTGCGATGGCCTACAGGAAGCAATTCAATTCAAACAGAAGGTGGTCGCAAATGAGGAGGAGATGATGACTGATGACTTTGAATCGGAGGGGGAATCCTTCTTTAATGCAAACTGCAATGTAGTTTCTGTGCTACCTTGTGAGTACAATCAGGATACAGAAGTTTACACTAGTGAGGAAACTGATGAGGAAGAAATGGCCAGACATAGGCCAGTGTGTTATTACGTGATGAACAATGGAGCGGTCGAGGAGCAAAACGCTTTCTTCGAGAAGCCAGATGAGGGAATGAAGAATCACCTAAAACCCTTATTCATCAGAGCAAAGGTAGAGCAATATGGTGTGAACAAAGTTATGGTGGATGGTGGCGCTGCTGTTAATTTGATGCCCCGCTTCATGTTAAAAAGGATAGGCATGCACGATTCAAATGTTAGACCTCACAATATGGTGCTTTCGAATTATGAAGGAAAGGTTGGTCAGACTTTGGGAGTGATACAAGTTAACTTAACAGTTGGTTCCCTCACAAGGCCAACAATGTTTATGGTCATTGCTGCGAAGGCAAACTACAATATGTTGCTTGGCAGGGAATGGATTCATGGAATTGGCGCAGTACCTTCCTCAATGCACCAAAGGTTGGTGTTGTGGAGAGATGATGGGATTGTCGAAAACATAGAGGTAGACCAAAGTTATTATATGACAGAAATCAACAACGTGGACAAAAGAAACTTCGATCGAAATATGGCCAACATAGGGCCATGTCACCCGCCTGAAGAATATTTCGAGCCCAATGAAAACACTTATTATTCTTTAACCCTCCGTACTACTGGATTCCAATGGGATAGAGAAATTATGTGGGACGGGCAGGAGATTGAAGAAGATGGAGAAACTTCGACGATACGGCCAACTGGCTGGGGAAGCGAAGATCATTATGACTGAATCAGCTTATTACAAAAATATTTCGGCCTATCTGGCCGAGAACAAATGAAAGACGGCTCTCGAAGCCGTAATGCAAAACGTGGCTGTCGAAGCCACAGATAAAAAAGAAATAGCAAGTCCCGAGGGAAACTACCCACCCCCACCCTGTGATGGACCAACTTCAGAACTGGTGGATCTAAGGCTAGATGCCATTTATGATCAATAGCCCCTAGGGTTCAAAAGAGATCCAGAGTCAACAAGCGCTTAGATGCTGGCACAATTTCCATTGGAGGAAGTTGATATTGGGGATGGCGTCGAAAAAAGAGTTACGTACATCAGTGCGAAACTCAGTCCCTGTCTGAAAAGCAAGGTGGTCGAAATGCTCAAACAAAACAGAGATTGCTTCGCTTGGGACTACGACGAGATGTTTGGTTTAAAGAGGGAACTGGTGGAACATATGCTTCCAATTAAGGATGGAAAGAAGCCCATCAAGCAGATGCCTAGACGGTTCGCCCCAGCAATCCTCTCAAAAATAAAGGCAGAGGTAGAACAGCTACTTCGATGCAAGTTTATCAGGACCACAAGGTACGTAGAATGGCTTGCTAACATAGTACCCGTTATTAAGAAAAATGGTTCTTTACGAATTTGCATAGATTTTAGGGATTTAAATACCGCAACACCTAAAGATGAATATTCCATGCCTATAGTAGAAATGCTGATTGATTCTGCTGCGGGTTTCAAATACCTAAGTATGTTGGTTGGATACTCTGGATATAACCAGATTTTCATTGTTGAAGATGATGTTCCCAAAACTACTTTTCGATGTCCAGGCTCCTTAGGCACTTATGAATGGGTAGTAATGCCTTTTGGACTAAAAAATGCTGGGGCAACATATCAGAGGGCAATGAATATTATTTTCCATGATTTCATTGAATCATTTATGCAGATTTACATAGATGACATAGTAGTAAAATCTGTTTCTGATGAGGATCATTTGAATCACCTCTGCCAATCATTCGAAAGAATGAGAAAACATGGCTTAAAAATGAATCCTCTTAAGTGTGCTTTCTTTGTGCAGGCTGGAGATTTCCAAGGCTTTGTGGTCCATAAGAAGGGGATCGAAATTAACTTGAACAAGACAAAGGCCATTATGGAGACGAAACCTCCATCAACAAAGAAAGAGTTGCAATCTCTATTAGGTAATGTTCGCGTTAAAAAGTGACGTGCGAGGGAATCGAATCTGGATTCGGATTCTCTGGCTTGAAACGATTTACTCTTTTGATTTGTTTATAAAGATGCCGCGAGCATCAAGCTTTATTATTTTCAACACAAGAAATTATGATTATGAAAAAGGGGAAAGCTGTTAATACCCTCAATTGATTATGATATGCATTACGACTAGCGCAAACTAGACGTAACGCAATGGGGAGATTCCGGGTAAGGGGGTTTGTTATATAAAGGGAATAGATGGAGCACCCTAAATATATATAGTTATCTATAGCTTTATATATGAATATGTTTGATATGTTTGTGTGTTTTAAATTGCTATTTCTATGATTGGGAAAGTTTCTCCTTTGGATTTTTAAGAAGGATAGGTTATGTGGGATCCTAGGTTAGACCTTACTAACCTTTGTACTTCAGCTTTTAGCGCTATGCAATGCTCAAGATCATGACCCGGTGCCCCTTGATGAAAAGGGCAAGATGCGTCTGCTTTGTACCACCATGGTAATTTTTCTGGTACCGGGGGTGGTGACCTTGTTTGTACAAGCGTTACCACTTACAGATTAAGAGATGTTTTTGTTTGAAAAGAGTTGGAAAAGTTTTTGATTGTATGTGATGTGATAGATGAGATACTTCTTCCATAGAGATGATAAACGTCTAAATCTCGAGGAGAAATTGATTGGATTAGGGGATGCTTTTAAGAAGCCCATGGGTCCTTGTATTGTAAGCCCAAGAGGAGGCATTCCGAGGGTCATCGATGGTCCTTGTATGAAGCTCAAGAGGAAGCTATAGGGTATGGCTGGCTTTGGCTTTAAGAGGGATTTCACCGGGAAACCATCCTTTTAGGATTTCAAGAGCAATTTCACTGGGAAATTATACTCTCTGGGTTCTATCCTAGCGCTGGTGATTCTTTGTATTGGAAGCCCAATAGGAGGCTGTTAAGAGATTTCCTGGTCTCTTTCTTGTATGATGCCCAAGAGAAGGCTAAACTCAACGAGGAGTTCTTTTGAACGAAGCCCAAGAGGAGGCTGACTCAACAGGTGAGTGTTGTCTTATATGAAGCCTAAGCGGAGGCTAAACTCAGATGAATGAGTTTTCTTATATGAAGCCTAAGAGGAGGCTGAACTCAGATGGAATGAGTTACCTTGTACAAAGCCCAAGAGGAGGCTATCTTTGTAGGGAGCCTATTGGTTAGACTAGTTGTTATGTTATAACTAGACAGTTGTATAAACAAGCGTATGAAGTTTATTCACAGGATTTTATGAAGGAAATATAAACAATGCGTGTAAAGTTTATTTACAAGAGTTTATGAAGGAAATATAAACAAGTGTATGTGAAACGAACGTTTAAAACGAGCGTAACTTGATTATTTACAAGTTTGAATTGTGTACAAGGAAGTAAGTATGTACACGAACGAGTATTTATGTACAAGAGGATGTGGATGTACATGGGATGGTTGGGACTTACACCATAAGGGAGGCCCATTGGTTTAAAAGCAGTTTCACCGGGAATAATGCTCCTTTTAATACCAATGGTATTTAATGTATATACAAGTAAAACGAAACAACGAAGTTTGTGCATATTTGAGTATTTACAAAGGTATCAGACACGTTGTAAAATTGTCGTGTACATAAAAGAATTGGGCATGTACAAAGAAATAATTATGTACATAAAAGAATGTTTTTGGGACTTACACCGTGAGGGAGGCCCATGATCGGTTAAGAAATTTGAGAGAAAACGAATTCGGTTTTATCGTTTAAATCGGATCGATCATGGAAAAAGATGTAAGTTTGATGAAAAGTTTTGAAGAATGATTTTGAAAGTGTTTTGGAAAAGTGAAGTTTACTTATAAGAAGTTTTGAAAAGAATCGGGCTTCGAAAGTTTGAAAAAATCACCTTTGAAAGTGCTTTGAAACATACTCAAATGTATCGTTTTCGGCTCGATAAAAATATAATCGAATGAAAGTTTTTCTAAAAAATTTTGACACTATCTTAAAATATACATGTTAATTGACAAGTGTACAAAAAATCACCTCAAAATGAGGAGTTTTGATTGGGTTTTGAAGAAGTCAAAGTTTGAAAAAAAAATGAAGTAAAAAATGAAAAGTTTGGCAAAAATGGTCCCAAGGCTACTCGAACCCGAGACCATTAGGCAAGGCATGGCATGAAAGACTTAAGAGTGAGCTGGCAACCGCTGGGGCGGCAATACATTCGTGTATTGAAATCAAACAATGTTATAATATTATAAACCAGATTTTTGAATTTGAAAAAAAACGCGCGCAACTTCTTCTTCTTCCTCCAATCTTCAATCAGCCATGGATTCTTTATTTCTCCATAAAATTGCTCGATGTAAACATCAAACTTGATCTTTTTAAGCTCAGGAACATGATGATGTCATTTAATTTCATTTATTTTAAGCTTAATATGATTAAATTTCTCAAGAACACGAAGAACCCTAGTTCTGAAAATCTTAATTGAAATCGTGTATGGTTGATAAATTGATCAATTGATTGAGGGTTATTGATCAGTGATAGTGCAGAAACAAAATGGCCAAGAGCTTTTTGGACTGGATGCAAGGAATCATAGAGTTTGAAGTTCGTGTTCTTACCTCTTGAAGCTGAGATCGAAATTGATGATGGAGCGTTTCCAGTTGTGTTTTGATGATTCCTATAGCACCAACGGACTTCAAGGATTGTGTGAGGATGGTCTGCACATCATGAATTAGCCTGGATCATTCCAACCAAGTCCACCTGCATAAGCTTCAAAGTGAAACTTGAATTTGATGTTAGAGGTGTTACAGGTTGAAGTTAATGGTCTGCACCATCCATATGGAGTATGTTGATGATGTTTGAATGGAAAAAACTCAACTTGCTCGAGCCAATGATCCAATTCGATAGTTAAGGCAGTTTTGGGCAAGTTTGAAAGTGTGAAATGCAAATCTGGTTTCTAGCTATTCTTGTGTTGATTTTAGGTGACAAAATAGTTCTATTAGTTGTTTATGACACATTAGACACCAAATATTTCATAGTTCTTCATAAGTTTTGAAAAATGCAAGAATTTCCAATTTGAACTATGTTACTTGAAATTTAAGAAAGAAGTGAAAAAGCTTGTTTTGGCATAGCTTTAGTGTAGTTTCAAATGGCCAACATGACCTCTATTTATAGGTCAAAAGTTCTGAATGGTAAGTGAGAAAGATTGGCTTTGGTATTTACAAGTTGCCTTAGAGGGCAACGAAGTCATTTTTGCAATAAATGCAAAAGGAAGCTTCCTTTTAACCATGGTTAATTATTCAACTTGATCTTATCCCATCAAAATTACTCTCCATCTGATTTTTTATCAGCTCTATCCCTCTTTGCAAGGTGGCATGGCTTCTAGAAGAAGAAACTCAAAAATTACCTATAATCTTGAAATTTATACTTGAAAATCAAGGATTTTGGAGCTCTATGTTTCAAAATCAAAAGCATAGATAGACACCATGGATTTGAGAGTTCTTGGACATTTTGGAAAGCTTGTTTCAAGGGCGACAACTTTCATGTTTTGAGTTTTTTCTAATTCAAAGTGGAACTATGTGAAGAAATGCCATGATGTTTGGAAAAAGTGTGAAAGTTTAACACTTGAAAAATTTTCTAAGTGTTGAAAATTTTGACTTTTTGTTGACTTTTCCAAATTTCTTGATTTTTTATGATCATGATGGATCATTTGAAGTATTTTGATGATTGAAAAAGTTTTGTCTTGAAAAAGTTGACCAAAATTCAAAGTTTGACTTTTCAGTGCAGATGAAATTTCATCAGATGATCCAGAAATTCACTGATGAATTCTGTGAACTTCTGTGATATTTTGAATCCAGAAATTAGGTCAACATGTTGTATTTAAGATATGAAGATCAATCTATAACCAAAAAGTCATTCATTGATCAGAAAATCAGTGATTGCTTATCCTCGATGAAAACCCTAATTGGTCGATCCTCGATAGATCATGAGGAAAAATTGGATATCTGAAGATCAAAGGTTGATGATTGATCAAGATATGTCAATTGAGGTGAGTAAAACTCAAATCCTAATTGATTACCTCTTGAATCAGATGAAAAATTGATGAAACCCTAATTTTGACCTGTAGAAGAAGCTACACCCGATTAATTCTGTTCTGAACTGTTAGTGATGCAATGATGCAAATGTAAGGTGGTATATTAGGTCAAAAATTGGGGTATGACAGATGCCCCTATTTGAGTTTCTTTAACCTGAGATATGAAGATAAATATCTTCGTTTTGATAGGTGTAAAGAGACTTAAATATCAGAATACATAAATTTTGGACCTAAGATACCAAAAGATGCGAGTGATGCAAAATGATCGCAATAAGATTCACCCAGAAGATATCAAAGAATGACATGGTGGGGGAAAATTTATGAGGATGACTCAGTCTGTCTAAGAAAAGAGAATCCGGTTTGTTGGGAAACAAGCAATATGTTTCACTGGGAAAATAGATTCACAAAACATGTGAATATCTGTTTCGCTTTGGGAAACAAAGAGATTACCTTCTGTCAGCCTTGTGACAATGTTTAAGGTAAATGAAAATGATATTACCAATTATCAGCCTTGTGATAGTTTATGGTAATGAGTTCTGAACATATTACCAATTATCAGCGAAGTGATAACTATAACAAGGTAATTCTTGAGAAAATTGTTTGAGTATTCAGCCTTGTGAATAACAGACGATGATGGAAACAGATCTCAAATGAGTTTCTATTTTCAAAGCTACACTCTTGCCGGGGATCTTTCTCTTGAGAAGATGCGGGCATTTTGATTGAAAATACACATGTTTTCTTTTAGACAGAAAGACAACTGCGAAGATTTCTTGAACTTTCATGATTTGAACTTGTTGAGAAAAACAATCATTTTATGATAAGTTTCAAGATGGAAAGGAAATAAGTGGCTCAGATGATGAGGGTATTGCTTATTGTTAGCAGGTAGATTTTTTCTGTGAAATCTAAACCTGAATTGGTCAGAGACGAGGTTCTATCCAGGAATGAACTGGAAAGAAAAGGTCAATCAAGACTTCGTTCCCAATGAGGAATGGTATCAGATGGGGGATAAGAGAGAAAAAATGTATTTTTCTGCTTGGGGAATAACCTACTGGAGATATAACCTACTGGAGATATAAGATATCCTTATGAGTAAATGTAACATAAACCAGTGACATGGAAGCAAACATTGAGGAATGCAGAAATGCATTAATGATGCTATTATGTATGAATGATGAATGTTATGAATGTCATATGCATGCTGACGATACTTGACAAGACAATAAAGAGGTATTTGGGAAAAGAACCACGTCACAGTTCAAACAAATACTCAGTAAAATTTGCAGCAATGTTGTAGACGTTACTGATGAAGAATCTGAGTTGCATGCTTTAAACTTTCTGAAAAAGGCATTTTGTTGGCAACTTTGTTGGGAATTCTTTTTGGATAAGAATACCGTTTTTTGATGATCTCTGCTGAGGAGAAGAAGACTTCTGTAGCAGCTGTTCTATCTTTCGGAGATCGAAACACTCGTGGAGAAAACTGTTGAAGTTCCTTCTGTGTTCATAGTTCAAAGGAAAATTTCGCTTTTAATTCAAAAAATTTGAAGTAAAAATTCATTTAAAACCTTTTTTTTTGTTTCAAAAGTGATTTTTATAAATAAAAGCGTTATTTTGCAAAACAGAATAAAGTAAGAATCGTAAACAAACAGGCACAAGGCTCAAATTTTATTGATAGAATGGTAATTAGCCAAAGGCGTGATTCCATGAGCTATTTACATGAGTTGGAAATGATAATTTATTGGGAAAAGGCTACTTTAAAAGCAAATAACCGCTATTATCCCTAACAACTTTGAATTCCAACTGTGCTTGTTGCTTCAGAAGATTTGATTGAAGATCCGTTGATGGAAGATTCTTCAGATTGACGAAGTACGGACTGATGCAGTTACTTTGTCATTTTTTGTATCCTTTACTTTTGCATAGATTGCCTTTTCAGGTTTTCAATCTATCAGGATAATTTCTGTTTATTGTCTCTAATTTTTGCCTGGACCGCCTTTTCAGGTTTTCAATCCACCGAGACGCTCATTTTTGCCTAAGCCGCCCTTTTCGGGTTATTGACTTACCGAGCTGTTCTTTTGTTTTTTTAGACAAAGTATTTATTGACTGCATCAGCGTTTACAGGATGCGGGAGTTCATCACCGTCTATGGTTGTGAGAGTCATAGCACCGCCAGAAAAGCTTCTTTTGACGATGTATGGGCCTTCGTAATTAGGAGTCCATTTTCCCCTAGAATTTGGTTGAAAAGACAGAATCTTTTTAAGCACGAGGTCGCCTTCTCGGAATTCACGAGGTCGGACTATTTTGTCGAAAGCTTTCTTCATTCTTCTTTGATATAGTTGTCCATGACACAGAGCGGTCAGGCGCTTTTCTTCGATTAAGTTCAGCTGGTCATATCTGCTTTGACACCATTCGGCCTCAGATAGCTTAGTTTCCATGAGAACTCTCATTGACGGAATCTTAACTTCTACGGGGAGCACTGCTTTTCCATGCCGTATACTAAAGAAAAAGGAGTTGCCCCTGTTGAAGTGCGTACTGAAGTACGGTACCCATGCAGAGCAAATGGCAGTATTTCGTGCCAGTCTTTGTAAGTGATGACCATTTTCTAGACGATCTTCTTGATGTTCTTGTTGGCTGCTTCAACGGCACCGTTCATCTTTGGCCGGTAAGGAGACGAGTTATGATGCTCGATCTTGAATTCCTCACATAGTTCTTTCATCATTTTATTGTTCAAGTTCGATCCATTGTCTGTAATGATCTTGCTTGGAACTCCATATCGGCAAATGAGGTTGTTCTTGATGAACCTCACAACCACTTGTCTTGTAACGTTGGCGTAAGATGCTGCTTCGACCCATTTGGTGAAGTAATCAATAGCCACTAGAATGAAGCGATGTCCATTGGATGCTTTCGGTTCAATCATCCCAATCATGTCAATGCCCCACATGGAGAAAGGCCATGGAGAAGAGAGAATGTTGAGTAGAGTCGGTGGCACGTGGATCTTATCTGCGTAGATCTGACACTTGTGACATCTTTTGACGTGTTTACAGCAATCAGATTCCATTGTTATCCAATAGTATCCTGCTCTCAAGATCTTTCTGGACATTGCATGCCCATTTGAATGAGTTCCAAAGGATCCTTCATGCACTTCATGGATTATCGTGTCTGCTTCTTGTTTGTCGACGCATCTGAGCAGGACCATGTCGAAGTTTCTTTTGTATAGAACATCCTCATTCAGGAAGAAATTTCTAGAAAGCCTCCTTAGAGTTTTCCTATCTTTGTACGATGCCCCGAGTGGGTACTCTCGAGTTTAAAGGAAGCGTTTGATGTCGTGGAACCACGGTTTATTATCGAAGACTGCTTCAGTTGCAAATACATATGCGGTCTTTCAAGGCGTCTGATACGGATCTTAGGCATATCGTTCCAATTGTTGACTTTGAACATGGAAGATAGAGTAGCCAAGGCATCTGCCATTCGATTCTGATCTCGAGGGATATGATGCAGTTCCACTTTGTTGAAGAAAGTCAACAAACGTCTTGCATAATCTCTGTAGGGAATCAAAATAAGATGATGAGTTTCATACTTGTCTTTGATTTGATTGATCCCAAGGGCTGAATCTCCATGTCAAGGATCTTGATCCTCAAGCCGATGGCTTCTTCGATACCCATAATACAAGCTTCATATTCTGCGATATTGTTGGTGCAATCAAATAGCAATATGGCGGAAAACGGGATATGAGAACCCTCGGGAGTGATGATGACTGCCCCAATTCCATTGCCAAAGACATTAACTGCTCCATCAAAGATTAAGCCCCATCTAGATTCTGGATCTGGACCTTCTTCGGGTAGCGGTTCGTCACAATCTTTCATCTTTAAGTACATAACATCCTCGTCAGGGAAGTCGAACTTGAGAGATTGGTATTCGTTGATCGGTTGATAAGCCAAGTGATCGGCGAGAATGCTTCCTTTGACCGCTTTTTGAGCATGGTACTGGATGTCATATTCAGATAATAGCATCTGCCATCAAGCAATTCTTCCTGTTAAGGCAGGATTTTCAAAGACGTACTTGATTGGATCCATTTTGGAGATTAACCAAGTCGTGTGATTGATCATGTACTGGCGGAGACGTTTTGAAGCCCATACCAAAGCACAACATGTTCTCTCGAGCATGGAGTAACGAGTTTCACAGTCAGTGAACTTTTTACTTAAATAGTAGATGGCATGCTCTTTCTTACCGGTTTCATCTTGCTGTCCAAGCACGCAGCCCATGGAATCTTCTAGCACGGTAAGGTACATGATTAATGGTCTTCCTTCGACTGGAGGAATCAATTTCGGTGGTTCTGACAGGTATTCCTTGATACTGTCAAACGCTTTTTGGCAATCTTCTGTCCACACAACCTCTTGATTTTTGCGGAGAAGCTTGAATATCGGCCCACAAGTAGCAGTCATTTGGGAGATGAATCTGGAGATGTAATTCAACCGTCCAAGAAATCCTCTTACTTGCTTTTCTGTATGAGGCGTAGGCATTTCTTGAATAGCCTTAACTTTGTCAGGGTCAATTTAATACCTCTTTGACTGATGATGAAACCTAGGAGTTTTCCAGATCTTACCCCAAAGGTGCATTTGTTAGGATTCAGGCGAAGCTGAAATTTCCTTTGTCGCTGAAACAACTTCGAGAGATATTCTATATGCTCTTCTTTAGTGTCAGACTTTGCTATCATGTCATCCACGTAGACTTCGATCTCTTTGTGCATCATGTCATGAAAGAGAGTAGTCATTGCCCTTTGGTAAGTTGCGCCTGCATTCTTTAATCCAAACGACATTACTTTGTAGCAGAACGTGCCCCATGGCGTGATGAAAGATGTCTTTTCCATGTCTTCGGGAGCCATTCTGATCTGATTGTAACCAGAGAAACCGTCCATGAAGGAAAAGACGTTGAACTTTGCAGTGATATCCACTAGCATGTCGATATGCGGTAGTGGGAAATCGTCTTTTGGACTAGCTTTGTTCAAGTCCCGGTAGTCAACACACATTCTGACCTTTTCGTCTTTCTTGGAGACAGGCACTATGTTGGCTAGCCATTGAGGATATTCAGAAGTGACGAGGAAACCTGCGTCGAGCTGCTTTTGAACTTCCTTTTTGATTTTGTCGACCATTTCAGGGTGAACTCTTCTCAGTCTTTGTTTAACTGGTGGACACTCCGGTCTTAATGGCAAGTGATGCTCCACAATGCTGGTATCTAATCCCGGCATGTCCTGGTAGGACCAAGCGAACACATCAACATATTCTTTGAGAAGATCTATCAGTTTGCCTTTGACGTTGCTGTCGAAGTGAAGCTCTGATGTTCACTTCTTTTTTGTCTTTCTCAGAACCCAAATTGATCGCTTCCAAAGGCTCTTTGTGAGGTTGAATGGTTCTTTCCTCGTGCTTAAGTAATCGAGAAATCTCATCCGGGATCTCTTCTTCAACTTCTTCCTCGGCGACTTCACTGGGGATTTCAAAGTTGGGAGAGAGCATAGAGTTATTGCTTTCAATGGATTTGTCCATCTGTTAATCTGCATATTTGATTTATGTTTGATTAATTAACTTTTGTTTTTTCACTTTTTTGGAAAATAGTTAATGTGAAAGTGGATGCAGATTATTGTTATATATATTTTTTTGAAAATTTTTATTGTGTTTTTTTAGGATTATCATTTCCAAGAAAAGGGTAAACTTGAAAAAACAAACACAAAGTGTGGAATCAAAACAACGCGTTTATGTATGATTCACAATATGAAACAGGGCCCTAAAATACAAACTCATCAGTCTTGGGCCAGACAAAGAGAAATTATTTAAAAGCTAAACCCTATAAAATATCTCTTCGCTTTGGGCGAGGCGAGAGTTCAAAACAAAAGCAAAGTTAAACTACTTAGAATTATGAACATTAGTCCGAACTTCAACAGGCTTCCAATAGTGGCGAACTCCCTGGAAGTTGAGGTACTCTGGTAATTTTCCACTTGGCTTAACCCTTGAATAGACTTTGGTCGTTGGTTGAGCAGGCTTTGAAGACTCTGGACGACAAACCTTGCCTTTCGTGTTGCTAAAGCGATCTTCTTCTGCTTGATGAACAGATCGGGAAGTGTGGGATACAGCATATGTACTTTCTATCGGCATTTGCGTTGAATTCTGGGGATGTACTCTCCAATCTTCTGAGTGAAGAGACTCATTGTCGGGCGACACTTTCCAATTCGTATCCCGAATCGTATCCCTGATCTTCAGTAATTACGTTAATGTAGTGATAGTCAAGATCTGGTTTAACAAATTTCACGGGCGTATTAAAGCAGAGATCTTCATTCGGAACCTCAATTGGTTGATGAGATCGGGAAGATGGGTACACCTCTTCTGGTTGACTAGGATACTCAAAAGAATCACCCCATCCAGTTGGCTGGATATCTTCAATTCTGATTTTTGAGCTTTCAGGCGCAGTGTATTTCACCATGTAGTCAAACTTGCCACTTGGTTCTTCCAAGGTATCCCAAACTTCAGAAGGGACAGGTGGATTTTCATTCTTTTGTAGGGACATGCCATCGAATTGATCAGTCGGAGGATAGTACGGTGGGTATGATTCTTCCTGAGACACATATTCAGAGCTGTTTAGATAAGTGCTCCACTCTTCAGATCCGGAGAGATCGTTTTCATCACCTTCATTGGTAAGAACATTAACCTCTTGAAGAATAGGGTTTAAGAAACCCCCACTGTGAAATACTTCTCTGATTGGGCGAAGTGTTTCATCCCTTTGATTATCTTTAGGAAATACTGGAGCAAAACCAAGCCCGGCCTTTGTCTCGTTGTTGACAGGTTTTATTACTTGTCCCCAACCTTCAGCATTGCCATCTTTCACTATCTGCGCTGCTTCTTTGTAAGAGGAGATAGACGATCTGCTTTTGCTTGTAGATTCATCTTCTAACGGATGTTCGTGGGACTTTGTTCCTTCAACATCGTTAGCTGTGATGAAAGAAAAACTGGATAAATGGCTTATTAGTAACGCTTGTTCTCCGATGATGGTTACTAACTTCCCATTTACTGTGAACTTTAGTTTCTGGTGGAGAGTGGAGGTCACTGCTCCTGCTTCGTGTATCCATGGTCTTCCTAGCAAACAACTGTAAGCAGCTGGCACATCCATGACCTGGAAAGTGATTTGGAAGGTATGTGGACCGATTGTCATCGGGAGATCGACTTCCCCAATAACTGACTTCCTTGACCCGTCAAAGGCTCTTACCACTATGTCATTGAACTTCATCGGTGTTCCTTTGTAAGATAAACGAGCTAAAGTCGTTTTTGGCATTACGTTTAAAGACGAACCGATATCTACTAGTACATTGGACAGAGAATCTGATTGACAAATCATCGAGATATGCAAAGCCAAATTGTGATCTTTCCCTTCCTCGGGGAGTTCTTCATCACTGAAGCTTAAATTGTTGCAAGCTGTTATGTTGCCCACAATTCCTCCAAACTGGTCTGTAGTCACGTCGTGATCTACATAAGCTTGATCTAGCACTTTCATCAAAGCTTCTCTGTGAGCTTCGGAATTTAAAAGTAGAGATTGTATTGAAATCTTGGAGGGAGTCTGCATCAGCTGATCCACAACTCGGTACTCGCTTTTCTTGATTAGTTTCAAAATCTCATCAAAATATGTGTTGACGTTGGTTCTATCAGGCGGACCAATATTTGTGTTTGAATTATCAACGGGTATCCTCATGGGGTTCTCGGGTGGTGCATTGACTGGATTTTGCCTAACAATAGGAACAACAGGCGGTTTTGGTAGCAACGGAGTATGTACTCGTCCACTTCGCGTCACTCGTCCGATCTCAGTTATGTTAACATTAGCTGGAAGAGTTGGCATGGGTTTCTCCTTCCCATCTTCTATCATAGTCGCACTATATTGATAGGGAATTGCTTTGTTAGAACTGTATGGAACAGGACCGGGTAGGCAAATCACCAAAGGACACCCTGGAATGTTTGAACCGTTATACTCAATCTCCACATGCTTGGGCATATTGAAACAGGGGATAATGACGTTTACTTCGGGATTTTCTGAGTTGATATCTGAGACTAAAAGCTCATGCGGAAAATGCCCTATTGTATTCACGTCATAGTCATTTCTGTTTCTGTAGATCTGTATGTCACCAATGTCTAGCAATCGTTGAATGTCCACTCTTATGGTTGGACATCCTCGAAGATCCCTGAAACAGATGTTGCAAGCTGCATAATCGTGTTTAGCGAAAACGCCCATTGTACTGTATGTATCATGGAGCTGTACCAAGTTTCCTCTGATCAGATTCACGTCTGTGACAAGATACCGATCTGTATTTCTTAGTATCAAATTCACTGTATGTCCACTGTGACTGGGAAGTGGATTTGCTTGTACGTTTGGATTTGTATTCTTGAAGGAAAGAAGATTAGACCTTACTAACCTTTGTACTTCAGCTTTTAGCGCTATGCAATGCTCAAGATCATGACCCGGTGCCCCTTGATGAAAAGGGCAAGATGCGTCTGCTTTGTACCACCATGGTAATTTTTCTGGTACCGGGGGTGGTGACCTTGTTTGTACAAGCGTTACCACTTACAGATTAAGAGATGTTTTTGTTTGAAAAGAGTTGGAAAAGTTTTTGATTGTATGTGATGTGATAGATGAGATACTTCTTCCATAGAGATGATAAACGTCTAAATCTCGAGGAGAAATTGATTGGATTAGGGGATGCTTTTAAGAAGCCCATGGGTCCTTGTATTGTAAGCCCAAGAGGAGGCATTCCGAGGGTCATCGATGGTCCTTGTATGAAGCTCAAGAGGAAGCTATAGGGTATGGCTGGCTTTGGCTTTAAGAGGGATTTCACCGGGAAACCATCCTTTTAGGATTTCAAGAGCAATTTCACTGGGAAATTATACTCTCTGGGTTCTATCCTAGCGCTGGTGATTCTTTGTATTGGAAGCCCAATAGGAGGCTGTTAAGAGATTTCCTGGTCTCTTTCTTGTATGATGCCCAAGAGAAGGCTAAACTCAACGAGGAGTTCTTTTGAACGAAGCCCAAGAGGAGGCTGACTCAACAGGTGAGTGTTGTATTATATGAAGCCTAAGCGGAGGCTAAACTCAGATGAATGAGTTTTCTTATATGAAGCCTAAGAGGAGGCTGAACTCAGATGAAATGAGTTACCTTGTACAAAGCCCAAGAGGAGGCTATCTTTGTGGGGAGCCTATTGGTTAGACTAGTTGTTATGTTATAACTAGACAGTTGTATAAACAAGCGTATGAAGTTTATTCACAGGATTTTATGAAGGAAATATAAACAATGCGTGTAAAGTTTATTTACAAGAGTTTATGAAGGAAATATAAACAAGTGTATGTGAAACGAACGTTTAAAACGAGCGTAACTTGATTATTTACAAGTTTGAATTGTGTACAAGGAAGTAAGTATGTACACGAACGAGTATTTATGTACAAGAGGATGTGGATGTACATGGGATGGTTGGGACTTACACCATAAGGGAGGCCCATTGGTTTAAAAGCAGTTTCACCGGGAATAATGCTCCTTTTAATACCAATGGTATTTAATGTATATACAAGTAAAACGAAAACAAACGGACGAAGTTTGTCTGTATTTGAGTATTTACAAAGGTATCTGTATTAGGTACAGGTAAAATTGTCGTGTACATAAAAGAATTGGGCATGTTCAAAGAAATAATTATGCACATAAAAGAATGTTTTTGGGACTTACACCGTGAGGGAGGCCCATGATCGGTTAAGAAATTTGAGAGAAAACGAATTCGGTTTTATCGTTTAAATCGGATCGATCATGGAAAAAGATGTAAGTTTGATGAAAAGTTTTGAAGAATGATTTTGAAAGTGTTTTGGAAAAGTGAAGTTTACTTATAAGAAGTTTTGAAAAGAATCGGGCTTCGAAAGTTTGAAAAAATCACCTTTTGAAAGTGCTTTGAAACATACTCAAATGTATCGTTTTCGGCTCGATAAAAATATAATCGAATGAAAGTTTTTCTAAAAAATTTTGACACTATCTTAAAATATACATGTTAATTGACAAGTGTACAAAAAATCACCTCAAAATGAGGAGTTTTGATTGGGTTTTGAAGAAGTCAAAGTTTGAAAAAAAAATGAAGTAAAAAATGAAAAGTTTGGCAAAAATGGTCCCAAGGCTACTCGAACCCGAGACCATTAGGCAAGGCATGGCATGAAAGACTTAAGAGTGAGCTGGCAACCGCTGGGGCGGCAATACATTCGTGTATTGAAATCAAACAATGTTATAATATTATAAACCAGATTTTTGAATTTGAAAAAAAACGCGCGCAACTTCTTCTTCTTCCTCCAATCTTCAATCAGCCATGGATTCTTTATTTCTCCATGAAATTGCTCGATGTAAACATCAAACTTGATCTTTTTAAACTCAGGAACATGATGATGTCATTTAATTTCATTTATTTTAAGCTTAATATGATTAAATTTCTCAAGAACACGAAGAACCCTAGTTCTGAAAATCTTAATTGAAATCGTGTATGGTTGATAAATTGATCAATTGATTGAGGGTTATTGGTCAGTGATAGTGCAGAAACAAAATGGCCAAAAGCTTTTTGGACTGGATGCAAGGAATCATAGAGTTTGAAGTTCGTGTTCTTACCTCTTGAAGCTGAGATCGAAATTGATGATGGAGCGTTTCCAGTTGTGTTTTGATGATTCCTATAGCACCAACGGACTTCAAGGATTGTGTGAGGATGGTCTGCACATCATGAATTAGCCTGGATCATTCCAACCAAGTCCACCTGCATAAGCTTCAAAGTGAAACTTGAATTTGATGTTAGAGGTGTTACAGGTTAAAGTTAATGGTCTGCACCATCCATATGGAGTATGTTGATGATGTTTGAATGGAAAAAACTCAACTTGCTCGAGCCAATGATCCAATTCGATAGTTAAGGCAGTTTTGGGCAAGTTTGAAAGTGTGAAATGCAAATCTGGTTTCTAGCTATTCTTGTGTTGATTTTAGGTGACAAAATAGTTCTATTAGTTGTTTATGACACATTAGACACCAAATATTTCATAGTTCTTCATAAGTTTTGAAAAATGCAAGAATTTCCAATTTGAACTATGTTACTTGAAATTTAAGAAAGAAGTGAAAAATCTTGTTTTGGCATAGCTTTAGTATAGTTTCAAATGGCCAACATGACCTCTATTTATAGGTCAAAAGTTCTGAATGGTAAGTGAGAAAGATTGGCTTTGGTATTTACAAGTTGCCTTAGAGGGCAACGAAGTCATTTTTGCAATAAATGCAAAAGGAAGCTTCCTTTTAACCATGGTTAATTATTCAACTTGATCTTATCCCATCAAAATTACTCTCCATCTGATTTTTTATCAGCTCTATCCCTCTTTGCAAGGTGGCATGGCTTCTAGAAGAAGAAACTCAAAAATTACCTATAATCTTGAAAGTTATACTTGAAAATCAAGGATTTTGGAGCTCTATGTTTCAAAATCAAAAGCATAGCTAGACACCATGGATTTGAGAGTTCTTGGACATTTTGGAAATCTTGTTTCAAGGGCTACAACTTTCATGTTTTGAGTTTTTTCTAATTCAAAGTGGAACTATGTGAAAAAATGCCATGAAGTTTGGAAAAAGTGTGAAATTTTAACACTTGAAAAATTTTCTAAGTGTTGAAAATTTTGACTTTTTGTTGACTTTTCCAAATTTCTTGATTTTTTATGATCATGATGGATCATTTGAAGTATTTTATGATTGAAAAAGTTTTGTCTTGAAAAAGTTGACCAAAAGTCAAAGTTTGACTTTTCAGTGCAGATGAAATTTCATTAGATGATCCAGAAATTGACTGATGAATTCTGTGAACTTCTGTGATGTTTTGAATCCAGAAATTAGGTCAACATGTTGTATTTAAGATATGAAACTCAATCTCTAACCAAAAAAGCCATTCATTGATCAGAAAACAGTGATTGCTTATCCTCGATGAAAACCCTAATTGGTCGATCCTCGATAGATCATGAGGAAAAATTGGATATCTGAAGATCAGAGGTTGATGATTGATCAAGATATATCAATTGAGGTGATTAAATCTCAAACCCTAATTGATTACCTCTTGAATCAGATGAAAAGTTGATGAAACCCTAATTTTGACCTGTAGAAGCTACACCTGATTAATTCTGTTCTGAATTGTTAGTGATGCAATGATGCAAATGTAAGGTGGTATATTAGGTCAAAAATTGGGGTATGACAGGTAAAATCAACTTTTCAAGGAGATTCATATCTAATCTGAGTGGGTGAACTCAAGCATTCTCTCCGCTCCTCCGTCTCAATCAAGGGAATTTCGAAGGGACGGCACAACATCAGGAGGCGTTCGAGAAGATCAAGGCCTATTTGATGCATCCTCCTATACTTGCACCTCCCTCTAAAGATAAACCTATGAGAATGTATATCTCTGCCTCTAATGTAACTATAGGTAGTATGTTGGCCCAAGAAAACAATGATGGCGTCGAAAGAGCCATCTATTATCTTAGTAGGGTCCTAAATAAAGCAGAGACTAGGTATAGTTGTAATACGGTGAACTGACTTTGAGATTTTTGTATCGCAAATGTGCGGATAGCAAGAGTCGCCACCGACTTTTCTTTTATCCAATTAAGGGAAGGTAAAAAGTATAGAAAAAGACCTTCGTTAGATTACGAGTAAGGAGAAGGTTATGAAAAGGAAGGTATTAGCACCCTTTTCATCCGTAGTTATCTACGGGCTCTTAGTTGCTCTTAGATCACTTTAAAATTGTGCTTTCTGTGTGTTTGAAAAAATGTTTTGAAAAGGCATTTCACTTTGACTTTGTAATGATTCACGTAGGAATGTATACAAAGTGTTCGGAAATGTTTCGTTTTGAAAAGAGTTTGAACTTTGACAAAAGTGTGAGGTGTGAAAAGTGTTTTGATAGAGCAAGAACTAAAAGTCTTATTACCTACTCAGAATTGGTCGTTTTTGTGTTTATTTTACGTTCCTTTAGAATAGTGCTATCCATACCATTAGTTGGTAGGTAACCCTATTCGTTGGATGTAAGCGGGACATTCGAAGGGACATCGGATGGTCATAGAAGGCAACTTGTAGGAAGTATCCTAGCACATTCGAAGGGACTATCATCATTTTTCGTAGGCGACAATCGAGGGTCAAGATCATGTATTTGTAGGCGACATCGTGGGTCTATGATCTTTGTATCGAAGGGACTATGATGATTTGTTTTGAAGGCAACGGTGCTAGAATACCTCTACGTTCGAGGGACTTGACCATTTGAATTCGTAAAGGCAACGAGAGAGAATTACCCTAAGGGGTGCATGTGTGATGAAAGTGTGTTGATTCAGATACATGTTATCTTGAAAATTAGAGTGAGCTATGTTCAATTTTATCTTGCCATACACACCTAAGTACTAACAGTTTATAAGATGCGGGAAGTAAATAGCGGAAATATAAAGTGCGGAAAGATAAATCCTATGCTATTACATGGCTTTGGGGCAGATACATAATTGAAAAATGCGGAAAATAAAAGTCCTAATTAAACTATTACATCCCATAGGCAATTACATAATATGAAAAGAAAGCGATAAAATTGTCGAAGCAGGATAACACGTGAACAGATGAAAAATCGGAAATCGAAATTGCATAAGAGGAAAATGTTAGTAAAAATAATAATTTTTGAATGAGAAAAGGCTTTCATGCTAGAAATAACATTAATATGCTAAAATCATTTTTTGGGATTTTTTGGAGTTAATTTAATAATTAAAAATCAATTAAAAGTGATTTAAATGATAAAACAAAAATTAAACAAAATAGGCATGCAAAAATAATATTTTTAATTTTAAAAATTAAATAAACATTTTTATGATGAGTATGCAAAAGATAAATATTTTTGGTATTTTTTAAATGCATGATAAAAATTATGAAAGATAAATTAAATAGGATGAAAATATTAAAAGAAAATAAAATAAGAAAATAGTAAGAAAACATGTTAGTTTGTAAAGAAGCAAAAATAAATGGTCTTGCCAGGGATCGAACTGGTGACCTTGCCTTCACAACCCCACGCCTTGACCAACTGAGCTGGCTTGCACGTGTTTGAAAAGCGGAGGCGAATGGATTTTGGACGAGCGTGTCGCTCACGATGGTCGGATCACGCGCCAAGCATCGTCTTCTTCGTTTTGAATTTTTGAAAAGATAGCGTCGGCCTCAGTGCGACGCTATAGTCCCTGCAAATCTCAAAATCAAACACAGGCAATATAAATGACATTCAAAGGCATGGTTCGATTGGAAACATAGTCTTGAACACGATGGTGGTGGTCTTTTGGTCCAATTTTTCCGTTTTAAGGAAGCCCTAATTCGAAACCGAAAACCCTAGCAATGGTAACTCGTGTTTTAGGCCATGGAAATTCAATCAAACTACCCAGAAAGCTTCCAAGCTTCGTTCTAAACACAAAAACAACAACAAAACATGTTAATAATGCATGAGAATTGAAAATCGATTTTGGAAAAGGAAGAACAAACCGAAATCGGGATTGCTTGATTCTTGATGGTTTTGTAACTTGTAAAGGTATGGATCGACTCTAAACAACCCAAGGAACACGATGGAATGCTCAAAACTGATTGAAATCACTGAAACCAAGGCTGCAGATTGCTTGAAGGTCACGAATTTTTTGACTTTAGGTTAGGGTTCTTGAGGCAATTTTTCTGTTTCAATTCATGTGATATGCATTGTATATTTACAATGGATGGAAATTGAGCTGATTTGAGGAACAAATAATGGTTAATCAATGAAAAGATCATTTGATTTTGTACAAAATTAAATCTTATCTTTTTTGATCAATTTCAATCAAATTCTTGCCAAATCCATGATAAATTCGAAATTTGTCAGCCTTTATGGGTTACTTGGATCCCAAGAATGAGAGAAAAAATCAATTTGCAATTAATTTTGATTTTATACTTTATGTTTGAATTTAATTTGTATTTAAATGAATAAAATCCAAATTAAATAGAAAAATAAAGTTAAAATTCGTGGCATTGGGCTTGGATGTTCCAAATTGTGTAAGGAACAAGTTTGAATGAAGAAAAACTAGGCCCATTTGCAAAAAATTTGAGTTTTACAAGTATCTCTCTTTGTGCACTTCTTCAAAATTGCCCAACTTGCACAAGGTGTATTTTGCTCAATTTTCCATATTTTTGAGTGTTCTTGGACTTTTTAGAAAGCTCTAAGAGTCCTCTAACCAACCTCTTTGGTTTCATCTCAATTGTAGTTTCCATGCTCAATATATCTTCAAAACAAAGAGTTGAGTTTTTGTTGACTTTGAAAAGGACCTGTAATGTTTTGATCCATACCTTCCAAATGAAGCATTTTTTGAACAATCTTGTGAGACATGAAGTTGTAGAGAATTGAATTTCCTTCAAAACAAGAGGTGGTGGAAAACTTTCTGAGTAAGTTTGAAGAAGTTATGCTCAGTCAAAGTTTGGTTGACTTTTCACTGAGAAACCCTAATTTAGAAAGTTTGACTTTTGAGCAAATCTTGAGTTTTCTTGATGAATCATGATCAACCCTTGATCAAATGATGAATATAACTTCAAAATGAGGATGTTGACCAAAAATCATGAAGTTTGACTGTATGTTGACCACAGTTGACTTTTTGTCCATCTGATGTTCAACCATCGAGCAATGCGAGGAAACTTGACTTGTGAGGCTTGAAACTTGACATGGAGAATCTTTGAAGCATATGAGGAGGCATGATGACCATTGGAGATGTTGGAAGTCCATCTGGATCTGAGAATTACCAAACCCTAGTTTGGGTTGATTGTCTAGGAGAGGGTTTGTCTGATTAACCCTTGAGGAATCCTTGAGCATGGATGTAGGAAATGTCTTGAGAAATAGGAGGGAAAATTTTGGGGTATGACAGCTGCCCCTTTTCAATCTTCTTGTACTGGAAGGGTTAGATTGGCGTGCTTGCCTTTCGTGACCTGGAGGTGAAGATGATTGAACACTCAATACACACAATTTGCACTCGCTGTTGGCTGATGATGCGGGAATGGGCTTATAGATGCCATTTGGAGGAGTCGGAGACTTCGCTGGGGAATGAGTCGTACACTAGACTCGAGATGTCTCCTGGATAGGAGAATTTTCGGAGATGGGCTTAAGATGCATCTGAAAAGATCGATGTTGGGGAGTGAGTCGTACGCTAGGCTCTGTAAACGTTTCTGGAAGTGAAAGGAGATGGGCTTAGGATGCCATCCGGAGGGAGTCGTACGTTAGACCTCGTGCTCATCTTTGAATGAAGTTATTGGTTTGTATTGGTTTTTAAACCAAATATGCGACGATACGAAGGTGGAGAAATGTTGACAAGTAATCGGAGATGGGCTTAAGATGCCATCAAGGCAAGCGAGTCGTGGGCTGAACTCTGCGATTCTTTGATAATAAGAAGGAGTCAGAATAGATCTTCGTGTTGATTACTCTGAGGGGATAGTAGTTGGCAAAATGTGGACAACATCCCTGTTGTGCTTCGGGTATTGATCCAATGCCTGTTATCGGAGGATAACTTGTGATCGTTCAGATAGTTTTCCCGTCTAGCCGAGCATTAATCACGGATCATTGTCGGAGGACAACAAGGCGATCGTTCGAGATATTTTTCCGTCGGCTTGGGCATTAATCTGGACCGGTTGTCGGAGGACAACTAGGTGATCTTTGAGATAGTTCTCCGTCGGATTGGGTGTTAATCTGGACTGTTTGCGTCAGAAGTGATTTTCACCTGTTTTGGAGAAAACAAGAGAAACTTTGATAGAATATTGTTAGTCTTATGCAAAGTATGATGCATGACGATGTATGAATGACATGTGCATATATTATGACTTTATGAGAAATGTATGAATGATAGATGTTGTGGTATTTCAAAACATATCCATCTTGAAGAAGATGCGGATGTTCTGCTGGAGGATTCACATTTGGGGATAAAGCGGATAGAAACCACGAGAAGAAAGAAACTTCGATTCCTCCGATGCACTATCTGACCAAGTCTTGAGCCTAGATATTGGTGAGGATGGTAGAGATAGAGAGATGTGTCACTGAGGATCATGTGCATAGACCCTGCTGGGGAGTATTTGATAGTTGCCGGGAGACCGGGTTAGAAGGATCTGGGGCCCGTTGTAATCTCTGACTGGGGAATAAAAGATGTAAGTTTCCTCCGATGCACTATCTGACCAAGTTTCAAGTCTGGATACTGCTGTTGTCGGGGAGAAGGGGAATTGTTTGAGAGATATTCTGCTGGGGATAAATACCTCGGCTGGGGATGAAATGTTATTGCTCGAAGACGGGTGTAATCCGGTTAAATTGAGTGGAATCACTGCTCGGGGATGGCGTACTCCATTGGGAAGGTTTGTAGTGGCGGCAGCTTCGTGGGGATTATGCTGCGGGGCGATTGGTGACTTTCGTCGTCATCTCAATTCCTAGAGCCTGCAGTAATTAATTTTCTATGTTCACTTTTCGCATGTTTGTAAATAGATTTTTATTCTTAAATGCATATAATCATTCAAAACAAACGTTGGACTTTATGCAAACGACAACAGCAGAAATTGTAAAGAGAAAGAACTCGTATTTATTTGAAATGTGGCGTATGGCCAAGTAGTTTGTACACAAGAAAGGTAAAAGCTATGCGGAAACAATCTCGTTAAGTTCCAACTATGCTAGTACTCATATATTTCAACTATCTCATCTTTCTTGGTCGGTGAAAATGAGTGAATTGATTTTGCCATTTGACTCTTGAATCTTGATAGTAATGCGGAAGTAGATAGGTGATCGGGCGAGACATAGTCGTATGCTTAAATCCTAACTTTTGCCTAGACCGCCCTTTCGGGTTTTCGGTCTGAGATACCCTTTTTGCCCAAGCCGCCTTTTCGGGTTTTCGACTTGCGGGTGTCGTGTTTTGTATATATCCTTAACTTTTGCCCGAACCCTTTTGGTTACGGGATGCCATATTTTTGCCTAGGTCGATCGACCTAGCGGGTCTCTTTATCGTAGTATTTTTTACTATGTGCGTTCACGGGGTGTGGGCGTCCTCACCATCCATGGTGCTAAGTATCATAGCTCAGAAAATCATCTTGACTACAAGCGGTCCCTCATGGGTGGGAGTCCATTTGCCTCAGGGATCACCTTATGGAAGAATGATGCGCTTGACTACTAGATCATGACTTGGTAGACTCGATGCTTGACCTTCTTGTTAAATGCTCTAATCATTAAACGATAGATCATCCATGGCACATGGATGCGAGTCGTTCTCATCAATCAAATTAATGCGGTCAAGGCGATGCGGATCGATCATCTTCGCCTAACTCCGCGTCTGGAGGACTACGGTTGAGGTATCTGAACCTCGATGGGTAGGATTGCTTCCATGTATACAAGAGAAGGGGTTGCCCTGTTGATGTCCGTCTTGTATTCGATAACCATGAAGAAAATGGTAACATCTCATGCCAATCTTTGTAAGTCACACTCATCTTCTGTATAATCTTCTTAATGTTCTTGTTGGCGGCTTCCTTGCGTCATTCATCTTAGGCCGATATGGAGAAGAGTTGTGATGTTTAATCTTAAACTGCGTGCAGAGTTCGGTGGTAATCTTGTTGTTGAGATTAGAGCCATTATCGTGATAATCCTTTGGAGTGCCATACCGACGGATAAGATTATGTTTGATGAATCGAGCCACAACATTCTTGGTAGCAGATCTGCGAGCGCTTCTACCCACTTGGTGAAATAGTCAATTGCCACAAGGATGAAGCGATGTTCGTTGGAAGCTGTGGGCTTGATTTCTCGATCATGTCAATGCCCACATTGAAAAGGCCAGGCTGTTAGAACATTCGAGAGATCTTGGAGTGCGTGCACTTTATCGTAATCGGCATTTGTGACAAGATCGAGCATAAGCGGTGACAATCGACTTCCATGGTGGACCAATAGTAACTTTGTTCTCAAAATCTTCTTAGCCATGGTGTGTCCACTAGAGTGGGTACCAAATCGCCGTGTAACTCTTCCATGATCGTTCCATTTGTTTCAGGTCTACGGGTAAACACAATCGTGGTTGCGCTTGTATAAGATGTCATTCTTTGAGAAGAATTTGGATGCAAATCTTCTCAAGAACTTCTTATCGTTGTGGATGCTTTGGTATTCCTGAGTCTCAAGATACCTTTTCACGTCGTAGTACCAAGGTTTCTCTTACGTATCAAGCTCATAACAATATCTTTGGTTCAAACTTCTCAATGATAATCAGGGAGCCTCGTTGTCCCATCGACCTTGAACATGGAGCGATATAGTAGCCAATCGTCATGTGATTCTCTTCTCGTGGAATGTGATTGAAAGTGATCTCTTCAAAATAGGATCAAACTCAAACATGCTCTCGATATGGAATGAGATTCGGATGCTTAGTATCCCACTCGCCCATAATCGTGATCACTAAAGGAGTCTCCATACACTTGTAAAAATTGATTCTTAACTCAATAGCGCTTTAATACCCATGATGCAGCTTATTCGGCCATGTTATTGGTGCAATGAAACACAATCTGCGGTGAAAGGCGTATGTCCTTTGTAGGGGATGTAATGATGGCGCCAATGCCAATGCCAAGTGCGTTTGAGGCTCCATCAAAGACCATGGTCCATCGGGATCCTTGTTCGGGTCCTTAAATGCAGGTCAGGTTCTTACGCAATATGTAACTAACAAAACATCTTCATCTGAGCTGCATGGTAGTCATCTCGGCTTGATGAGCCAAATGATCGGCTACTACACTTCCTTTGTTAAGCTTTAGAAGTGTCTTTGGATGTCATACTCGGTCAAGATCATCGCCATCTTGCTATTCTTCGAGGAGAGTTGGTTTCTCAAATATGTATTTTATCGGATCCATCTTAGAAATCAACAAAGTAGTGTGAGTCAACATATCTTGTCTTAGTCGTGAGCAAGCCAAAGCATTGCAAGTTTTCTCATTTGTGAGTATCTTGTTTCACGATCGGTAAACTTTTGCTAAGGTAGTATATTGCATACTCTTTCGACCGGACTCGTCATGTTGCTGACACACACCCCATTGATTCTCTAACAACATCAGTACATGATAAGAGGTCTTCCTTGGTGGCATCGGGATAGGAGGATTACATGGGTACTCCTTGATTTTTCAAAGCGATCGGCAATCGTCGTTCCATTCCACTACTTGATGTTTCTTTAGTAACTTGAAGATTGGCTCACAAGCGATTAGATATGCAATGAATAAATGTAATTTAATCGGCGAAACCTCGACTTCCTTCTCGGTGCGGGGGTGGCATCTCTGAATAGCCTTAACCTTGGCGGGGTCAACTTCAATACCTTTTCCCGACACAAACCCTAGGGTTTACGGATCGACTCCAAGGTGCACTTGTTGGATTAAGTCTCGATCTGTATTTCTTGATCGGTCAAATAGTTTACTGCAGATGACCAAGATGTTCTTCTTGAGTTTGGGATCGAGCTATCATGTAAATCGGCGTAGACCTATCTCGTGATGAATCATGTCATGAAATAATGTCACCATAGCACGCGATAAGTGGCACCCGTTCTTGATCGAGCGGCATAACCTTGTAGCGAAAAGTGCCTTGTGTAACAAAAGTAGTCTTCTCCATGTCTTGAGGGCCATTTTGATCGATTGTAACGGAGAAACCATCCATGAAGGAGAAGACCTTATGTTGGGTGGTGTTGTCAACGAACATCAATATGAGGAAGTGGAAAATCGTCTTTCGGACTCGCTTTATTGATCCACATAATCCACACATTCGTACCTTGCCATCCTTCTTGGTTACAGGCACCACATTTGCAATCCACTATGGATGAAGTAACGACTAAAGCCGTTGAGCCTTCATAACCCGGCTTTGATTTTCTCGACATCTCGGGGCGCGTCGACAAACCTTACATTTCTTTGGGAAAACCTTCTTTTGTCGATGGGGTGCACCATATCAATGTCTAGACGACATGTCTTACGACCAAGCAAAAACCTCAATATAATCTCGTAGCATCTGAACCAACCTTTCTTTAACAACTTTCTCAAGACCCGCTCTATCTTGATCTCTTTTACGTCTTCGATTACCCAATTCACAACCTCGACTTGCTCTTCGTGTGGTTGTATAACTCGTTCTTCTTCTTGTGCGATCGACAAGTTCTCACGGCACTTCACAATCTTCCTCACTTTCGTCTTGGCTTGGTAGATCGGATTATTGAAGTCATATTTAGCAATAGCATAGTTATCAACGAGATTCGGAGTGATTACTGCGATTGTATCACGTGGGTGTGTGTAAGAAACACATAGCTTTTTGAAGGGGTGATAAAATAAAACAAACAACAATTGAACGCAAAAGTCCAACGATTTTATTGAATGAAAATATGCAAATGACGAGATAATAACCCTCACAAGCGAGCCATGATGCCGGGCAAGGCACTAGGCTTTAGAGTTTATTGAAACATAGAAAAATACGAAAAGAAAAACAAAAACAAAAGCAATTACTCTGTCTAAAGGAGATTGGTATGGCGTCTTGATCTTCCAATTCTTTGAGTGGTTCGGGAGTTGGGAAGATCCATTTCTTGATGTCGAAGTCGTTGTCGTGTCTTCTATAGCATGGATTCCACTCTCGCGATGCGGAAAGGAAGTTGGCCGGCAAGTTCGCGGCGTATCATCTTCTGTCCTCGATGGTGAAGCCTAAACCGTCTTGTTAGATTTGAAAGGAAGATCGGGGCGACCCCAAATAGTACTATTTCCTTCTTCACTGCAGCTTGAGCATCCTTGGTGATGCCATCCTAAGCGGGACTTGCGTAACCGGGAGTGACGGGGAGGTCAGCAGGCACGACTCGGGGATTGTTTCAAAAGCAGCGGGTCTCGAAGAATTCACCCTCCATCTTGAGGTATCGGAATGATGAGATGGTGACCATATATTCTTCTTCACCACATCTGTAACAACTTTCCCTTTCACGGGTATTTGACACGATGCAAGGTAGAGTATGTTTTGCCCTGTATCAAGGGCTTCCAAGTAAGCAAGAGTAAGTTGGACGGATGTCCATAACAAAAGTGGAGTCAAAGTCGGGAACCGACTTTGGCAGTGAATGAGCTCTCAACCGCTCTTAGAACCATCAAAAGCTCTCACAATAATGTCCTTTGGTTTGAGACCAATCCTTCAACATTAAGTCGATCAAAGGCAATCTTGGTGGGATGTTCGAGAGTAGAACAGTATCCACAAAACATGAGACAATGTAATGCCCTTGCATTTAGAGAGATGTGCAAGGCTTTGTTGTGTTTCTTCCGGAAGAGTCGGATCGACATCGAGAAGCCTAGGCCGTTGTTGGCGGCCAGGCTAGCAATACAAACTTCAAGCGGTCGTGTAGTGTCTTGCGATGCGTGAGCATTATTGAAACTTCACCAGGCGTTAGCATGATCCTCGAGCACAAGAGCGAGCAAGCATGGAGATCTTGGATGAGTCTGTCCCACATTCCTGACATTGTAATCACTCTTCTTGATAATCTTGAATTTCCTCCATTTCTCGTTTGGAGGTGTCTTGACAACTTCCTTTGGTATACATTGACGGGATGAGTCATGGTTCTTTCCCTCTAGCTTGGGAATGGATTGAGTAGGCTGGAATCAGTTGAGTCATGATGTCCTTTGGAGGAGAGATTTGGAGAGAAAACCCTTAGGTTACGGTCACCTTACTAGATCCGGTGATGTTGTCGATATCGGGAATGGTAGCTTCAAGCGTAAGATCTTCGATTTTCGGAGGGTCTTGACACCATGATAGTAAACATCGACTCCATAGTTCCAAGGATAGCCTTGTCGGAGGAATATGGGCTAGTGCAGGAGAAATGATGAGAGGTGCCACTCTAGGCACATAATCGATGAGAAATCCTTATTGTGTTAACATCGGCATAATCTTACGGAAATCGTCACCCCATCCGGTCGCCTTAACATCTTCAATAGGAATTTTGTAGCTTTCGGGGCGATGTACTTCACCATGTAATCATACTTTCCACTTGGCTGCCCCAAGGTATCCCATGCGAGGGCTGTTTCATTCACATCTTGATCTTTAGTTTCTTAGACATGTCTTCACTGAGACTCTCCACGGTGGCAGGAATAGTATTTCACGGTTATCCATCATGCCTTTGAACCGTCTTCTCAACCAAGCACAACCATCACGTGCGGATGGGCACCGATGAGTTCTCTGGGCATCTGGATTGACGGCTTGCGGCAAGTTCTTCTCAGCGATCATCAGAGGAATGGTCAAGTCATCTATGTTGAAAACATAAGTATCCTCCTGTGACATTGGAACTTTTGTCATGGTTAGGCATGGCGCGTTGATCACATTCGGTCTCAGCGGGAGGATCAAACTCGATGCTTAGCTTGATCATATCTTGAATTTTGTTCTTGAGCCAGGGTTGTCGTGTGGTGCCTTGGGCTGTTGGAGTGGTAAGCACACTTAGCATTAGGATTGTATCTCGGAGGAGGTGTTGATATTTTGAGGATGATCCTCAAGGTAATCGACTCTGCTTTCAACATGTGTTGCAAGGCTTGCGACAATGGCATGTTGATCTTAAATGCTTGTCTTAGTAGTGCGTTACGGCTATCGTGTTGTCTCGTGAGGTTGTCTTGGCGTAGGATTAGAGATCCTGGCCCCACAGTTGAGCGGTCGGTCTTGGCTCGACTTTTCGACCATACGGCATTAGTTTCTTTCTTACCACCAAAGATCTCTTGGACATTTGAAGATGACTACATGAATCTTCCACTCTTGATACCGCTTCGATCGCTCTCTGTCAATATCATCTCGGTGAATCCGGTGAAGAGTTTCAATCGGATGATTGAAGAATGGGCTGTCGGTGTTCCCATAAACATATCAACCAACTCCTATTGGACAAGGGTGGTTGAACTACGCCTTCTAGGTCTCTCCATTTCTAAGCATACTCTTTGAACTTCTCATCACGACCCATAGACATGCCACAGTTGCATGCGAGTGGGTGTCAATTCGACATTATACTCATCTTGCGTAGAAAGCATCGCCAAATCACTCCAAATGCAGATGCGGTCATTCTCTGGTGATAATACCACTCCAATTGAGTTAGGACAAACTCTCTTGAAAATAATGCATCCTGACTTTACATCATCGATGTGGGGTTGATCTTCTGAACATAGGACTTTAAATGTAGCTTCGGACAGGACATGCCATCATACTTGGCAAAAGTTGGAACTTTGAATTTGGAAGGAATCACAACACCGGGAACAAGACTTAGATAATCAAAATTCAGCCCGGACATCTTCAGATTTTCCACAGCATTCAGACGGTCTTCAAGTTGCTTGTACTTGACACCTTCATAAGAGTACTGGCTATAGTCGGAGCGATCCTCTCTCTCCTTCTCAGGCTCGCGCTGCTCATCTTCATTACCCTTGACACTCCCCTCATTCTTAACACTTCCTTCAGAGAGCTCTATTCGACTGACCACTTTAGGACCACCCTTGTAACGTCTGCCCATGTTGAGAAGACCAACAACCTTCTTCTTCCTGTTGATGAGCTTTTTCGGATCCTATTGGCCTTGGACCAAGCTAGTGAACATCTCCACGGGCCGAGCATTACGAGCACAGAGATCTTTGTGTTGTTCAAGAGCCATTTATGCTAAAATAAATAGCGAGAGAATGAGAAAACCAATCTTCAATGTACCTGTTATGAGATGTTATGCCATGATATGCGATGTTTATGCAGATGCAATGCAATGTTTTCAAGGACCTTAGGAATTTAAATTTGTTAAACAAGCAATGAGCAAACATTTATTAGTTCTCTTTTTATTCTTTTTCTTTTTTAAGTACAAAAGATAGCTCAGAAAAATAAAAGAAAAGCATAAAATCCTAAAGCTCTAAGTCTCCCATGGGCGCTTTCTCTTGGTGCCGAGGTAGGCATTGATGTTTCGCTCCTCGTGAAGTAGCTTGGTCAACTATAGTACCTTCTTCTCGCTTGCATAGCACTGAGCTTCGAATATATCCCTTTCTTCTTTAAGCTGAATCCAGGATCTCTTCAAGTCTTCAAAATTAGTAGGCATGTCAGGATGGAGAACGGTATAGGATTCGTCACCTATAGCAACAGGTTCCATAATTACGGGTAAAACAGGCGTGAATGGCATCATGAGGTTTTGAGCTCGAGCTCGCACCCATTTGAGGTAAGGTTCCCAAGGAATGGAGTTACGGTGCCCCAAAGTCTTAGTATCGAGTCTTCTTTACCATGCCCAGCGTGTATGAACCTTCGTCGGTAATTTTGGAGATCGTGGTTGTAGTCGAACACAATATCTTGGAGAAGCATATCATGTGGACCATCTCTTGAGCAAAACCAAGCGGCGTAGAGCAAGAGAGGGTTGTAAGTAATACCTCCCTTATACCAAGGAGTGGTACATTAGGGAATTCTCCTGCTCAATGAATGTGAAATCCTTTTGAGAGAAAAGATTCCAACGGACATCTGAATGAGAGAGTGACATTAACCTTTGAGACCACTTCAACCTTTGCTCGTTCTTCAAAACTGATAGAGGAAGGTGCGAAATAAACCACCTGGAAAGTAATGGTATACAACACATGAGAGTTCCTTGTCTCTTAGTAGTACGAGCGTGGAGAGAATGTAGAATGTCTCCAAGTAAAGTAGGCCGCAGGATTACGGGTGAGAATAACTTGATGGCGTTGACATCTATGAATTGATCCGAGTTAGGGAATAGAACCAAACCATAGATTATCAAGGCCACAATGTCTTCGAATGCATGGAAACTCATAACTTTGAGGAATTCTCGGGCTTTCTTAATCAGAAACTTAGTAAGTAAACCCTTAACTCCGCTTCTAGTTTCCCAATTGGCTTCAATGTCTGAGCGCTTAAGATGTAAGGTTGATGCAATGTCTTCGTACCTAGGAACCTTTTCTAGACCCGATGAATGGCATTTGGTCAGAATAGGTATCCCAAGTAACAGAGAACTCTTCCAAGGTAGGAACCAATGATAATCTGGAATTTAAAGCAATGGTGTTTCGGATCGAAGAAGCGGAATAAGGCGTGCATCATATCTTCTTCAAAACCGGAGATAACCAAGTCAAGTAGATAACCATGTCTTTTGATGGGCGAGCATGGTGAGGAATTTAAACCAATTCTTTGGTGAGAAGGTATACCCATGAAGTTGATTCGGATAGTCTTTCTAAAGCCATAATCCCTACAAAGCAGAGCAAAGATAAATCCCTAGGTCCTTGAAATAGTTAGAAATGATATGCAATGTTATGATGTTATGATGTCATGTTTAGCACACAAACAATTCACACAATGAGCCTAGGTTTAAGGCTTGCATGAGGTATAGGTGATTACCCCACCAAAAGTTTGAGTTGGTTCATCTGTCCTATAATAGTAACGGGTTCTAGGAATCTCATATCATTGATCTTTCTCGTGGCGTTTATTTCAATCGACTACCAGTGGTCGACGAAAATATCCCAAAGTCGATCTTAATGGCGTAGCATCGGTATCGACCAACCTTAGTCTACACCAAGCCATCTCACTACCTTCTAATGGCCAAGATGGGTCAATTAAGATTCTAAAAGTTTAGTTAGTGCTTGATGACACGCCAAATACTATCCTCAACTTGGGAATGAAAGTATCGGGACATCCAAAGTGTCACACTAGCGTAGCCATCATGTTGACCGTTTCGATATCGTCTAGCAGTCATGACGATTTATGCTACTTACCTAAAGGAAGCCGGATCCGGTGTAGGATCCCCACAAATATAATACCCAAGCAACCCTTAAAGATAAAGCAAGCAAGTCAAACAAAAAGCGATAAAGATGATCTAAAAATACCTAAGGCATTCTCTCTTTTAGGGTGTCTCCCAGTAGTTGATTACATGTCTGATGGCGACTTTGAGATTTTGTATCGCAAATGTGCGAATAGCAAGAGTCGCCTGACTTTTCTTTTATCCATTAAGGAAGGTAAAAGTACAGAAAAAGACCTTCGTTAGATTACGAGTAAGGGAGAAGGTTATGAAAAGGGAATGTATTAGAACCCCTTTTCATCCGTAGTTATCTACGGGCTCTTAGTTGCTCTTAGATCACTTTAAAATTGTGCTTTCTGTGTGTTTGAAAAAATGTTTTGAAAAGGCATTTCACTTTGACTTTGTAATGATTCACGTAGGAATGTATACAAAGTGTTCGGAAATGTTTCGTTTTGAAAAGAGTTTGAACTTTGACAAAAGTGTGAGGTGTGAAAAGTGTTTTGATAGAGCAAGCAACTAAAAGTCTTATTACCTACTCAGAATTGGTCGTTTTTGTGTTTATTTTACGTTCCTTTAGAATAGTGCTATCCATACCATTAGTTGGTAGGTAACCCATTCGTTGGATGTAGCGGGACATTCGAAGGGACATCGGATAGTCATAGAAGGCAACTTGTAGGAAGTATCCTAGCACATTCGAAGGGACTATCATCATTTTCGTAGGCGACAATCGAGGGTCAAGATCATGTATTTGTAGGAAACATCGTGGGTCTATGATCTTTGTATCGAAGGGACTATGATGATTTGTTTTGAAGGCAACGGTGCTAGAATACCTCTACGTTCGAGGGACTTGACCATTTGAATTCGTAAAGGCAACGAGAGAGAATTACCCTAAGGGGTGCATGTGTGATGAAAGTGTGTTGATTCAGATACATGTTATCTTGAAAATTAGAGTGAGCTATGTTCAATTTTATCTTGCCATACACACCTAAGTACTAACAGTTTATAAGATGCGGGAAGTAAATAGCGGAAATATAAAGTGCGGAAAGATAAATCCTATGCTATTACATGGCTTTGGGGCAGATACATAATTGAAAAATGCGGAAAATAAAAGTCCTAATTAAACTATTACATCCCATAGGCAATTACATAATATGAAAAGAAAACGATAAAAATTGTCCGAAACGGGATAACCTGTGAACAGATGAAAAATCGGGAAATACGAGGAAATTGCATAAGAGGAAAATGTTAGTAAAAATAATAATTTTTGAATGAGAAAAGGCTTTCATGCTAGAAATAACATTAATATGCTAAAATCATTTTTTGGGATTTTTTGGAGTTAATTTAATAATTAAAAATCAATTAAAAGTGATTTAAATGATAAAACAGAAATTAAACAAAATATGCATGCATAAATAATATTTTTAATTTTAAAAATTAAATAAACATTTTTATGATGAGTATGCAAAAGATAAATATTTTTGGTATTTTTTAAATGCATGATAAAAATTATGAAAGATAAATTAAATAGGATGAAAATATTAAAAGAAAATAAAATAAGAAAATAGTAAGAAAACATGTTAGTTTGTAAAGAAGCAAAAATAAATGGTCTTGCCAGGGATCGAACTGGTGACCTTGCCTTCACAACCCCACGCCTTGACCAACTGAGCTGGCTTGCACACGTGTTTGAAAAACGGAGCGAATGGATTTTGGACAGACGTCGCTCCCTGATGGTCCAGATCACGCGCCAAGCATCGTCTTCTTCGTTTTGAATTTTTGAAAAGATAGCGTCGGCCTCAGTGCGACGCTATAGTCCCTGCAAATCTCAAAATCAAACACAGGCAATATAAATGACATTCAAAGGCATGGTTCGATTGGAAACATAGTCTTGAACACGATGGTGGTGGTCTTTTGGTCCAATTTTTCCGTTTTAAGGAAGCCCTAATTCGAAACCGAAAACCCTAGCAATGGTAACTCGTGTTTTAGGCCATGGAAATTCAATCAAACTACCCAGAAAGCTTCCAAGCTTCGTTCTAAACACAAAAACAACAACAAAACATGTTAATAATGCATGAGAATTGAAAATCGATTTTGGAAAAGGAAGAACAAACCGAAATCGGGATTGCTTGATTCTTGATGGTTTTGTAACTTGTAAAGGTATGGATCGACTCTAAACAACCCAAGGAACACGATGGAATGCTCAAAACTGATTGAAATCACTGAAACCAAGGCTGCAGATTGCTTGAAGGTCACGAATTTTTTGACTTTAGGTTAGGGTTCTTGAGGCAATTTTTCTGTTTCAATTCATGTGATATGCACTGTATATTTACAATGGATGGAAATTGAGCTGATTTGAGGAACAAATAATGGTTAATCAATGCAAAGATCATTTGATTTTGTACAAAATTAAATCTTATCTTTTTTGATCAATTTCAATCAAATTCTTGCCAAATCCATGATAAATTCGAAATTTGTCAGCCTTTATGGGTTACTTGGATCCCAAGAATGAGAGAAAAAATCAATTTGCAATTATTTTTGATTTTATACTTTATTTTTGAATTTAATTTGTATTTAAATGAATAAAATCCAAATTAAATAGAAAAATAAAGTTAAAATTCGTGGCATTGGGCTTGGATGTTCCAAATTGTGTAAGGAACAAGTTTGAATGAAGAAAAACTAGGCCCATTTGCAAAAAATTTGATTTTTACAAGTATCTCTCTTTGTGCACTTCTTCAAAATTGCCCAACTTGCACAAGGTGTATTCTGCTCAATTTTCCATATTTTTGAGTGTTCTTGGACTTTTTAGAAAGCTCTAAGAGTCCTCTAACCAACCTCTTTGGTTTCATCTCAATTGTAGTTTCCATGCTCAATATATCTTCAAAACAAAAAGTTGACTTTTTGTTGACTTTGAAAAGGACGTGTAATGTTTTGATCCATACCTTCCAAATGAAGCATTTTTTGAACATTCTTGTGAGACATGAATTGTAGATAATTAAATTTCCTTCAAAACAAGAGGTGGTGGAAAAATTTCTGAGAAAGTATGAAGAAGTTATGCTCAGTCAAAGTTTGGTTGACTTTTCACTAAGAAACCCTAATTTAGAAAGTTTGACTTTTGAGCAAATCTTGAGTTTTCTTGATGAATCATGATCAACCCTTGATCAAATGATGAATATAACTTCAAAATGAGGATGTTGACCAAAAATCATGAAGTTTGACTGTATGTTGACCACAGTTGACTTTTTGTCCAATACAACTGATTTTCAACCATCTGGGCAATTGCCTGAGGAAACTTGACTTGTGAGGCTTGAAACTTGACATGGAGAATCTTTGAAGCATATGAGGAGGCATGATGACCATTGGAGATGTTGGAAGTCCATCTGGATCTGAGAATAACCAAACCCTAGTTTGGGTTGATTGTCTAGGAGAGGGTTTGTTTGATTAACCCTTGAGGGTTGTAAGTAATACCAAGCAGTGGTACATTAGGGAATTCTCCACAACGCTCAATGAAGGTGAAGTCCTTTTGAGAGAAAAGACTCCAACGGATATCTGAATGAGAGAGTGACATCAATCTTTGTGACAACTTCATCCTTTGTTCGTTCTTCAAAACTGATGGAGGAAGGTGCGAAATAAACCACCTAGAAAGTAACGGTATGCAACACATGAGAGTTCCTTGTCTTTTGATGGTACGAGTGTGGAGAGAATGCAGAATATCTCCAAGTAAAGTAGGCACTAGATTGCGAGTAAGAAACAACTTGATGGCATTAACATCTATGAATTGATCCGAGTTAGGAAATAGAACCAAACCATAGATTAGCAAGGCCACAATGTCTTCGAATGCATGGAAACTCATAACTTTGAGGAATTCTCGGGCTTTCTTAATAGGAACTTAGCAAGTAAACCCTTAACTCCGCTTCTGGTTTCCCAATTGGCTTCAATGTCTGAGCGCTTAAGATGTAAGGCGGATGCGATGTCTTCGTACTTAGGAACTTTTTCTAGACTGGTGAATGGAATTTGGTCAAGAATAGGTATCCCAAGTAGCTTAGAGAACTCTTCCAAGGTAGGAACCAACTGATAATCTGGAAATGTAAAGCAAATGGTGCTTCGGATCAAAGAACTGGAATAGGACATGCATCATATCTTCTTCAAAACCGGAGATAACCAAGTCAAGCAGATAACCATGTCTTTTGATGAACTGAGCATGGTCGGGAATTTCTGAAACCAAGAAGTTTGAATATGTGGACATCAAACATATTCCTAGAATTGATAATCAGGAGGCAAATGACTTGGCTCAAATAGCCTCAGGATATAAGACATCCAAAGAAAAACTCCAATACCTCATAGAAACAAGAGGTAGAATAATGGCTACCAAATTTTCACCACTGGATCTGGAAAATTCGAAACTTGGCTATGCAAACCAGAAAGAATTCGAAGTGCTAAGTATAGATACTTTGGCAGATGCAGATTGGCAAAGTCCCATAATAAATTACTTGAAAGAACCTTCAATAAGTACGGAGAAAAAAGATCAAATATAGAGCATTGTCTTATGTGCTAATAGGAAATGAACTTTTCAAGAAAACCCCAAAAGGAATCTTACTCAAATGTCTAGGAGAAAACGAAGCGTATTTAGCATTGTCTAGTGTGCACAGTGGGGCGTGTGGGGCACATCAAGCAGGTCACAAAATGAAATGGTTGTTGTTTCGATATGGCGTTTATTGGCCCACTATGCTTAAAGACTGCATAGAATTTGCCAAAGGATGTGAGGAATGCCAAGTTCATGCAGGCATTCAACATGCTCCTGCAAGTGAGCTACATTCAATTGTTAAGCCTTGGCCTTTTAGAGGATGGGCATTAGATCTAATTGGTGAAATACGACCAACATCATCCAAAGGACAGAAATATATCCTTGTGGGTATAGATTATTTTACAAAATGGGTCGAAGCAATTCCTCTAGTAAATGTTGATCAGGGGGCTATTATAGAATTTATCCAGAAGCACATAATTTACACGTTCGGAATACCAGAAAATATTACAACAGACCAAGGTTCAGTTTTCACAGGGCGACAAGAGTCTCAAGCTCTTTGTCATCAACAGGGCTCAAGGCTGCCTGCTCATTTCGAGCACCCTCAATTTTCTTTTTTAGTTCTTCAATTTGAGACTCCAAAAACAGGATTGATCGAGCCAAAACATCATGCTTGTCTTTGGTCTGGATTTTAGCACGCTCCAATACTTCTGCTTCTTCAGAAAGTTTCGAAGTTTGGTCATATGCTTTAGACAAAGCCTCTTGTTTGGTTCGAATCTTGGCATCAGTATCATTAGCCCTAATATATTCATCGCTAACCTCATTGAGCAAGATTTGCAGATCATATATAGTTTCACTTACTTCAGATGGATAGATGCTGAGATCTATCTTAGAAAGCAACTTCGTCATCGAATAATAGGCTGCAGCGTCTTCTTTCAAAATGGTAAAAATATCAGCCTCAAGAATAGTTTTGTTAACTTGTTGAAGAAGTTGGTCAATAGAAGTAAGAGGGGCATTATCCTTCGTTTGGCTCGAATCTTCAGATTGATTTTTTCCAGAAGAAGAATCCCGTTAAGCTAGCATTAATTTGATGTATTTCAGGGGATTACTTCTTTTTAGTTCCTCTTTCTGCTCTCCAGTCAAAGATGGAGGATCTTGGTTTCTAGTGGAAGGGATTCCAGCAGGAACAGGAACCTCCACCTCCTCTTGCATTACTTCGTCTTCTTCCCCATCTGCGAAATAACGGCTCACGGTATGCGTTTCGCTTTCCTCCTCAGATTGGTTGGCAAACTGTGCCCTTTTAGGGGAAGAGTCACTAGGAATTTCGATCATAGGAGTTCTGAACGTTGTGTCTGGTTCGCCAGTTATAGGGTCCTCTGTCAAAGGAGGTGAAGTTTCTTGTTGGTCTAAGGGTTCCATAGTCTCTGCAGGAGTAGCAGCAGTGGATGAACCTTTGTTTAGGACGGCCTCATTAAAACCTTCTGGTGTAGGAGAGGCTACAGGTTTTGAAGCCTGGCCCTGAAGGGAAGGAGGATCAGAGGGAGCGACAGGGACACTCTGCGCAGAAACAAAGGATTAGCATGAAAGTAGGTCACATGGACGTAATCTTGAAAAGCATTAAGTAAGATTTACCTTTTTCCGTCAGAAGTTGCATTGCTACCAATGCTTTCCAAAATCACGTTCTTCGAAGACTGACACTTCGAAGGTCCTTTGGACTTAGGTTTGGGAGCAGTTGCATTTATTTTGCTTCCAGATGGATTGGCGAGTTGAGAGCCTTCGCCATACTTCTCTGCTTTCTTTTTCTTCTTTCGTTTAAGAGGAGAAACATCTTCACTCTTTTCTGATTCGTTCTCAGAGTGGTCACCATCGCGTCTTCGTTTCTTAGGAGACTTGGGAGGTAATCCACTCAACTGGAAAAATGGAAAGAAATGGTCAGTCAATTAAAAGAGTAATAGGAAACGAGTGAGTAAAGTATTACCTTTTTCTTTTTCTTCCTTGGGGAATCATTTTCTTGCTCAGGAGGAGGATTTTCAGTTGTGGTCATTGGCGCTTTCGAAGTAGAGGTTGAGCTTGCCTTAGGGATGACTTTATCCTTCTTCAATGTTTTTAAATCAACAGCTAGAAAGAGTGTAAGACAGTCAAGGTTAGAACGAAGTTTAAAAAGAATAAGGGAACTTCGAATTTCTTCAGTTCCGCACCTTCGCAGTTTCAAGACGTGATAGACATGGCTGACAAGTCATAGCGAAGGTGCCCCCTGAAATTGTCTAAATAACATTTAGCCCACATTACCCTTTGGGCAGGTTTTTTGGCATCATTTTCATATCTATAGCTTGCTCAAGGGGCATGGTAAACCAAGTTGGACAACAATTTCGATTGGCAAAAGGGGCCATTGAGGGGTCGAACCTATGTCTTTTAGAGAAAATCATCATATAGTTAACAAAGCATGTCTTGAAATTTTCTCTTTCATCGTTTGGGGTTAGTTTTAACAACCTAGTACCCTCAATGCTGCGGTTTACAACATCGGTATTCTCTTCATTGATTACCCCAAAGGTTGAAAGAGATGATTCGAAAGTAGCATTTAACCAAGTTGCAGTAGCCAAAAAGGGCCAGCGAGAAGCAGATTAGTGCCAGCTTCATAAGTTTTCAGTTTCGAAACTGCAGCACCTATGGTTTCAGATAGACTTGTCAGCAGTAACTCACTGATACACACCCTTCGACCATGGTGGAGCTGATTCGCAAGAGTGATGAACCTGCTAGCAACTTGTAGGGACTTACTGCAGAAGACATATTTCGATAACCATAGAGCCAGGAAGGCTATATGTTCGACGTCAGAAACTTCCTCTTCAGCAGAGTGGTAGAAATTGATGTATTTCGAGAAGCTGGCACTCTTGACATCGAAATCGATGAGGTTATCTGCATCCTCATTTGGATCAAAAGTTTCTCCAATAGGGGAGAGTCCGATGATAGCAGCGATATCGAAGAATGTAGGTGTCAACATTCCACAGGGGAGGTGGAAAGTGTTATAGGTATTGTCCCAAAAATACAGGGAGGCTAGCAAAAAGGGTTGGCTATAACTAAACCCTAATTTTGACATTCGAATAAGATTCAAAATGCCTATACTTTCCCATTCCTGGGATTTCTTATTTTCAACTATCAAAAGCCAATCTTGATATAATTGATCTGACGAAGTGTGATACGGTGAACTGACTTTTTAGTGTTTTTGTATCGCAAATGTGCGGATAGCAAGAGTCGCCACCGACTTTTATTTTTATCCAATTAAGGGAAGGTAAAAGTACAGAAAAAGACCTTCGTTAGATTCTGAGTAAGGGAGAAGGTTATGAAAAGGGAAGGTATTAGCACCCCTTTCCATCCGTAGTTATCTACGGGCTCTTAGTTGCTCTAGATCACTTTAAAATTGTGCTTTCTGTGTGTTTGACAAAAATGTTTTGAAAAGGCATTTCGCTTTGACTTTGTAATGATTCATGTAGGAATGTATACAAAGTGTTTGGAAATGTTTTGTTTTGAAAAGAGTTTGAACTTTGACAAAAGTGTGAGGTGTAAAAAGCATTTGATAGAGCAAGCAACTAAAAGTCTTATTACCTACTCAGAATTGGTCGTTTTCGTGTTGTTTTACGTTCCTTTAGAATAGGGCTATCCATACCATTAGTTGGTAGGTAACTCCATTCATTGGATGTAAGCGGGACATTCGAAGGGACATCGGATGGTCATAGAAAGCAACTTGTAGGAAGTATCCTAGCACATTCGAAGGGCCTATCATCATTTTTTCGTAAGCAACAATCGAGGGTCAAGATCATGTATTCGGAGGCGACATCGTGGGTCTTATGATCTTTGTATCGAAGGGACTATGATGATTTGTTTGGAAGGCAACGGTGCTAGAATACTTCTACGTTCGAGGGACTTGACCATTTTGAATTCGTAAAGGCAACGAGAGAGAATTACCCTAAGGGGTGCATGTGTGAAAAGAGTGTGTCGATTCGGGTATTTTTATCTTTGAAAATTAGTGAGCTAGGTTCAATTTTATCTTGCCATACACGCCTAATTACTAGCAATTTATAGGGTGCGGAAATTAAAATGCGGAATGTAAAGATGCGGAAAGGTAAATGTCCTACGCTATTACATGGCTTTGGGGCAGATACATAATTTAAACTTGCGGAAAATAAAACCCTAATTTAAACTATTACATCCCATAAACAGTTACATTATTGGAAAAAATGAAAACGGTAAAGAAACGTCTGAAGCGGAATAACCTGTGAAACGATAAGAGAAATCGGAAAATATGATGAATCGAATAAGAGAAAAAATGTTAGAAAAATGCAAGTTTTTAATTGGGAAAAATATGACATGCTGGAAATAATATAAATATGCTAAAATAATTTTTTGGGATTTTTTGGATGCAATTTAATAATTTAAAACTAATTAAATGTGATTTAAATGCAAAATTATGAATAAAAATAAATATGCATGCAAAATTGTATTTTTTAATTTTATAAATTAAATAAGTATTTTCTAAAAATAAATGCAAAAGGAAAAAATATTTTGATGATTTTTTAATGCATAAATAAAAATATGAAAAGAAATTAAAATGCATGAAAAATATTAAATAATAAGGAAATATGAAAATATGAGAAAACATGAGTTTTGTAAAAAAGAGTGTAAAACCGGTCCTGGCATGGTTCGAACTGGAGACATGTGAGAGCATCTCTGAACAGTGAACGCCTTAACCAACTGAGCCAAGTGTGCAAGCCTGTTTGGAAACGGAGTGAGTGGGATCAAAACACGCTCGCTCCCACAGATGCCTCTTGGCAGACTTCGTCTTCTTCGTTTCAAATATTTGAAAATCCAGCGTCGGCCATTGCTCGACGCTAAGTCCCTGGCAAACATCAAAAATCCAGCATACATAATATAAATGAATTCTAAAGCCATGGTTCGATTCCTGAGATCATTCCGAATGCATTGGTATAGGTCTCATGGTCCAATTTTTCCATTTATGCAAAGCCCTAAATCGAACTCAGAAACCCTAACAATGGTGATACGTGTTCCTGGCCATGGAAATTCAATTAGAGTGCCCAGAAAGCTTGCAAACACATCACTAATCACAAAAACAAACACAAAACATGTTAATAATGCATGAATAATAGAATACGATTTTGAATTTTTCAAGAACAAACCGATTTCGGATTTCACGATTCTGGATGGTTTTGATCAAAGTAAAGGTCTGGATCAACTCAAGAGGTATCAAGGAATGTGTTGGACACCTCAAAATCGATTAAACAGTGGAAATAGGATTACACTTTGCTTGTTTGCCACGGTTTTTTGAGTTCTAGGTTAGGGTTCTTGAGCCAATTTTTCATTCTCTCTTGATAGGTATGCATTGTACATTTATCTTGGATGGATTTGGAGTTGTTTTGGGAAAGAATTGATCAATAATCAATGTCAATCAAATTTGATTTTGTAGGAAATCAAATCTTCAAATTTGATTAATTCTCAATCCAATCTTGCTATATCAATCAATTTCGAAAATTGCTGGCTTTAATGAGTTGATTGGATCCCAAGGAAGAAATAAAAATCAAGTTTGCAATTAATTTTGATTTTATACTTTATTTTTGAATTTAATTTGTATTTAAATGAATAAATTCCAAATTAAATAGAAAAATAAAATAAAAATTCGTGGCATTGGGCTTGGATATTCCTAATTGTATAAGGAACAAGTTTGAATGAAGAAAAAGTAAGCCCATTTGCAAAAAAAAATATTTTTAGAAGCATCTCTCTTTGTGCACTCTTTCAAAATTTCTCAACTTGTGAATGGTGTATCTTGCTCAATTTTCCACATTTTTGAGTGTTCTTGGACTTTTTGGAAATCTCTAAGAGTCCTCTAACCAACCTTTTTGGTCTCATCTCAATTGGAGTTTCCATGCTCAATATATCGTCAAAACAAAATGTTGACTTTTTGTTGACTTTGAAAATGACCTGTAATGTTTTGGGTCATACCTCTCAAATGAAGCATTTTTTGAACATTCTTGTGAGACATGAAGTTGTAGATAATTGAATTTCCTTCAAAACAAGAGGTGGTGTAAAAATTTCTGAGAAAGTATGAAGAAGTTATGATCAGTCAAAGTTCAGTTGACTTTTCATCTAGAAACCCTAATTTAGAAAGTTTGACTTTTGAGCAAATCTTGAGTTTTCTTGATGAATCATGATCAACCCTTGATCAAATGATGAATGTAACTTCAAAATGAGGATGTTGACCAAAAATCATGAAGTTTGATTGTATGTTGACCACAGTTGACTTTTTGTCCAATACAACTCATTTTCAATCATCTGAGCAATTGTCTGAGGAAACTTGACTTGTAAGGCTTGAAACTTGACATGGAGAGTCTTTGAAGCATATGAGGAGGCATGAAGAACATTGGAGATGTTGGAAGTCCATCTTGACCTGAGAATTGCCAAACCCTAGTTTGGGTTGTTTGTCTAGGAGAGAGTTTGTCTGATCAACTCTTGAGGAATCTTTGAGTATGGATGTATGAAATGTTTTGAGAAGATGGAGGGCAAATTTTGGGGTATGACACGAAGAAAATGAGCGAAAGGGCTTAAAGTTCCCAGTGACATAGTCCATATTAAAAACGTCCCTCATGGGCTTTAACGTTTCCGTTTCACAGGTTTTTCTTTTAGGGTTTTTGAAAGCCTAACAACCGATTCATCTTCCTTAAATTTCGGAGGGGTAGATTTATTGACAACAGGTTTGGTTTCGGAGTAAGCGGGAAAAAATCCCTTTGTCTTTTCAAGGCGTTCTATAGAAATTAAGGGACCCATAACCCCCTAGGGTTTTATCAAGAACAGTAGTGGGAATGATTACCTGGGAAGCATAGATGGCCTTCTGTTCTTGAGTGAGTTTTGGAGTTGTTATGAACTCCTGATTATCAAGATTGATGATCTTGCTTACTGGTCTGAGACTGGAAGAAGAAACTTGCCTGGATTTTCCAGACTTCTTGGATGAAGGAGATGGCGCTGAAGGAGAAGACTTGTGGAGATTAAAAGTTTTTCTGAAAGTAAGAAATCTGGGTTGTTTGAAGATTGAGAGAGTTTGGAAAAGTTTGGACTTTAGAAGATGAAGTGCTTTTATAGCATTCCTCAACAGTTTAAAGGTTTTTGACCTTTGGAAAAAGGTGGAATACGTGTAACTTTCTCATTGGAAAGAGAAAAGGTGGATTTTTAAAAGTTCCTAGGGAAGTGATGTTTTTGCTACTAATTATTAGCTATAACTGCTACGATTGCACGTCTAGGTATGGTGATTGGAAATTTTGCAGAAAGTTGGACACTTATTATGACATCGTGTGCAGTGTAGTCATCATGAGTTTTGATGTTTCCGAAATTGCATGAGTAATTCAAAAACAAGTATTTCTTTATATCTATCGAAATACATGTTCTTGAGGGGTAATTTGTTAGCTGGCAATTTCGAATAAAGAGGTTATTTGGATATCAAAGGGATATTTCGAATAAACGTATAAAGAGGTTGGTATTAGTGATGACTATTGGTTAAAATATAGAACCATTGTCCTAAAAGGCTCTTCGATTTCTAGTAATGAGTGATGGACTTCGATCTGGCATTTTTTAGTGCTTAGATGTAAAGAGTTCTTTTGTGCAATGTGCAAGAATTAGAGCGGTCCAAACAGGTTATTTACAAATTTGAATCGAAGGGACAAAAAGTACTTCGTTGGCATAGGATTCAAATTTCAAATAAGGGCGCCATTCTTAGAAGACGCGTGGAAGCCAGTGAACGTAAGAAGTCTGCATGCTTCGAACGTGGCATGATTATAGAGTAAGACCGTTAGGGTCGAAATACTATAAATAGGTATTTTTATGTTAGAATTAGTGTGTGTTCATTCGTGTACTAAAAAATCTCAAAATATTCAAACTACCGTGACATAAGGGAAACGAGTTGGAAGACAAAATGTACGTACTGAACATCATGACTTTTTATAATTTAAATCCAAGTCTTTTTACATTCTTTTCGTTTTTACAGTACCCTTGCTTTTAGAATCCTTCGATTTACTTTTATGTTCTTGTTATACTTGCCTTTACATTTCCAGAAAACTTAAACACTTTTGTCTCTTCAGAAACCTCATTTTATTACTTTGTTTTTTCATTCAAGCATTCTACACTTTCAGAAACCGTTATATTTTCAGAAACTCTTTGTCTTTGTATTCAGGTGTGAAATCTCAAGTTTAATTCGAAGTCTTTCTTTATGCATTCAGTCAGTATATTTTCATAGATAATTTTAGAGAGATCTTTTAAGAGCCTTATATCCCGCATCAACACACAATATAAATTTATCAAATAATGGGTATGAACAGAGAAATGAATTATGACACATGTGTCCTAGGATCAATCTAGTTGATCCTGCAAGTAACCAATAATAACTAATAATTGGAAGACTAGCGGTTGTTTACTAGAAATCACTGTAAACAGCTGGACACAAAATGAAATGGCTTTTGATGCGCTCAGGTGTGTATTGGCCTTCAATGTTGAAAGATTGCATTGAGTTTGCTAAAGGCTGCCAAAAATGCCAAATGCATGGGGGCATACAGCATGTCCCTACAAGTGGGTTGTATTCCATTGTAAAACCTTGGCCATTTAGAGGATGGACTTTAGATGTGATTGTAGAAATAAAACCAACTTCATCGAAACAACAAAGATACATATTAGTTGGCATTGATTATTTTACAAAATAGGCCGAAGTTGTGGCCTTGACAAATGTCGAACAAGAGGTTGTTATTGATTTTACACAAAATCACATCATATGTCGGTTTGGGCTTCCAGAAACAATTACGACCGACCAAGGATCAGTGTTTACTGGGCGAAAAATGCAAGAATTTACGCAAGAAGTTGGGGTTAAGCTATTAAATTTTATTCCCTACTATGCTCAAGAGAACGACCAAGTTGAAGCGGGCAATAAGGTGATAATTAGCTTAATTAAGAAGCATGTAGGAAAGAAGCCAAGAAATTGGCATAAAACACTTTGATCAAGCTTTATGGACATGTAGGACTTCTCCCAAGGAAGCAGCAGGAGCTACTCCATTTCGACTTGCTTATGGACATGATGTTGTGTTGCTTGTTGAAATACATGTTCAAACTGTAAGAATTCAAAGACAACATGAGATACCATCTGAAGATTATTGGAAAATGATAGCAGATGAACTAGTCGACTTAGATGAAGAGAGGATGCTAGCTCTCGATTCGTTGAGAAGACAGAAGGAAAGAGTTGCCAGAGCCTATAATAAAAAGGTGAAATATAAGGTATTTACTGTCGAAGACCTAGTTTGGAAAGTGATATTACCTACGGACAAGAGTGATAGAGTCTTAGGAAAATGGTCCCCAAATTGGGAAGGGCCTTTTAAGGTAATTCAAGCCTTTTCAAACAACTCTTATGAACTTGAAGAATTAGCCCCAAATAGATGGGTTTTAAGGGTAAACAGTAACTACTTAAAAAGTACAAACCTATTCTTCAAGAAGTTACAATTTCGACAAAGTAAATGTTTGTCGAATAAAAGCTGGAGAGAGTTATGTCGAAACCAGTAAATCAGGCATGCATAAGATGTGTGCAAAAGATAAAAATGTAAAGCAAAAAATAAAAGCGCTACATTATATTTGGCTAAAAGTCATTGTTAAAACTTTACATAAAAAGGCCATAAGATAATGGTTACATTAATCAGAAATGTTGGAATTTGTTCTGGAAAGACCTTAGTTCACTATGGAGGCGTACAACATGATTTTCAAAGCTTTCTACTCTCGCCTTAAGCTCCACTATCTCTACTTCAATTTTAGAGGTAGCAGTACTAACGGTTACAGCATCCATAGTCATCTTGTGCACTTCTGTTTGAGTCGGAGCGATAACTAGGTTGAGCTCCTCTTCTCGCTTAGTGACAAGTTCCATTTCTTCGCCTAAAGCGGTCATTTCCTTGGACAATTCGACCATTTGAATACGTATTTCAGCAGCTCTTTTCCTTGTAGGAGTTAGTTCTTTCCGTTTCTGATTAATTTGTACCATTAATCCTTCAATTACTTCTTTGGCCTTTACCACCACATTCACATTCCCCTTCACCAAAGCTTGTTTCTCCTTGACCAGTGCTTCATTCTTCTTTACACAATTGACATTTTCAAGTAAAGAAAGAAGAATTTTCTCAAACATTGTCATCATGAGTTTGGATGACTCAGAAGTCTCAAGGCCCTTCATCTGAGTAAGAGCATCTAAAATTTCTGAGCCAAGAGTTGAGCCTTCATGGAGAAAATGAGGCATATCAGGGCTCAAAGCGTGAGTTCAAATTTTGTCTGTCAACTGCTTAACTTTTGTATCCTCAAGCCCTAGTTTATCATTGTGAGTTTGGGACTGGTTGGAACCAGAAGAGAGAGTATGAGTATTTACGAAGTTGCACAACCTTGCTAGTGCTTCCAATGTAGAAGCGTCAATATCTTCTTCTATCGACACTAGCGAGTCAACCTTCTCTTCTGTAGAGGGCTTTGATGAATTGACTTTCTTTTCTCCTTAAGGGCCAGCTGAATTGGTTCTCTTTTCCTCAGTAGGATTTTGAAGCATAAGCTTAGGAGGAGGAGATCTATCTTTATTTTTAGGAGAAAGATGAAGTGTGCCTTCAGGAGGAAGATAATGTTGAGAAGTGGTGACATTCTTGGTCGCCTTTGAATCCTATAGGGAATCTGAAAGACTAGAGTCAGAGCTAGTCAAACTATAACCCTTATGTTTGGCAGGACTAGTGACCGAATCAGAGTCACTAAGAGTAGTCGGAATAGTCAGGTCAACAAACTCACCAGTGGCTACGTCGAGAGTTTAATGATGATGAGGTGAAGAAACTTATGACAGAGGAGTGTAGTCTGCCACGCTTTGTTGAGGATCAAAAGCTTCAACCTAAGGAAAACAGGACAGATGTTAGCCAGATGAATTTGGAGAACAAAAAAGAAAAAGAATTGAAACTTTTAGTAAACACCTATGGCGTTGGGATAGGATTTACAGGCTCACCCTTTTCGACAAAAGAAACAACAGTATTTCCTACTGGATTTTTAGTTTCGTCAGTTACGGGGACTTGGACCGGAGTAACGAAGGTTGTATTTATCATTATATTGTCAGTGCCTATGTTTAGGTCAGCTTCAAGATGTTTAGCCAAGAGCACTTTACCTCTCCTTTTTGTGACAAGAGGGTGATCGTCGACGTCGGTTGTTGCTTCAATTTGGTCGTCGAACTTCGTGCCAAGTGTAATACGGTGAACTGACTTTGTAGGATTTTTGTATCCAAATGTGCGGATAGCAAGAGTCGCCACCGACTTTTATTTTTATCCAATTAAGGGAAGGTAAAAGTAACAGAAAAAGACCTTCGTTAGATTCTGAGTAAGGGAGAAGGTTATGAAAAGGGAAGGTATTAGCACCCCTTTCCATCCGTAGTTATCTACGGGCTCTTAGTTGCTCTAGATCACTTTAAAATTGTGCTTTCTGTGTGTTTGACAAAAATGTTTTGAAAAGGCATTTCGCTTTGACTTTGTAATGATTCATGTAGGAATGTATACAAAGTGTTTGGAAATGTTTTGTTTTGAAAAGAGTTTGAACTTTGACAAAAGTGTGAGGTGTAAAAAGCATTTGATAGAGCAAGCAACTAAAAGTCTTATTACCTACTCAGAATTGGTCGTTTTTGTGTTTATTTTACGTTCCTTTAGAATAGTGCTATCCATACCATTAGTTGGTAGGTAACCCTATTCGTTGGATGTAAGCGGGACATTCGAAGGGACATCGGATGGTCATAGAAGGCAACTTGTAGGAAGTATCCTAGCACATTCGAAGGGACTATCATCATTTTTCGTAGGCGATAATCGAGGGTCAAGATCATGTATTCAGAGGCGACATCGTGGGTCTTATGATCTTTATATCGAAGGGACTATAATGATTTGTTTGTAGGCAACGGTGCTAGGATACCTCTACGTTCGAGGGACATGACCATTTTAATTCGTAAGGCAACGAGAGAGAATTCCCCTAAGGGGTGCGTGTGTGAAAGAAGTGTGTTGATTTCAGAATATGTTATCTTGAAGTTAATGGGCTATGTTCGTTTTTAGTCTTGCCATACACGCCTAATTACTAGCAATTGATAAGGGTGCGGAAACTAAAATGCGGAATGTAAAGGCGGAAATGTAAAGGTGCGGAAAGTAAAACCTACGCTATTACATGGCTTTGGGGCAGATACATAATTAAAAAAAATGCGGAAAATAAAATCCTAATTAAAACTATTACATCCCATGAGCAATTACATTATTGGAAAAAATAGAATGATAAAATGATAAAGAGAAAATCGTCTGAATCGGATCAACCTGTACAAAAGGAAGAAATCGGAAAATGCAATATGAATCGAACAAGAGAAAAAATGTTAGAAAAATGCAAATTTTAACATGAGAAAATTAATATAGGCTGGAAATAAGATAAATAAACTAAAATAATTTTTTGGGATTTTTTGGAAAAGATTTAATAATTAAAATGCAATTAAAAGTGAATTAAATGCAAAAATATAAATAAAAATAAATATGCATGCAAAAATATGTTTTTTAATTTTATAAATTAAATAAAGATTTTTAGAATATAAATGTAAAAAGAAAATATTTTTTGGTGATTTTTAATGCATAAAATAAAAATATGAAAAGAATTAAAATGATGCAAAAATATTAAATAAAAAGAAATAGGAAAATATGAAATTTGCAAACTTGTAAAAATAAAGTGTCTGAGCCAGGGATCGAACTGGAGACACTAGCTTCAAACTTTGAAAACCAACGCGCTGACCAACTGAGCTGGCATGCCTTACTGTTTGGAAACGGAACGATTTGAAAATAACACGCGTCACTCTGACTTCCTCCTCTCGCAATTCATCGTCTTCTTCGTTTCAAATATTCAAAAGCTTGCGTCGGCCTTCCGCCAAGCCAAGCAAAATGGAAAACACAGTATACATAATATAAATGAAATCCAGGCCATGGTTCGATTCAAGACATCATTCGAATTCAATGGCATAGGTCTTATTGTCCATTTTTCTGTTGAGAAACCCTAATTGAAACCAGAAAACCTAACTATGGCATATCACGATTCCGCCATGGAAACTCAATTGGCTTGCCCGAAAGCTTGCAAGCTTGATTCTAAACACAAACAAACAATCAAAACAAGTTAATAATGCATGAATATGAAAATCGAAATTGAAAATTCAAGAACAAACCAAACACGGATTGCTTGATTCTTGATGTTTTGAATGAAGTAAATATCTGGATCGACTCGGAGATGCCAAGGAATGCAATGAAACCTCAAAATTGCTTGAGAACGGTGGAAATAGCATTGCCAATAGCTTGCTCACGATTTTTGAGTTTGGGAATAGGGTTCGAGCAATTTTTCCGTCCCTTGTGATTGATATGCATCAAGTATATATCTTTGGATGGATTTGGCATTGTTTTGGAAAGATTTGATCAATAATCAATGAAAATCAATTTTGATATTTCCATGAAAATCAAATTTTCAAAACTTGTTCAATTCAATCAAATCTTCCCATATTTGATTCAATTTCGAAATTCTGGCATTTATGGGTAATTGGATCACAAGCAAGCAATAAAATCAATCTTTCAATTAATTTTGATTTTATACTTTATTTTTCAAATTAATTTGTATTTAAATGAATAAATTCCAAATTAAATAGGAAAATAAAATAGAAAATCGTGGCATTGGGCTTGGACATTCCTACTTGCATGAGGAATAAGTTTGGATGAAGAAAAAGTAGGCCCATTTGCAAAAGATTTGATTTTTTGAAGCATCTCTCTTTGTGCATTCTTTCAAAATTGCCCAACTTGTGGATGGTGTAACTTGCTCAATTTTCCACATTTTTGAGTGTTCTTGGACTTTTTGGAAAGCTCTAAGAGTCCTCTAAACAATGTCTTTGGTCTCATCTCAATTGGAGTTACCATGCTCAATATATCTTCAAAACAAAAAGTTGACTTTTTGTTGACTTTGAAAATGACCTGTAATGTTTTGAGCTATACCTCTCAAATGAAGCATCTTTTGGACATTCTTGTGAGACATGAAGTTGCAGAGAATTGAATTTCCTTCAAAACAAGAGGTGGTGAAAAATTTTCTGAGAAAGTATGAGAAAGTTATGACCAGTCAAAGTTCAGTTGACTTTTCACCTAGAAACCCTAATTTAGAAAGTTTGACTTTTGAGCAAATCTTGAGTTTTCTTGATGAATCATGATCAACCCTTGATCAAATGATGAATGTAACTTCAAAATGAGGATGTTGACCAAAAATCAGAAGTTTTGACTGTATGTTGACCACAGTTGACTTTTGTCCATCTGTTGATTTTCAACCATCTGAGCAATTGCCTGAGGAAACTTGACTTGTGAAGCTTGAAACTTGGCATGGAGAATCTTTGAAACATATGAGGAAGCATGAAGACCATTGGAGATGTTGGAAATCCATCTTGACTTGGGAGATACCAAACCCTAGTTTGGGTTGATTGTCTAGGAGAGAGTTTGTCTGATCAACTCTTGAGGAATCCTTGAGCATAGAGGTATGAAATCTTTTGAGAAGATGGAGGGCAAATTTTGGGGTATGACACCAAGGTCTTGGGCCAGAAGGGCTTTCTTTTCTTCTTTTTCACCACTTTGTCTTGAGAAGAGGAAGTTTGCTTCCTCTTGTGGCTTTTGGATTTTTGAGAATGTTGTGGAGACTGATCATCAGGTGATGGCTGAGTATAAAAAATGTATAAGTCGAAGTCATGACATTGGTCGAAGTTATCTGATTAGACAATGCTTACCTTAGTCTTCTCAAAGCGGTGTTTCTTGTCCCTCTTGGACTTTTTGGATTTGTTGGAGGTAGCAGCCGAATCCGCTGAGTGTTTCCAACTCTAGAACACAAAAGAAACATTAGTATCTTGCAAGCCATGGAGTGTTTAATATAATGAAAATATACTTATAGAAGAATCAGTCTTCTTGAGAGAAGAGGAAATCAGTTCATCATCAAAAGGGGTATGGATACGGGTGAACTGTAAGATGTCGATCAAATAAGAAATACTGGATCATAAAATCATATGGACAGAGGTGTGAGTCGTACCTTTGAGGTCGAAGGACCATCTTTGTCAGTGGTGTCGATAGGTAAGGTCGATGGACCTTCCTGGTTCTTAATAGCAGGAGTTTTCTTTGGGACTACCTGTTCAAGAGGAATAGCTAGAAGAAAAAATAGTTGAGTCAAATACGTGTATGAGTCGAAATGAAAAAGTAAATTAAGCTTTCAAGAACTTGTTACCATTGAGTACTACAGCAAGCTCTCTCACATATTTAAGATTAATATGCAGAAAGCCTGGGTAGTTGTGTAACCAATGCTTCTTCGAAACCACCCTGTCGGCTTTCTTCTTGTAAGCATTTTCAATATTTGACCAAGAATTATACCACCAATCTGAGATAGGTGGGCGAAATGCCAATGCCTTTTTTACCAGAGGGAGTCGACATCTTCTTTCAAAGACTCCCAAGGTTGGTCGGAGACGATGTCAGCCAGCAATTCATGAGAATTAAACAAAGATTTGGGAACAATTTGAAACAACCCAAATTGTCGAGCCACCAAGTTAGGCTAATAAGCAGCCAGACCTGGATTTAGACCGACAATCACATAAGTTAAGAATTGGGGAGTCAAAAAGCATCTCTAGCAAATCAAAGATCTTTTCTTGTCTTCTTCTTCTATTGGGGGGAATAATTTGGTAAGCCATTATGGGCCACTTTTTCCATCAGCAAATGGAGCCATTGAAGGTGTAAAGTCGACCATTGTCAACATAATGTTGAACAATAGTTTGAAGATCTCAAGGTTTAGAGAGGTTGTGTCGATCAGGGTTAGTGGCAGGAGACGTTGCCAAACTATATGCATTTGATTTTGGGGGAAGGTTATTTTCCTACTTTTGAAAGGTTTAAGATCTTCAACAAAAGTGGCATTCAGCAATAATTGTAGAAGCCAAAAAGGACCATGGATCAAAAAAAGTTTCACTTTGGATTCTTAGGGTCAAATTTTTTGATTTGGTTGAAAATTTTTTTGACTTTTTGTCCAATACAACTGATTTTCAACCATCTGAGCAATTGCCTGAGGAAACTTGACTTGTGAAGCTTGAAACTTGGAATGGAAAATCTTTGAAACATATGAGGAAGCATGAAGACCATTGGAGATGTTGGAAATCCATCTTGACTTGGGAGATACCAAACCCTAGTTTGGGTTGATTGTCTAGGAGAGAGTTTGTCTGATCAACTCTTGAGGAATCCTTGAGCATAGAGGTATGAAATCTTTTGAGAAGATGGAGGGCAAATTTTGGGGTATGACAGTGCCCATTCAATCTTCTTGTCTTGGAAGGTTAGATTGACACGCTTGTCTTCGTGACACGAAGGTAGAAGATGATTGAACACTCAATACACCTGAAAATTTGCACTCATGGTTGGTGATGATGCGGAATGGGCTTCAGATGCCATTTGGAACTTGGGGAGCAGGTCGTCTGTTGGACTCGAGGTTGTGAATAGGAGAGCTGACGGAGATGGGCTTAAGATGCCATCTAGAAAGGTCGATGCTGGAGAGTGAGTCGTATGTTAGACTCTGTAGATGTTCCTGGAACAGAGAGGAGATGGGTTTAAGATGCCATCCGAAGGGAGTCGTACGTTAGACTTCGTGTTCACTTTGAATGAAGTTATTGGTCTGTATTGATTTTTAACCATATATGCAGCATTCTGAAAGTGAAGAAATGTTGACAAGTTAGTCGGAGATGGGCTTAAGATGCCATCCAAGGCAACTGAGTCGTACGCTAGACTCTGTAGTTGCTGTTGATAATAGGAAGAGGTCAGAATAAATCTTCGTGTCGATTACTCTGAGGGAGATTGTAGTTGGAAAAAATGTGGATAGCTTCCCTGTTGTGCATCGGGTGTTGATCCATTGCCTGTTATCGGAGGATAACCAGAGGTGGTCTTTCGGATAGTTTTCCCGTCGGTTCGGGGCTTAATCTGGACCGATCGTCGAGAGGAAAACCAAGGCGGTCTTCGAGATAGTTTTCCGTCGGTTTGGGGCTTAATCTGGACCGTCGTGGAGTACAACCAAGGCGGTCTTCGGATAGTTTTCCGTCGGTTCGGGGCTTAATCTGGACTGTTTGCGTCAGTATTACTGTTTGGAGAAAACAAAAGAAACTTTGATAGAATATTCGTTAGTTTTATGCAAAGTATGATGCATGACATTATATGAATGACATATGCATGAATTATGACTTTATGAGTAATGTATGAATGATAGATGTTGTGGTATTTCAAAACATATCCATCTTGAAGAAGATGCGGATATTCTGTTTGAAGATTTCTGACTTCTGCTTGGGGAATTGTGTAGGTGAGAACCCGCTTTTGAAGGAGAAGAAAGATATCCTGGATTCCTCCGATGCACTATCTGACCAAGTCTTGGGCCTAGATATTGTTGAGGAAGGTAGAGATTGAGAAGCTCGTTGTTGGAGATCTCATAGACCCTGTGAGGAGAATCTGGAGGCGATCATTGGGGACCTTGTATGTAGATCTGTGAGGAAATTTAAGCGCTCTCTTGGGATTACGAGTGTAGATCTCATTGGAGAGCATTTGATGGTTCTGAGAGACCGGGCTAGAAGAGTGCAGGTCCGTTGTAATCTCTGGTGGGAATAAAGGTGTATGTTTCCTCCGATGCACTATCGACCAAGTCGTGTGTACGGATACTGCTTGGGAGAAGGGGAGGATTGAGAAATATCCGGGGGATGAAGTGTTCTTGCTTGGAGGCGATGTAACGTTGCTCGGTTGAGTGGAATCACTGCTTGGATTAACCTATACTCATTTGGGGAAGGTGTGTTGTTGACACCTTTATGCTCGTGGGGAACTATTTGGTGACTTTCGTCGTCATCCCAATTCCTGGAACCTGTAGTAAGTACCTTTGCATGTTCACTTTTCGTATGTTTGCAAAGAGATTTTTACTGTCGAGTGCGTATAATCATTCAAAGCAAACGTTGGACTTATTGCAACCGACAACGTGAAAATTGTAAAGAGAAAGAACTTGTATTTATTTGAAATGTGGCGTATGGCCAAGTAGTTTTATACAAGAAAGGTAAAAGCTATGCGGAAACAATCTCGTTAAGTTCCAACTATGCTAGTACTCATACATTTCGACTATCTCATCTCCTTGCTGTCGATAGAAAGTGGTGGTGATCTTCGCCATTTGAATCTTGAATCTTGATAGTAGTGCAGGCGGGTGATCTGGAAGAGACATAGTAAATGCTTAAATCTAACTTTTGCCTAGACCCCTTTCGGGTTTTCAGTCTGGGATACCCTTTTTAAGCCACCTTTTCGGTTTTCGACTTGCCGGTGTACATGTTTGCATATATCCTTAATTTTGCCCGAACCTTTTGGCTCGCCAGGATGCCCTTATTTTTGCCTAGGTTCGTCGACCTAGCGGGTCTCTTTTATGCGTAGTATTTTTTGACTATGTCCGCGTTCACAGGGTGTGGGAAGTCTTCACCATCCATGGTGCTAAGTATCATAGCTCCGCCGGAAAATACTGTCTTGACTACAAACGGTCCCTCATAGGTGGGAGTCCATTTGCCCCTGGGATCACCTTGTGGAAGAATGATGCGCTTGACTACTAGATCACCGACTTGGTAGACTCGGTGCTTGACCTTCTTGTTAAATGCTCTGATCATTCGTTTCTGATAAATCTGTCCATGGCAGATGGGCCTTGAGTCGTTTCTCGTCAATCAGGTTGATCGGTCAAGGCGAGTCTGGACCCAATCGTCTTCGCCTAATTCGCCTCTGGGGACTACGGTTGAGGGTATCTGAACCTCGATGGGTAAACGGCTTCATACCGTATACAAGAGAAGGGGTTGCCCTGTTGATGTTCGTCTGTAGTCGATAACCATGAAGAGAAAATGGTAACATCTCATGCCAATCTTTGTAAGTCACATCATCTTGTATAATCTTCTTAATGTTCTTGGCGGCTTCCACTGCGTCATTCATCTTAGGCCGATATGGAAAAATTGTGATGCTTGATCTTGAATTGCGTGCGAGTTCAGTGATCATCTTATTGTTGAGATTGGAACCGTTATCGTGATAATCCTTCGAGTGCCATACAAGACGGATAAGATTATGCTTGATGAATCGAGCCACTACATTCTTGGTAACAGATGCATACGAGGCTGCTTCTACCCACTTGGTAAAGTAATCAATTGCCACAAGGATGAAACGATGTCCATTGGAAGCTGTGGGCTTAATTTCTCCAATCATGTCAATGCCCCACATTGCGAAAGGCCAAGGAGAAGTTAAAACATTCAGAGATACTGGAGGTACGTGTACTTTGTCGGCATAAATCTGGCACTTGTGACAAGATCGAGCATAGCGGTGGAAATCAGCTTCCATGGTGGACCAATAGTAACCTGTTCTCAAAATCTTCTTAGCCATGGTGTGTCCTTTGGGTGGGTACCCAATTAAGCCGTGTAACTCTTCCATGATACGCATTCTTTTTTCTGGTCTACAGTAGAATAAGCACAAGTCGTGGTTGCGCTTGTATAAGATGTCGTTGCTGAGGAAGAATTTGGATGCAAATCTTCTCATGAACTTCTTATCACTAACAGATGCCCCTGCGGGATATTCCTGAGTCTCAAGATACCTCTTCACGTCATAGTACCAAGGTTTCCTTTCTGCGTCAAGCTCACAACAATATGCTGGTTCGTCAAACTTCTCAATGATGATCTGGGGAGCCTCGTTGTCCCATCTAACCTTGAACATAGACGACATAGTAGCCAATGCGTCTGCCAACTGATTCTCTTCTCGTGGAATATGATCAAAAGTAATCTCTTAGAAGTAGGGAATCAAACTCAGAACATGCTCTCGATACGGAATGAGATTCGGATGCTTCGTATCCCACTCGCCTTTTATCTGACTGATCACTAAAGTTGAGTCTCCATACACTTGTAAGAACTTGATTCTTAAGTCAATAGCAGCTTTGATACCCATGATGCACGCTTCATATTCAGCCATGTTGTTAGTGCAACTGAAACATAATCTGGCGGTGAAAGGAGTATGTCCGCCTGTAGGGGATGTAATGATGGCGCCAATGCCATTGCCAAGTGCGTTTGAGGCTCCATCAAAGACCATGGTCCATCGGGATCCTTGTTCAGGTCCTTCGTCTGCGAATTCGAACTGCATAGACTGATAGTCATCTACGGCTTGATGAGCCAAATGATCGGCTACCACACTTCCTTTGATCGCTTTACGAGAAGTGTCTGGATGTCATACTCGGTCAAGATCATTTGCCATCTTGCTATTCTTCGGAGAAAGCTGGTTTCTCAAATATGTATTTTATCGGATCCATCTTGGAAATCAATAAGGTAGTGTGAGTCAACATATCTTGTCTTAGTCGTGAGCGACCAAAAGCGTTGCAAGTTTTCTCGAGTTGTGAGTATCTTGTTTCACGATCGGTAAACTTTTGCTAAGGTAGTATATTGCATGCTCTTTTCGACCAGACTCGTCATGTTGCCCCACACACCCATTGAGTTCTCTAACCTTTAAAGTACATGATAAGAGGTCTTCCTTGGCGGGCATCGGGATAGGAGGATTACAGAGGTACTCCTTGATTTTGTCAAAGCGATAAAATCGTCATTCCATTCCACTACTTGATCTTTCTTTAATAACTTGAAGATTGGCTCACAGGTAGCGATTAGGTGTGCAATGAATGCAATGTAGTTCAATCGTCCCAAGAAACCTCGACTTCCTTCTCGGTGCGGGGTGGCATCTCTTGAATGGCTTTAACCTTGGCGATCAACTTCATACCTCTTCCTGACTACAAACCCTAAGAGTTTCCGGATCGACTCCAAGGTGCACTTATTGGGATTAAGTCTCGATCTGCTTCTTCAATCATCAAAGAGTTTACGCAAATGATCGAGATGTTCTTCTTACATGCTGCGACCGAGCTATCATGTCGTCGGCGTAGACCTCTATCTCGTGATGAATCATGTCGTGAAACAATGTTACCATAGCGGCGATAAGTGGCGCTGCGTTCTTCAGTCGAGCGGCATAACCTTGTGCGAAAGTGCCCCTTGTGTAACAAAAGTAGTCTTCTCCATGTCTTGGGGCCATTTTGATCGATTGTAACCGGAGAAACCATCCATGAAGGAAAAACCTTATCTTTGGCGGTGTTGTCAACGAAACATCAATATGAGGAAGTGGAAATCGTCTTTCGGACTCGCTTTGTTCGAGATCTACGTAATCCACACACATTCGTACCTTGCCATCCTTCTTAGGTACAGGCACCACATTTGCAACCCATTGGGGATAAGAGGTGACAGCTAAGAAACCAGCGTTGAGCCTTCATAACTTGGCTTTGATTTTCTCGACATCTCGGGACGCATCGCGAACCTTCATTTCCTTTGGGAAAACCTTCTTTTGTTGGCAATCGGTGCACTACAATATCAATGTCTAAACCTGGCATGTCTTCGTATGACCAAGCAAAAACCTCAACATAATCTCGTAGTATCTGAATCAACCTTTCTTTACCACTGTTCTCAAGACCCGCTCCTATCTTGATCTCTTTCTTGTCTTCGTCAGTACCCAAATTCACAACCTCGACTTGCTCTTCGTGCGGTGTATAACTCGCTCTTCTTCGTAGCGATCGGCAAGTTCTCCTGGCACTTCACAATCTTCCTCACTTTCGTCTTGACTTGGTAGATCGGATTATCGAAGTCATATTTAGCACTAGCATTGTGTTAACGAGATTCGGAGTGATTACGCGGTGTATCACGTGGGTGTGTGTAAGAACACATAGCTTTTGAAGGGTGATAAAGTAAAGAAAGAAAACAAACAATTGAATGCAAAAGCCCAACGAATTTATTGAATGAAAATACGCAAACGACGATAATAACCCTCGTAAGCGAGCCATGATGCCCGGGCAAGGCACTAGGCTTTCAAAGTTTATTGTTCAAAACATAAAGAAATCGAAAAGCAAAACAAAAAGAGCAATTACTCGGCTAAAGGAGATTGGTATAGCGTCTTGGTCTTCCAATTCTTGAGCCCATGATGGAGTTGGGAAGATCCACTTGGATGTCGAAGTCATTGTCGTCGTCTTCTATAGCATGGATTCCACTCTGGCGATGCGGAAGGAAGTTGGCGGCACGTTCTCGTATCATCTTGACCCTTGATAGTGAAGCCTAAACCCGGTCTTGTCGGTTGAAAGGAAGATCGGGGAGGCCCCAAATAGTACTCTTTCCTTCTTCAATAGCAGCTTGAGCATCTTTCAATGAGGCCATCCTGGCGGAACTTTAGCAACTTTAGGAGTGACGGGAGAGTCAGGGCATGACTCGGGGATTGTTTCAAAAGCTTGCGAAGTCTCGAAGAATTCACCCTCCATCTCGAGGTATCGGAATGATGGAGATGACTAACCATACTCTTCTTCACCACATCTGTGACAACCTTCCCTTTCACCGGGAATTTGGGTTTCGATGTAAGGTAGAGGTAGGCCTTTTCCCATGTATCCAAGGCGTCCAAGTAGGCAAGAGTAAGGTGGACGGATGTCCATGACAAAAGTAGAGTCAAAAGTGCGGGAACCGACTTTAACAGGCAGTGAGCTCTCCAAGTACTGTTACTTAGAACCATCAAAAGCTCTCACGATAATGTCACTTTGGTCTCGAGAACCCCGACCTCAAGTCGATCAAAGCGATCTTGGAAGGATATTCAAGCGAACCGGTATCCACCAAGACATGAGACGATGTAGTACCCTTGCATTCAACAGAGATGTGCAAGGCTTTGTTGTGTTTCTTTCGGAAGGTCAATCGACATCGAGAAGCCTAGGCCGTTGTTGGCGGCCAGGCTAGTCTGAGACTTCGAAATGGTGATGGTAGTGTCTTGTGGTACATGAGCATTCTTGAAACTTCACCAAGGCATTAGCATGAGCCTCGGAGCACAAGAGCAAAGCGAGCATGGAAATCTTGGACGAGTCTGTCCCAATGTTCCACACATTGTAATCACTCTTCTTGATGATCTTGAATTTCCTCCATTTCTTGTTTGGAGGTGTCTTGATAACTTCCTTTGGTACTACGGTTGAGCAGGATGAGCCTTGATTCTTCCCTCTAGTGGGGATATTGGTGGAGTAGGCGGAATCGGCTGGAGTCGCAGATGTCTTTGGAGGAGAGATCTGCGGAAACCTTCCGGTTCTGGTCACCTTCTTGGATCCGGTGATGTTGTCGATGTCGGAATAGAAGCTCCAATGGTAAGATCTTCAATTGTCGGAGGATCTTGCTTGACACCATAATAGTAAACATCGACTCCATAGTTCCAAGGGATAGCTTTGTCGAGAGGAATATGGGCGGTCTTGGAGAAGTGATAATGAGAGGTGCCACTCTAGGCACAGGATCGTGAGGAAATTCTTATTGTGTTAACATCAGCATAGTCTTGAAATCGTCACCCCATCCGGTGCCTAACATCTTCAATAGGAATCTTGTAACTACTCGGGGACGGTGTACTTCACCATGTAATCATACTTTCCACTTGGCTGCCCCAAGGTATCCCACCAGATGTGCAGTTTCGTTCGCATTGTCAATCTTCAACTTAGACATTTCTTCACGACTTACGCACGGTGGTTTCGAAATAGTATCTCACGGTTATCCATCATGCCTGAACACGTCTTCTCAACCAAACAACCATCGGTGCGAGATGGGCACCATGACAATTCTCTGGGCATCTGGATTGACACCGCTTAAGCAAATTCTTCTTAACAGTCATCGGAGGAATGGTCAAGTCATCTATGTTGAAAACATAAGTATCATCACCAACGACATTGGAACTCTTGTCATGGTTAGGCATAGGCGCGTTGATCACATTCGTCTCAGCGGAGGTCAAACTCAATCTACTTAGCTTCGATCATATCTTGAATCTTGTTCTTGAGCCCAACAATTGTCGATGTCGTGCCAGGCTGTTGGAATGATAAGCACACTTAGCATTAGGATTGTACTTGGAGAGCAAGTGTTGACATTCGAGGAGGATCCCTCGAGGTTATCGACTGCGTTCAACATGTGTTGCAAGGCTTGCGACAAAGGCATGTTGATCTTAAATGGCTGTCTTCGTGGCGGCGTTACAGCGTTGTCTCTTGAGGTTGTCTTGATGTAGGATTGGAGATCACAAGCCCCCAGATTGAGCGGTCGGTCTTGGCTCGGCTTTTCGACCATACGGCATTGGCTTCTTTCTTAGCACAAAGATCTCTTGCGGCATTGAAGATGTCTCTACATGAATCTTCCACTCTTGATACCGCTTCAATCGCTGCTTTGTCAATATCAGCTCGGTGAATCCAGATGAAGAATTTCAATCGGATGATTGAAGAGCAGGCTGTCGGTGTCCCCATGAACATATCAACCAACTCCTATTGGACAGGTGGTTGAACTACACTGCTAGATCTCTCCTTCGAGCATACTCTTTGAACTTCTCGCGACCCATAGACATGCTTTGTAGTTGCATGCGGTGGGTGTCAATTCGACATTGTACTCATATTGTATGTAGAAAGCATCGCTAAGTCACTCCAAATACGGATACGGTCATTCTCTAGTGATAATACCACTCCATGGGTTAGGACAAACTCTCTTGAAAATAGTGCATCCACATTTTACGTCATCGATTAATGAGGATTGATCTTACGGACATAGGACTTCAAATGCAGCTTAGGGCAAGACATGCCATCATACTTGGCAAAAGTAGGAACTTTTGAATTTGGGAGGAATCACAACACAGGACTCGGATCATCAAAGTTCAGCCGGACATCTTCAAGTTTTCCCAGCATTGAGACGGTCTTGAGTTGTTTGTACTTGTCATCTTCATCAGTGTTGGCTATAACGAGTGATCCTCTCCCTTTCTTTGGCTCACGTTGGTCACCTTCATCACCCTTGGTACTCCCCTCGGTATGGACACTTCCTTGAGAGAGCTCGATCCAGTGACTTTTGGACCCCCTTTGGCGTCCCATGTTGAGAGACCAACAACCTTCTTCTTGTTGATGAGCTTCTTCAAATCTTCTTGGCCTTGGACCAAGGTGGTAACATCTGTGGCCAGGCATTCCGAGCTTGAAGATCTTTGTGATCTGTTCAAGAGCCATTTACGCTAAAATAAATAGCGAGCAAATGAGAAAACCAATCTCAATGTACACTGTGATATAATGTTATGCTATGCTATGCAATGTTTATGCGAATGCAATGCAATGTTTTCAAGGACCTTAGAGATTTAAATTTGTTAAACAAGCATGAACAAACATTTATTAGTACTCTTTTTATTTCTTTTTCTTTTTAAGTACAAGAGATAGTTCGAAACAATAAAAGAAAACATAAACATCTAAAGCTCTAAGTCTCCCATGGGCGCTTCCTCTTGGTGCCGATGTAAGCGTTGATGTTTCGCTCCTCGTGAAGTAGCTTTGTCAACTCTAGCACTTTCTTCTCGCTTGCATAACCTTGAGTTTCAAGGTATCCCTCTCTCTTTAAGTGAATCCGGGATCTCTTCAAGTCTTCAAAATCGATAGGCATGTCGAGGATGGAGAAGACATAGGGTACGTCACCTGCATACAGGTTCCATAATTCTTGGTAAAGCAGTGAATGGCATCATGAGGTTTTGAGCTCGGGCTCGCACCCATTTGAGGTAAGGTTCCCAAGGAATGGAGTTCGGGTGCCCCAAAGTCTTGGTATCGGTCCTTCTTCACCATGCCCAGCATGTATAAACCTTAATCATGATTAGGAGATCGTGATTGTAGTCGAACACAACATCTTGGAGAAGCATATCATGTGGACCATCTCTTGAGCAAAACCAGTGACGTAGAGCTAAAGAAGGGTTGTAAGTAATACCTCCCTTATACCAAGGAGTGGTACATTGGGAATTCTCCCAACGCTCAATGAATGTGAAGTCCTTTTGAGAGAAAGATTCCAGCGGATATTGAAATGAGAGAGTGACATCAACCTTTGAGACCATCTCAACCTTTGTTCATTCTTCAAAGAAGGAGGAAGGTGCGAAATAAACCACCTTGAAAGTAACATTGTGAGAGTTCCTTGTCGCTTAGTAGTGCAGTGTGGAGAGAATGTAGGATATCTCCAAGTAAAGTAGGCGGATTGCGGGTGAGGAACAACTTGATGGCATTGATATCGATGAATTGATCGAGTTAGGAAATAGAACAAACCATAAATTAGCAAGGCCACAATGTTTTCAAATGCATGGAAACTCATAACTTTGAGGAGTTCTCGGGCTTTCTTGATTAAGAACTTGGAAAGTAAACCCTTAACTCCACTTCTAGTTTCCCAATTGGCTTGATGTCGAGCGCTTAAGATGTAAGATGATGCAATGTCTTCGTACTATGAACCTTTTCCAAACCGGTGAATGGCATTTGGTCAGAATAGGTACCCAAGTAGCAGAGAATTCTTCAGGTAGGAACCAATGATAATGCGGAAATGTAAAGCAATGGTGTTTGGATCAAAGCTGGAATAGGACATGCATCATATCTTCTTCAAAACCGGAGATAACCAAATCAAGCGATAACCATGTCTTTTGATGAACCGAGCATGGTCGAGAATTTCGGAAACCAATTCTTTGAGTTGAGAAGGATACCCATGAAGTTGATTCGGATAGTCTTTCTAGAAGCCATAATCCCTACAAAAGCGAGCAAAGATAAATCCTAGGTCCTTGAAATAGTTAGAAATGATATGCAATGCGGATGATGTCATGATGTCATGTTTGGCACACACAAACAATTCACACAATGAGCCTAGGTTTAAGGCTTGCATGGTATAGGTGATTACCCTACCAAAAGTTTGAGTTGGTTCATCTGTCCTATAATAGTAGGGTTCTAGGAATCTCACATCCAGATCTTTCGTGGCTTATTTCAATCGACGGCCAAGTGGTCGATCGAAAATGTCCCAAAGTCTAATCTCAATAGGCGTAGCATCAGGTATCAACCAACCTCGGTCTACACAAAGTCGGCCATCTCACTACCTTCTAATGGCCAAGATGGGTCAATTAAGGTTCTAAAAGTTTAGTTAGCTTGATGACACCACGGAAGCCAAATACTATCTTCAACTTGGGAATGAAGAGTATCGGGACAACCAAAGTGTCACGCTAACGTAGCCATCATGTTGACCGTGGTTATCGTCTGGCGGTCGCGATGATCTAATGCTACTTACCTAAAAGGCGGATCGGGTGTAGGATCCCCAACAATATAATACCCAAGCAACCCTTAAAGATAAAGCATACAAGTCAAACAAAAAGCGATAAAGTTATCTAGAAATCCCTAAGCAATTCTCTCTTTGGGAATTTCCCAGTAGTCGCCGATTACATGTCTGGTGAAGCGACTTTGTAGGATTTTTGTATCCAAATGTGCGGATAGCAAGAGTCGCCACCGACTTTTATTTTTATCAATTAAGGGAAGGTAAAAATAGAGAAAAAGACCTTCGTTAGATTACGAGTTCGGAGAATGGTTATGAAAAGGAAGGTATTAGCACCTTTCCATCCGTAGTTATCTACAGACTCTTAGTTGCTCTAGATCACTTTTTAAAATTGCTTTCGTGTGTTTGACAAAATGTTTTGAAAAAGGCATTTCGCTTTGACTTTGTAATGACTCATGTAGGAGTGTATACAGTGTTAGGAAATGTTTTGTTTTGAAAAGAGTTTGAACTTTGACAAAAGTGTGAGGTGTGAAAAGCATTTGATAGAGCAAGCAACTAAGAGACTTATTTACCCACTCGAATTGGTGCGTTTTGTTGTGCTTCTACGTTCCTTTAGAATAGCTAGCCATACCATTAGTTAGTAGGTAGCTCCATTCGTTTGGATGTAAGCGGGACATTCGAGGGACATAGGATGGTCATAGAAGGCAACTTGTGGAAGTATCCTAGCACATTCGAAGGACTATCATCATTTTTAAGTGGCGACAATCGGGTCAAGATCATGTATTCGGAGCGACATCGTGGGTCTATGATCTTTGTATCGAAGGACTATGATGATTTGTTTGTAGCAGGTGCTAGGAATACCTCTACGTTAGAGGACATGACCATTTTAATTCGTAAAGGCGAGAGAGAATTACCTAAGGGTGCGTGTGTGAAAGAAGTGTGTTGATTTGAGAATATTATCTTGAAGTTAATGGGCTATGTTCGTTTAGTCTTGCCATACGCCTAATTACTAGCAATTGATAAGGGTGCGGAAACTAAATCACGGAATGTAAAGGCGGAAATGTAAAGCGGAAAGTAAAACCTCGCTATTACATGGCTTTAGGCGAGATACATAATTAAAAATGCGGAAAATAATCCTAATTAAAACTATTACATCCATGAGCAATTACATTATTGGAAAAATAGAATGATAAAATGATAAAGAGAAAATATCGAATCGGATCAACACATACAAAGGAAGAAATCGGAAAATGCAATATGAATCGAACAAGAGAAAATGTTAGAAAAATGCAAATTTTAACATGAGAAAAATTAATATAGGCTGAAATAAGATAAATAAACTAAAATAATTTTTGGGATTTTTGGAAAAGATTTAATAATTAAAATGCAATTAAAAGTGAATTAAATGCAAAATATAAATAAAATAAATATGCATGCAAAAATATAATTTTATAAATTTAAAGATAAATATAAATGTATATGGTGAAAATAAAATAAAATGCAAAATATTAAATAAAAGAAATAGGAAAATATGAAATTTGCAAACTTGTAAAATAAAGTGTGAAAAAGGATCGAGGCCAATGCTTGAAACTTTGAAAACCAATGACCAAGCGGTGGCATGCCTTCTGTTTGGAAGCGGACGATTTGAAAATAACACGCGTCCTCACTCACCGGCTCTCCGCTCGCGCCAATTCATCGTCTTCGTTTCAAATATTCAAAAGCTTGCATTGCCTTCCTTCTGACCTGACAAAATGGAAAACACGGTATACATAATATAAATGAAATCCAAGGCCATGGTTCGATTCAAGACATCGTTCAGATTCAATGGCATAGGTCTTATTGTCAATTTTTCTGTTTGAAACCCTAATTCGAAACGGAAAACCTAACTATGGCATATCGATTAAATGGAAACTCAATTAGCTTGCTTGAGAAAGCGCAAACGATTCTAAACACAAACAAACAATCAAAACAAGTTAATAATGCATGAATATGAAATCGAAATTCGAAAATTCAAGAACAAACCAAACACGTTGCTTGATTCTTGATGTTTTTGAATGAAGTAATGGAATTCACGGAGATGCCAGGAATGCAATGGAAACCTCAAAATTGCTTGAGCAGTGGAAATAGCATTGCCAATAGCTTGCAGGTCACGATTTTTGAGTTTGGGAATAGGGTTTGAGCAATTTTTCGTCCCTTGTGATTGATATGCATCAAGTATATATCTTTGGATGGATTTGGCATTGTTTTGGAAAGATTTGATCAATAATCAATGAAAATCAATTTGATATTTCCATGAAAATCAAATTTTCAAAACTTGTTCAATTCAATCAAATCTTCCCATATTTGATTCAATTTCGAAATTCTGGCATTTATGGGTAATTGGATCACAAGCAAGCAATAAAATCAATCTTTCAATTAATTTTGATTTTATACTTTATTTTCAAATTAATTTGTATTTAAATGAATAAATTCCAAATTAAATAGGAAAATAAAATAGAAAATCGTGGCATTGGGCTTGGACATTCCTACTTGCATGAGGAATAAGTTTGGATGAAGAAAAAGTAGGCCCATTTGCAAAGATTTGATTTTTGAAGCATCTCTCTTTGTGCATTCTTTCAAAATTGCCCAACTTGTGGATGGTGTAACTTGCTCAATTTTCCACATTTTTGAGTGTTCTTGGACTTTTGGAAGCTCTAAGAGTCCTCTAAACAATGTCTTTGGTCTCATCTCAATTGGAGTTACCATGCTCAATATATCTTCAAAACAAAAGTTGACTTTTGTTGACTTTGAAAATGACACTGTAATGTTTTGAGCTATACCTCTCAAATGAAGCATCTTTTGGACATTCTTGTGAGACATGAAGTTGTAGAGAATTGAATTTCCTTCAAAACAAGAGGTGGTGAAAATTTTACGAGAAAGTATGAAAGTTATGACAGTCAAAGTTCGAGTTGACTTTTCACTAGAAACCTAATTTAGAAAGTTTGACTTTTGAGCAAATCTTGAGTTTTCTTGATGAATCATGATCAACCCTTGATCAAATGATGAATGTAACTTCAAAATGAGGATGTTGACCAAAATCGAAGTTTTGGTTGTATGTTGACCACAGTTGACTTTTGTCCAATACTGGTGATTTTCAACCATCGAGCAATTGCACGAAACTTGACTTGTGAAGCTTGAAACTTGACATGGAGAATCTTTGAAACATATGAGGAAGCATGAAGACCATTGGAGATGTTGGAAATCCATCTTGACGGGAGATACAAACCCTAGTTTGGGTTGATTGTCTAGGAGAGAGTTTGTCGATCGACTCTTGAGGAATCCTTGAGCATAGAGGTATGAAATCTTTTGAGAAGATGGAGGCAAATTTTGGGGTATGACACCAAGGTCTTGGGCAGAAGGGCTTTCTTTCTTCTTTTTCACCACTTTGTCTTGAGAAGAGGAAGTTTGCTTCCTCTTGTGGCTTTAGTTTTGAGAATGTTGTGGAGCCGATCATCGGTGATGGTGAGTATAAAAATGTATAAGTCGAAGTCATGACATTGGTCGATTATCGATTAGACAATGCTTGTAGTCTTCTCAAAGCGGTGTTTCTTGTCCCTCTTGGACTTTTTGGTTGTTGGAGGTAGCGGCCAGATGTTGAGTGTTTCCAACTCTAGAACACAAAAGAAACATTAGTATCTTGCAAGCCATGGGTGTTTAATATAATGAAAATATACTTATAGAAGAATCGGTCTTGAGAGAAGAGGAAATGAGTTCATCATCAAAAGGGGTATGGATACGGGTGAGCGTAAGATGTCGATCAAATAAAAATCTTGGATCATAAAATCATATGGACGAGAGGTGTGAGTCATACCTTTGAGTCGAAGGACCATCTTTGTCGATGGTGTCGATAGTAAGGTCGATGGACCTTCACGGTTCTTAATAGCAGGAGTTTTCTTTGGGACTACTGTTCGAGAGGAATAGCTAGAAGAAAAAAGTTGAGTCAAATACGTGTATGGTCGAAATGAAAAAGTAAATTAAGCTTTCAAGAACTTGTTACCATTGAGTACTAAATAAGCTCTCTCATATTTAAGATTAATATGCAGAAAGCACGGGTAGTTGTGTAACCATGCTTCTTGAAACCACCACATCGACTTTCTTCTTGTAAGCATTTTCAATATTTGACCAAGAATTATACCACCAATCTGAGATAGGTGGGCGAAATGCCAATGCCTTTTTACCGGAGAAGTCGACATCTTCTTTCAAAGACTCCCAAGGTTGGTCGGAGCGATGTCGACCAATTGAGAATTAAACAAGATTTGGGAACAATTTGAAACAACCCAAATTGTCGAGCCACCAAGTTAGGCTAATAAGCGACCGGACACGGATTTGAACCGATCACATAAGTTAAGAATGGGGAGTCAAAAGCATCTCTAGCAAATCAAAGATCTTTTCTTGTCTTCTTCTTCTATTGGGGAATAATTTGGTAAGCCATTATGGGCCACTTTTCCATCGCAAATGGAGCCATTGAAGGTGTAAAAGTAGACCATTGTCAACATAATGTTGAACAATAGTTTGAAGATCTCAAGGTTTAGAGGTTGTGTCGATCGTGGTCGATGGCGAGAGGCGTTGCCAAACTATATGCATTTGATTTTGGGGAAGGTTATTTTCCTACTTTTGAAAGGTTTAAGATCTTCAACAAAAGTGGCATTCAACAATAATTGTAGAAGCCAAAAGGACCATGGATCAAAAAGTTTCACTTTGGATTCTTAGGGTCAAATTTTTGATTTGGTTGGAAACTTGATTAGGGAGGTGTATAAGAGGCCAAAATCAAGCGGCCCATAGAAATATTCTCACCATTGTGTAATTGGTAGCAAGGTAAAAACTACTTGACCTCTGCATGGACCTAGAGCAAAAATAAAACATGAGAGCAAGAGAGTCAAAAATGCTACGTGCTCTTCATCAGTGATGGGCCAGATTCTTGTTTATGGTGGTCGATAAAATTATTGTATGTTGGGCTTCTACTTTCACCCACGTCAAATCTGATAGGTAAAGGGTCGGCCACAGTATGCTTGAAAACTTTGCCATTAGGTTTTAATCCTGTGATAGTAGTAACATCAAGCAAAGTGGGAGTAATCATGCCACACCTAGTGTGGAAGGTGTCCGTCGAACCCTCCCAAAAATGTAAAACAGCCAATAGCATGCTGCTAGAGTAGGGTTGGCCACAGCGAGAGAGTTCCAGCAATGTATGAATGCCCAGTGCCTCCCAGTGTTCCTTTTTGTCAGTTTCTAGGCGTGTCATCCAAGCATTGAATTTAGGATAGTTTAAAGGAGGAGCGGTTCTGAAATTCCTATCAATGTATTGCAAAGTAATAGGTTTTGGAGAAGTGAATATGGGTTTGGTTGCAGTACTGGTGGAGAAAAAAGCCCCTCTATCATTTACGTATATTTTAGAGGGTGTGTCAACGGGAAGAGGACCCAAAAAATTTAAGGGTTTTCCTTTAAGAGTAAAAGGAATTAGTACACAGTTTCAGTTTTGGTTTTCTTGACAAATGGGGTTTCGACACGTGGGGTTTCTTGTCGACAAGATGCGACTTGAGTTCCGTTAGGCGGAGAGTTGGTGATGTTGTCGGTATTAGCCATTGATGAAGTTGTGAACAAGTTTGGAAGAGATGGTGAGATGAGGAAATTTAGTTTACGGGTTGTTGGAAAAAGGATGAAAGCGAGAAGAGGAAGAAATTAAGGGAAGCGAAAAGGAAGAAAAGAGAAAAATGTTGAGCGAGGCTATTTATAGCCAATGTCATCTGAAAGAAATAATGGGAAAATTATTGTCATTTCCCAAATCCATACCGTGTCAAGCTAGAGGACATGTGTAGCAAGATTACTGACGAGCGTGGCGGGCCATGTGCGCCACTAAAGCGTAATCATGATGAGCATTTATTGACCCGTCTCGAAGCAAAAAGCGTGATACGTTACCATGATTGCATTGCGTCACGGAAAAGTGGAGCGGTAACTCCACTTTTGGAGTAGTGGGAGCGACTTAGTCGAATGAGGATCGGCGGCTTCATAGATGCCATTATCTCATACGGTCGAAATGTGAAAATCGAAAATGGCATCTACGGGGGATTTGTTACCACAATGTTTCTTGTGGAAAATGGTAAACAAGCGTTGGTCCTCCCAAAGTCCTAAAATTAAGGGTCACTCGCAGATCGACCGGATGATCTTAAGACATGTGCTAAGATTTGTGAAATTGTCTTGATTCATAAATCCTTGCCTGAAATGGTTTCCTAAGACTAAGGAAAAGTACAATGACTTTCCACACAATAATTGGGTTCGATGAGCGGTAACTCGTGACCGAAGCGGAGACAAACACTAAATAACGACAAATCACAATTCACTATATTTTTGACCTACTATGGTGACTTGTGCTAGGCAATTTGAATTCGAGGCTTGTTCGAGCGAAAATATGGGTCGAAAGACTCTTTTGTCAATTCGAAACTTGTAACAAAGAGCATCAACATATCGAAAATACAAAGTGATTGCAGAAAAGTAAATAGAATGCAAGTAAAAGTTTCAAAACAAGCGAAAAGTAAAGGTTTGCATTGAAATAAAGGTGATTCAATAAATCAAATACTTTCATAACTCTTTCTTCACAGCTCATAATTGGGCGGTATTTGCAAGTACTTTGGTATACAAGTGAACACGGATTTTACATTGAAATGACTTATTTATAATGTTTACAAAGTAGCGCCTAAAAGCGATCTGACGGCATTTGAAACTTAAAGAAAGCTTCACAAGATTTAGCCACTGTTTGGCGCAAACAACACAAAGCTCGATAGCGCCCACGATCTTGGACTTTTTATTTTTTCTGCTTATACATAATGTTGAACAATACTTTGAAGATCTCAAGGTTTAGAGAGGTTTTGTCGATCAGGGTTAGTGGCAGGAGACGTTGCCAAACTATATGCATTTGATTTTGGGGGAAGGTTATTTTCCTACTTTTGAAAGGTTTAAGATCTTCAACAAAGTGGCATTCAAGAATAATTGTAGAAGCCAAAAAGGACCATGGATCAAAAAAAGTTTCACTTTGGATTCTTAGGGTCAAATTTTTTGATTTGGTTGGAAACTTCAGTTAGGGAGGTGTATAAGGAGGCCAAAATCAGTTGGCCCATAGAAATATTCTCACCATGTGTAGCAAGGTAAGAAAACTACTTGGCCTCTGCATGGACCTAGAAAAATAAAACATGAGAGCAAAAGAGTCAAAAATGCTCGTGCTCTTGTCGGTGATGGGCGATTCTTGTTTATGGTGGTCGATAAAATTGTTATCGTTGGGCCTACTTTCACCCACGTCGTCGATGGTAAAGGTCGGCCGTTATGGTTGAAAACATTGCCATTAGGTTTTAATCTTGTGATAGTAGTAACATCAAGCAAAGTGGGAGTAATCATGCCACACCTAGTGTGGAAGGTGTTCGTCCCTCCCAAAAATGTAAAGCGACCGATAGCATCTTTGCTAGAGTAGGGTTGGCCACAACGAGAGTTCAATGTATGAATGCCAGTGCTCAGGTGTTCCTTTTGTGATTTTAGGCGTGTCATCCAAGCATTGAATTTAGGATAGTTTAAAGGAGGCGGTTCGAAATTCCTATCAATGTATTGCAAAGTAATAGGTTTTGGAGAAGTGAATATGGGTTTGGTTGCGATCTTGGTGGAGAAAAAAGCCCTCATCATTTACATTATATTTTAGAGGGTGTCAGCGGAAGAGGACCCAAAAATTTAAGGGTTTCCTTTAGAGTAAAAGGAATTAGTACACAGGATTTCCATTTTGGTTTTCTTGACAAATGGGGTTTACGCGTAGGGTTTCTGTCAACAAGATGCGACTTGAGTTCGTGTTGGAGAGTTGGTGATGTTGTCGATGTTCGCCATTGATGAAGTTGTGAACAAGTTTGGAAGAGATGAGCTGAGATGAGGAAATTTAGTTTACGGTTGTTGCGGAAAAGGATGAAGAAAGCGAGAGGAAGAAATTAAGGGAAGCGAAAAGGAAGAAAAGAGAAAAAAAAACGTTGAACTGAGGCTATTTATAGCCAATGTCATACGAAAAGAAATAATGGGAAAATAATTGCCATTTCCCAAATCCATATCGTGTCAAGCTAGAGGACATGTGTAGCAAGATTGCAGTAGAAGTGTGGCGGGCCATGTCTGCCACTAAAGCGTAATCATGATGAGCATTTATTGACCCGTCTCGAGCAAAAAGCGATCGTTACCATGATTGCATTGCGTCACAGGAAAAGTGGAACAGTAACTCCCACTTTTTGGAGTAGTGGGAACGACTTAGTCGAATGAGGATGCGACGCTTCATAGATGCCATTATCTCATACGGTCGAAATGTGAAAATTCGAAAATGGCATCTCTGGGGGGGTATTTTGTTACCCTGTGTTTATTGTGGAAAATGGTAAACAAGCGTTGGTCCTCCCAAAGTCCTAAAATTAAGGGTCACTCATGAAGATCGACCGATTGATCTTAAGACATGTGCTAAGATTTGTGAAATTCTTGCGATTACGTCGAAATCCTTGCCTAGAAATGGTTTCCTAAGACTAAGGGAAAGTACAGCTTTCCACACAATAATTCGGGTTCGACCAAACGGGTAACTCGTGACAGCGGAGACAAACACTTAAATAACGACAAATCAATTCACTATTTTGACCTACTATGGTGACTTATTTTGACGGTAGTGAATTGAACTTGTTACGAATGAAATATGGGTTGAAAGACTCTTTGTCAATTGAAACTTGTAACAAAGAGCATCGAACATATCGAAAATACAAAGTGATTGTCGAAAAGTAAATAGAATGCAAGTAAAAGTTTCAAGAAAACAAGCGAAAAGTAAAGGTTTGCATTGAAATAAAGGTGGTGATTCACGTAAATCAAATACTTTTCAACTCTTTCTTCACGGCGCTTAATTGGTGGTATTTGCAAGTACTTTGAGTATACAAGTGAACACAGATTTTACATTGAAATGACTTATTTATAATGTTTACAAAGTAGCGCTAAAAAGCGATCTCTGCGGCATTTGAAACTTAAAGAAACCGCTTCACAAGATTTACGCCACTTTGGCCAAACAACACAAAGCTACGATAGCACTTACGATCTTGGACTTTTATTTTTCACCAAAGCTACAAATTAAGCTCTAACCTCGATGCTTTCCTTCATCGAAAGAAAAACAATGAAATTCCTCTAAGTCGAGAATCCTCCATAGCGGTGGGCTCGACTTTGACTATTTTCCTCGCTATTTAATATTTTGGTCGAATCGACTAATTTACACGTTTGTCCTTTAATTGACATCCCTCTTTTCGACATCCTTGACTTAGTATCTTCTTGGTCATATATTTCAATCTTTTGAAGAACCCTTATTCTCTAAGGATGGGCCCTAATTTACAAAGGCGTTTGCATTTAATATGTACTTTTGAATACCTTAAGAAATTTCAAGGTATCACCACAAACTTCTTAAGGTATTCAAAATATATTAAATTGAGAATCCTGTGAGCTAAAGGTCGATCCTTAAGATAAAGGTCCTTGAAGATTGAAATTATATTAAGAAAATTCTAAGACAAGGATGTCGAAAAAAGTACGTCGACGAGCAATAAAAGTAGAAATTGGTCAATTCGACCAAATGTTGAACATCGAAAAGAGTATGTTGAGCCGATCGATTATGGAGGATTACGGACTTAGAAATTTCATTATTTTTCTCTGTTGAAGGAAGCGTCGAAGTTGCGGCGGTTTGCTTTAGAAGCGAGCGGGAAAAATTCAAATTTCAAGATGGTGGGCGCTATCAAAAAGCTACGTGTGTTGTTTAAGCGCGGAGAGGTGGTGAAATCGTGAAGCGGTTTATTCAAGTTTTGAATATTAGTCGTGAATTTTTTAGCAGGTTACTTTGTAAACATTATAAATAAGTCATGTCAATGTAAAGTGGTATTGTGCACTTAAAATGCTTGCAAAAAACTACGCCCGATTCGGTGTCGGGGAAGAAATATTTAAAGTTTTGATGCGTGAATCACCACCTTTCTTTCAATGCAAAACATTTACATTCAGGTTGTTTCTTTGAAACTTTTACTTGTTATATTACTTTTCAACAATCTTTGTGTTCTCGTGTATGTTGATGCTCTCTTTGTTACAAGTTTCGAGTTGACAAAGAGTTCGACCCTTATCGTTTAAACGAGACTTGAATTCCTGACCTTACATGGTCCGCGAGTCACCATAGTAGGTCAAAATATAGTGAATACTCGGTTGTCAAGTTATTTAGGTTTTCTCTCGTCGATCGAGGTTACCTCGGTCGAACACAATTATTGTGTGGAAATTAAATGCTTATTCCCTTGGTCTTAGGAAATTGTTTCTTAGGCAAGGATTTCGGCGAGAGTTGTCATACCCCAAAATTTGCCCTCCATCTGCTCAAGAGTTTCATACATCCATACTCAAGGATTCCTCAAGGTTGATCGGACAAACTCTCTCAGACAATCAACCCAAACTAGGGTTTGGTATCTCTCAAGTCAAGATGGTTCCAACATCTCCAATGGCCTTCATGCCTCCTCATATGCTTCAAAGATTCTCCATGTCAAGTTTCAAGCCTCATGATCAAGTTTCCTCGAGACAATGGTTCGAGATGGTTGAAAATCGGTTGTATTGGACAAAAGTCAGCTGTGGTCAACATACGGTCAAAACGATTTTTGGTCAACATCCTCATTTGAAGTTACATTCATCATTTGATCAAGGTTGATCATGATTCACCAAGAAAGCTCAAGATTTGCTCAAAAGTCGAACTTTCTAAATTAGGGGTTTAGGTGAAAAGTCCATTTGTGATCATAACTTTCTCATACTTTCGAGAAATTTCCCCAAAAGCTCATTTTGAAGGAAATTCAATTCTCTACCACTTCATGTCTCACAAGAATGTCCAAAAATGCTTCATTTGAGAGGTATGGCTCAAACATTAGGTCATTTTCAAAGTCAACAAAAGTCAACTTTTGTTTTGAAGATATTTTGAGCATGGTAACTCCAATTGAGATGAGGCCAAAGACATTGGTTAAAGGACTCTTAGAGCTTTCCAAAAAGTCCAAGAACACTCAAAAATGTGGAAAATTGAGCAAGATACACCATTCAGAAGTTGGGCAATTTTGGACAATTGCACAAAAGGACATTTTGGTCAAAATGCAAAATTTTCCAAATGGGCCTATAATCTTTTGATCCAAACTTGTTCATGATGTTATTTTACCCATAAAAGCTTGGCATTGGTAATTTTCTATTTTCATGGTTTATATTTGAATTTTACAACATTTAATTCAAAATAAATTATGTAAATATGAAAATTAAGTTATTTTCAATTGAGTTGGATTTATATCTCTCTTAATGTCCAAGAAAGCCCACACCATTTACCAAATTCGTGCAAGCCATGGCATTGATGAGAAAATCATATTTTCTTCAAAATTTGATTTGATTTTCAAAGAAAATATTTGCACATTCAATTTCCAATCTTTTTCCTTGTTTTCTCTTCCAAAACTCCTATAAATACCAAGCAATCAGCCGATACAAGGACGAAACCCTAGCTCAAGCCAAACCCTTATTTTGTCAAAATTTTCCAAGAAACTTGAAATTTAATTTCAAAATCCACCACTAGGTCGAACCAACCATCCCATTGTCTTCGGAGGTAAGTGCGAGTAAGTACACACTCATGCCATGGTTTAAAACAAGCGGATCGATGCACACATGATCATACATATTCAAAACTTTTGATTTTTGCATTTTATTCATCTTGTTTAATCAATTCTAATTTTATCGTGTTCATGAGGCTTTATATGATTGATACGGGTCATCGTTGCATAACGAGCGTCAATCAATTTGCCATGTCTAGGGCATTTGAGGCATCGAGCTTGAATCAATAGCTACGACCATTTTCAATCAAAACTAAGGCCACCAATGGATTGGGAGGGTCGATTTAGGGGATAGGGTCCTTCTTTTACATTTTATTTCGTATTTTGCGGGGTTCGAGAATCTCCTCATGGGAGAAGGCGGCCGAGCTAGGGCTCGTGGTGGACTTTCTTTGGCCGTGGCGTGCGTGGCAATATAACGTGTTCGATTCGTCCGTGTAGTCGCACAGGGTCCAGCGTGTGACTTGGTTTCAAACCTCTCACGGACGTGTCATCATTCAAATACAATTGTTTTCGGTTTCCAACACCAAAAGCAACATGGCGTAGTGGTGAGGCAAGCAATCTCAATCTCACCTCATGGTCTCGATTCGAACCTCACGGGGACTGGTTTGCTTATTCTTTACAAACTTTGCATATTTTCAATATTTCTCATATTTTCCATTTTATTTAATATTCTTGCATCAATTTAATTAACACATATTTTTATTCGCATTAAAAAGTACCAAAAATATTTTCTTTTCACATTTATATTCTAAAACCTTTATTTAATTTAATAAATTAAAAATATAATTTTGCATGCATATTTATTTTATTTATATTTTGCATTTAAATCATTATTAATTGCATTTTAATTATTAAACCTTTTCCAAAAAAATCCCAAAAAATTATTTTAATATATTTATCTTATTTCCAGCATATATTAATTTTCTCACATTTAAAATTGCATTTTTTCTAACATTTTCTCTTATTTCAATTTCATCATATTTCCCGATTTTCTTATTCTTTCACAGGTTGCTCCGATTCGGACGTTTTTCTTTTATCGTTTTATTTTCCAAATAATGTAATTGCTCATGGGTTGTAATAGTTTAATCTAGGGTTTTATTTTCCATAAGTTTAAATTATGTATCTGACCATGTAATAGCGTAGGTTTATTTTCCGCACCTTTACCTTTCCGCTTTACATTCCGCATTTTACTTTCCGCACCCTTATCAATTGCTAGTAATTAGGCGTGTATGGCAAGATAATAATTGGACATAGCTCACACTAATTTCAAGATAAAATATCTAATTTGACACTTCTCTCCCACACCCCGCCAAGGGTAATTCTCTCGATGCCTTCGATTCAAATGGTCATGTCCCTCGAGCGTTAGGGTATTCTAGCACCGTTGCCTTCAAACAAATCATCATAGTCCCTTCGATGCAAAGATCATAAGACCCACGATGTCGCCTCCGAATACATGATCTTGACCCTCGATTGTCGCCTACGAAAAATGATGATAGTCCGCTTGAATGTGCTAGGATACTTCCTACAAGTTGCCTTCTATGACCATCCGATGTCCCTCGAATGTCCGCTTACATCCAGATGGAGCTACCTACCAACTAATGGTGAGGCTAGCGCTATTCTAAAGGAATGTAGAAGTACAAAAAGCGACCAATTACGGTGGGTAAATAAGTCTCTTAGTTGCTTGCTCATCAAATGCTTTTCACACACTTTTTTTCAAAGTTCAAATTCTTTCAAAACAAACATTTCGAACACTTTGTATACACTCCTACATGAGTCATTACAAAGTCAAAGAAAATGCCTTTTCAAAACATTCTTTGTCAAACACACCACGAGCAATTTTAAAAGGTGATCTAGAAGCGACTAAGAGCCCGTAGAATAAGCTACGGATGAAAAGGGGTGCTAATACCTTCCTTTTTAACCATTCTCGAACTCGAGAATCTAACGAAGGTCTTTTACATTACTTTTACCTTCCCTTAATTGGATAAAAATAAAAGTCGGTGGCGACTCTTTTATCCGCGTATTTGGATACAAAAATCCTACAAAGTCAGGTTCCTTTGTATCCGCGAGCTGGCGACTCTGCTGAGAACAACACCCAAAGAGAATTGCCTTAGGGATTTCTAGATAACCTTTATTGCTTTTTGTTTGACTTGTATGCTTTATCTTTAAGGGTTGCTTGGGTATTATATTGTTGGATCCTACACGGTTCGGGTTTCCTTTTAGGTAAGTAGCATTAGATCATCGCGACCGTTGGGCGTATAACTACTACGGTCAACATGATGGCTACGTTAGTGACACTTTGGTTGCCCCGATACTCTTCATTCCCAAGTTGAAGAAATATTGGCCTGGCGTGGTGTCATCGGCTAACTAAACTTTTAGAACCTTAATTGACCATCAGCCATGAAGGTAGTGAGATGGCCGGCTTTGGTATGACCGAGGTTGGTTGATACTCGATGCTACGCTCATTGAGATCGAGACTTTGGGACATTTTCGATCGACCACTTGGCCGTCAGATGAAATAAGCGCTACGAGAAAGATCCGTGATATGAGATTCCTAGAACCCGGTACTATTATAGGACGGATGAACCAACTCAAACTTTTGGTGGGGTAATCACCTATACCTCATGCAAGCCTTAACCCTAGGCTCATTGTGTGAATTGCTTGTGTGTGCTAAACATGACATCATGACATCATTCGCATTGCATATCATTTCTAACTATTTCAAGGACCTAGGGATTTATCTTTGCTCTTTTGTAGGGATTATGGCTTCTAGAAAGACTATCCGATCAACTTCATGGGTATCCCTTCTCAACTCAAAGAATTGGCTTGAGAAATTCCCACCATGCAGTTCATCAAAAGACATGGTTATCTACTTGGTTATCTCGGTTTTGAAGAAGATATGATGCATGTCTATTCCAGTTCTTTGATCCGAAACACCATTGCTTTACATTCCCAGGTTATCAGTTGGTTCCTACCTTGGAAGAGTTCTCTAAGCTACTTGGGATACCTATTCTCGACCAAATGCCATTCACCGGTTTAGAAAAGGTCCCTAAGTTCGAAGACATTGCATCCTCCTTACATCTTAAGCGCTCAGACATTGAAGCCAATTGGGAAACTAGAAGTGGAGTTAAGGTTTACTTTCCAAGTTCTTAATCAAGAAAGCAGGAATTCCTCAAAGTTATGAGTTTCCATGCATTTGAGAACATTGTGGCCTTGCTAATTTATGGTTTGGTTCTATTCCCTAACTTCGGATCAATTCATAGATGTCAATGCCATCAAGTTGTTTCTTACCGCATGATCCATTGCCTACCTTACTTGGAGACATTCTACATTCTCTCCACACTCGTACTACTAAGCGACAAGGAACTCTCATGTGTTGTGTATCGTTGCTTTCAAGGTGGTTTATTTCGCACCTTCCTCCATCGGTTTGAAGAATGAACAAAGGTTGAGATGGTCTCAAATTGATGTCACTCTCTCATTCGGATATCCGTTGGAACCTTTTCTCTCAAAAGGACTTCACATTCATTGAGCGTTGTGGAGAATTCCCTAATGTACCACTACTCGGTATAAGGGAGGTATTACCTACAACCCTTCTAGCTCTACGTCGGTTTGGTTTTGCTCGAAAGGATGGTCCACATGATATGCTTCTCAAGATGTTGTGCGACTACAATCACGATCTCGAGTGCAAGCGAAGGTTTATACACGCTTGGGGCATGGTAAAGAAGGCGATACCAAGACTTTGGGGCACCGAACTCCATTCCTTGGGAACCTTACCTCAAAATGGGTGCGAGCTCGAGCTC